>VZRN01003464.1:1375615-1511629 GCA_013397935.1 Dasyornis broadbenti | reverse complement strand
TTTGTATACCCCTTTTTTCCCCCCCCCCCCCCCCCCGTCTTTCTAGTCTAAATAAAGCTGATCAGATTTTCAGTCCACCATATGGGGCCCAGTTATATCAGTTCTGCAAATACACTTTAGTTTTCTGTTATGGATGAAGTCACTCTTCAGCAGGGAAAACAGGTTGAGAAACAAACTTTCATATTATGAAAGACAGGCAGTGTTCCAGCACTGAGCACTTAAGCAGAGCATCAGGAAATCAGAACACCTGGCTGTGCCCAGCTCCGTGCTATTCCCCTGGACCAGCCCCTCACCCTTTTAGTGCCTTCACTCATTCATCTGTAAAGCGACTATAATTGCGTTTATATCACAAGGGTGCCTTGATGCTTGACAAATGAGAATTGACCCAAAATTCATCCTTCACAAGCACTGTAGGAGCAGTACCTCGCCCGCATGGTGATTGTGGACAATTAGATTAGAAGAGGTATAAATGCAGTGAAAGTGAAATTCCATTTAGGAACTGTCAAACTGTTCTTGATAATTTTTCTTAGTTTTCGTCTAATTCTAGTGAGGAATTTTGCATGCATCTCCCAGAAAGGCTTTATATGCCTCTTTACTCCTTTTGCTACAAGACAGCATATTTTATTCCGTGTTACATTAAACTGTGTTTTGAGCAAATGGTTTGATCCCAGAACAGTACCTTGGAAAACTAGGTTTAGCAAAACAAAGAAAAATTATTGTGTCAAAGAAATCCTATCCTCTGCTCATTTGAGCAAATTGCAATCACTTACAAGGATTGTACACAGAAAAAAATACTCCAGGTTTTATGAGAAGGGGTTTGCCTAATTGCTGTTATGTTTTATTTAATTAGATTTTTTTATACTTGCCATAATAATGTCTTAAAATTAAGCTGAATTTCCACAACAAACTGTAGAAACATATGGTGTACAGCCTGCAGAGGCACTTAATGGCAGTAGCATTACTGATATTTGTGAGTTAGAACCTGCTTTCCTCTGAAAAATAGCTGTGTATTCTCCAAGTTTAAAATACTGTTTTTCACCAACATGTTTTCTTCACCTCTAACAGTTTGTGGAGTAGAAGAATGAACATGATCTTCTTAAATACTTTCCTTATTTCCACATGGCTGTGGATATTTCAGGGTGAGGGAAGCTGTGTATCAGACTCAGCCTCTCCTCCACATGTGCCATGACAACACTTAATGAAACCAGCAGAATTAAAGGGGGCCTGTTTTACCAAGACCTCCCCCCAGGGAGCATATCCCAACACCAGAAATAAAAATGGAATTGTTGTTTGGTTGAGCCGCTTTTCCTAACAAAGGCATAATCACTGGGGGCTAACCAGATTTCAGGATGCCAGGAGGTCTCTGTCAGCATCCCGGGGTAAGCTCCATCTCCCAGGAACTGCTTCCAGAAGGATTTGTAGTTACAGCTTGGTTCTCCACAAGAAATCATACGGCTGAAAAAGAAAACTTCTTTGGATGTTACTTTTTTATGTTCAGACTTGCAAAGCCCTTTAAGAACAACTCATACTCACAAAGAGCATTCCACTGACTTATCTCTAATGTATGCTTGAGAGGCTCAGAGCAAAACAAAGTGCAGAGATTAAGTAAATGAAAAGATACCAAACATTGCAGCAGGGAATCATTCCAAGTCGTGATGTTCTCAGGAGCACCAGGGCTGCTTTAGGCTCGCGCTCATCCATGCGCAGTCTGCAGAATTCACTCTTTAGACCTTTTTAACCTGCTGTGTTTTAGTAACCAGCTTACCAAGACTTTGCCTGGTGACTGGACTCACTCACACCTGAGGGCTCAGATCATACACTCTCCAGTGCCCAGTCCATGGGAAAATCTGACCTTCTAAAAAGGCGCCATGCTTAGTAGAAGACATGGCAGACCAGTCCCTCCCAGACTACTGCACACCCATGAACTGCAAGCAACATCTTTGGCAGGATATGCAAGCAGAGATTTCCCTTCCACCCAGTGGTTGTCAAGGTAGAAGCAGGCTAGATCATGGTGCTGTAGCTGTGAACCATAAAAAAACTCACTTTGAATACAGAAATAGATGGTTTTTACTGATAAACCAGGCCTCAGCTCAGCTCTCAGTCTTCAGTGGCCCAATGGAAATTTTCAGTGGGCTCACAGAAATAAGAGGTTTTGTAGGACATGTCTCCACCTCTTTAACTCACTATAATAAAGGGCTTTAAGTTCCTATGAACTGGTCCTGGACCAATGTCTTAAGAGACTAAAAAAAGGTCAGCCTTGAAATCTTCTCCCTTTACCCCCAATCTTCGTCAATATGGGTCTCTTAGCCTTCATACTGTTAATTTTGCCATTTCTGAGGATGATGTAGGAAGTCAAAGGAGGGATACTCATTTTATCTTTACTCAGATAGGTGGTGTTTGATTCTAAAGTGGACTTCGCAGCAGCTGACATCAGGTGACCAATCTGCAGAAATGCCCAGGTTCCTTAATCAAAGAAGTGAAAAAATTCTTTCTGACTGTCTCTTTCAGGATTTTGCTGACTCCGTATACCAAATGGTTGCACAGAAGTTCCAGGAACTGACAGACAATTTCACTTCCATGCATGCACGCCACAAAACTCTTGCAGGCATCGTGATGACCAAAGGTAAGATATCCTCTCATTTCTTTTCCTCTGGCATTTTTCATGACTAAGTAATACATTGTTTACCTGGTTCACAATAGTGAAGGATGACTTTACTCCCACACAGAAGAATAAATAGTAATGCAGTGAAAAGAAACATTAAATATTTACACCTCAAGTAAGTTCACACAAAAAATATTGGCAACAGAGTTGAAGATTTATTTGTAAATATGTCGCTATGTTGCTTAGTTTACAGGACCAAATGCAGGCCTCTCTGATTTTTCATTTCCTTACAGATGGGGGAGAAAATTAGTTCAATAAAAGTAGTATTATTTATTAATTAAAAAGTAGTATTATTTATTAATTACTTTCTTAGGTCTGGAAACACCAAGTTCTTGTTGTACAAGGTTACCATAAACTTTGTGTTAGTCTTGCAACAGAAAATGTCCTTTCTAGTCAAAAGAAACGAACCCAGAGCATGTGTTATTTGAGTTCTGCTCTTCTCTAGCCATGGGAAATACTTATACTTACCAGCAGGGCCAAAACTTGGTGTTCACTCCTGTTAAGACTTAACTGATTGACAAAGGCTATATGGAACTCTTTAGTGCTTTGATGAAACTGTTGCATAGATGCTCTTTCTTTCTTTGCAAGCACACCTCAGTTGGGGCACCTCACTATTTATGAGGATGTCAGCAGTGGAGATGCTTCCATAAACTTCATTCTCACTCTGACACATGGAACAGCGGATCCAGTACAGAAATGAGAGGATAAGCTCAGAGGGGAAAGGCATGCATAATTCATCCAGGCTTGTCTTACTCCTTCCTTTCAACAATTACATTAGCTAGATTCAATAGGGACAGTTGTGAATATTGCAAGACAGCAGGATGGAGACAGGATTTTCTGATGGATCTTTTCCAACCACAGAGCCTAAATGCAGATAAAATTTCTGTGCTGAGCATCTCCTTTCTGATGTGAAAAGAATAAGTAATCGTATTCAGTATGAAGGAAAATAAAAAGGAAGTGTGATTGACTTTGGGATGTGAAAGATGCACACTAGACCCAGCATACCAGCTGCCTTGTCATTGTCAGATTTCTTGACTGTGGCTCTCATCAGACTTAAACAAAGTGCTGTAGTTTATTTAGAGGAGCTCTTTCCAAGCAGAACCACAAGAAAGAATGTTTAAATATACTTTTTATAAGAAACTAAGCTACAGGAGCCAAGAATTGTTGCTTTAACTACATTTACGGGGAGAGAACAGGGGAGGTTACACTTCCTCAGTGTAAGAATTGTAAGAAATGCCTGTAGGAATTTCATCCCATTCTATATTGCCGAGGAACTACCCCTGCATCTTTAGCCCAGGTTTAGACCAGCTTTATAAAGCATCATGCAGCCACTGCAGTCTTATTTCTATATGTCAAAAAAAGCAGATTAAAGGCCCACACCATATGAGAAGAACAGCCGCTGGAAGGAGTCATAATTCCCAAAGTCATGGCTGCTGAGTGCATGCAGTGCTAGGGGAAGGAAAGGGCACTTCCAGACTTTCTTAGCCTTTTCTGGGGCTGTCTATGTCTGTTCTTTAGGGAAGGGTTGAAAGTGTCCTTATGCCGTTTGTTTCTTTTAATGAGTCCCATGCCCTTAGTGGAATTTTACAAATTTGTGTTTCATATTTCATCTTAGTCAGCATTAAGACAAAGTATAATTTTACTTATGTTCACAAACTATTTCTCTCAAGGCTTCTTTTTCATTTCTGAATTCCCTTTCGTGAATTCGTTCAATCTGTCAGCCATCCAAATTCTCAATATCTCACTGGTTTTTGTGGAAGCCAGAATAGCAACTTGCAGATATAAGGTGATTCACAGAAGATGCAAAGCTAGAAACAGCCTTATCTTAGTACATTCTCCACGAAGAATTGAGTTCTTTCCAGCACAAGAATCTCAGCCAACCACGGCAAGATGAATCATCTGCCATTTGTGTCATTATTTCCTGTACTAACGTTGTAGATTTGTGGCCTCTTCTTCACCATCGTTCCCAGTAGTAGCAAGGACCGCGACACACTCTTTTGAAAGATGGCGCAGGCGGGTTTTCCACATCAAACACTCAAAGGAGTACCAATTCCCTGTGTTTTTAACAAAATAATTTGGCAGAAGCTGTCTTAGATCTCTGCAAACAATTTACTAATGACATCAACAACAACAACAACAAAAAAAACTGGAAACATCTTATTGCATTTGGTACCATAAGTGACAAAAACTGATCTGTTTTTACCTTCATTTCAATTTAATGTCATCCTGACTAGAAGCAGATTTATCTGTGCTTGTACAGTTTTCAGGCAAAGCTGTGTAAAAAGCACAATGTGATTCTGTGATAACTGCTGTTAAGATAATGCAAGATCTCTACAGACAAAAAAGAAGTGTGCTAGATTGGTTTTCTTTTTCTGAACTCTGACATTTTTTTCTGTCATTTCAATTTCCCAGAGAAACCGAAGGGAGTTGCATTTGGGCACTGTAATTGACTTACACTGTAGCACCCGGGGCAAATTCCAATGTATAAGAAAGGAAAAAAATGTGAAAAATTATGTTATTGACCGACTGAGAATGTTCTGCAGTAATAAATTTCTAGTCAGTAAAACAGGCAGTCCAAAGCATTTAGAAATGCTTTGCTCTGAATTGTGATGACAATTAAAATCAACATGCATTTTTGTGAAAGTAAGTTTTCAAAACATTTGATTAGCAGGCATCAAGATAATCTTGAAAAAGTCTGCCTAGGCAGGAGCAAATTACCATGCTAGATACCAGCTGATGTGATCTTATCTGATGTGATATAATAATTTAATATAATAATAACTAAAAACCTCACATAACTTATCTTGAACTAAATGCTTCAAAAGATTGAAGAGTTTAAGTAAATTATTTAATGGGTGTAATCTATAATGTTATAATGTATTTGAAATCTGCCAGTGCTCTAACATATTCTAATTTTGTTGAAACACACTCAGAGAAGATTGTTCCATCAAAAATTGTTTGATTGACTCTAAGAAAAATTGTTTAACAAGTAACACACGGCATTCAAATCTTCCACATACAACAAGCTAATCCAGAGAATTTTTTCAAGTAATACAATAACTATACTGGTTATTGTAGCGTAATATTTATATGAGAACCTGAGTTTTACTGCACACTGACTATCCGCAGTAGATCTGATTTCTCTGAAGATATGATGAATTCACATATGTTAAATTAAGATCATCAGTTCACCCATGGAAAAGACATTCAGGATAACAGCATGTCAAACACAAAGCGTCAGCTCAGAACAGACATGTCATGCAAGGATTTACCTTCCCTCATCGTGTTTTGCATTTGTGGCTAAAATGTGGCTGATAACACCAATGTTTTGGCTAGTGCTGGACTGTGCTTGCAAAGATCACGGCTTTATGTGTCTCTGCTATCCCTATAACCAGCAAGTAAGCTGAAGGTGAGGAAGAGGCTGAGAGAGAACATAGCCAGGACAGGTGTCTTCAGCTGACAGAGGGAGTATTTCTTGCCACAGAACACTGTGCTCAGCAGTAAAAGTTTGGGGAAAGGAGAAGGGGAAGAGAATTGGGCTTATGGCATTTGTCTTGCCAAGCAATCATGAGCTATCATTATCTCAATCCATTAGTCTTGCTTTCTTTCTGTTTCTTCCCAGTCCCACATGAGAGTGGAATGAGCGAGAGGCTGTGTGGGTGTTTGGCTCTTGGCCAGGATCCACCAATATTTCATTTCAACAGTAGCTGTTTCTTGATGTTTCTTGTTGTCAGGGAAAGGTGACCCACCAGCTCCCCATCCTTCTGTCTCTCAGGTGCAATTTGGATGTTTTACTTTAACTCACTAGTTTGCTGTACTTTTCTACTGAAAATTTTTCATGGAGAAGTAGCTTTTAATATTGTTGTTGCTGCTGTTGCTGTTCCTGTTGTTGTTATGTCAGTTGATACATTTGAAAAAGTCAAAGCACAAGGCAACAAATGCAAAACCACAGCACTCTCATGTACCTCCAGACCCAATGCCCAGAGTCACAAATTAATGGGGTGACAGGAGGAGCCACTGTAGTCCCACCAAGGGTCACCAGGCAGGATTGCCACCTTTACCAGCACACAGGGCATGAGGAGAGAGTGTGGGCAGTGCTATCCGTCCCCCAGAGCTGGGAGATGGGAAGTCCCGGCAGGGCAGAGCAGGGTGGGAGGTGTGAGCCGCACACTGAGGGCTGTGATGTAGAGGCTGGGGGCATTCACACTGTTTATTTGCACCACAGAGAGAGTTTGGCCTTTGCCCTACCTGAAATCACCCGGCAAAGTAAAGAATTCCTGTCACTCAGTAAGGAGATGATCTATTATTGCTGAGGTCCTCTTTGCAAAAAAAACCTCCCATAATCATTAGGGACAAAATGAAACTGCTATTTAAACACTATTTTCCCATTTGTGTTTGACAAATCCTAGCAGTTTAAATACTGATAGGAACTTTTTGTCATGCTTTCTGTTAAAAATGAAGCATTAAGAAAGTTCAGTTCTTTTCACAGCAGCATAGCATTCATAGAAGGTTATGAGTTGATTTCTCACTTCAATGTTCTCTCTTCTGTATTTTTTTTTTAAGGGTGACAATCATTTTGATGTTAAAAGCAAATTAGGAGGTCTTCTCAGTTATCTTGTATGAAATAATGATGAACTGGACAAAAGAACCCTAAATAGCAATTTCATGCTGTGATAAAAGATGGGAAATTATCATCTGTATCTCATGGAATGGATCTTAATCATTGCTAAGTGGAATAACAGAAAAAAGTAAAGTTGACAATATGTCTCTGTGGATCTTTACAGTCACATTAAGATTCACAAAGCCTGACGTTTAAGTACAATCAGAAATACTGATGTCCAATTGATTTTAATCCTTAGTATAAGTAGGAAAGCTGCAAAGTAGTAGAATATAGTAGAACATTCAGGTTGTATTTAGAGTATCAATCTGTTTCATCCCATGCTGCATTGGAGTACCCAAGCCAGTTAGAGAAATGTAAACGATTTACAGATTAGTGTCCAGAGCAGATTCCTTCAAGAAGAGATGCACAGGAGTCATTTAGGCTCTCAGGCCCCTCTTTCATAGTTGGATGGATGCTGAAAGCCTGGTCCCAGTGAGATTCAGTGTTTCAATGAGAATTGAAACTTCTTAAATCAAAATGGGGTGCCCAAACTGCTGACATCCTGTTGAAAATCTCATAAGGTCTCTTCACCTATTGCTGCCTGATGCTCTTAAGGACATGGCCCAAAGTCATTTGACATTCTTGTAAACATTATCGACTTCTTACGTATGCCAAGGTTGACACATCACCAGTAGATGACAGTTTTTCTCAAAATATTTTAAAATAGGTGAACAGATATGTAGTTGGGAACCATGTATGTCAGTCTTTCTCAGAAATTTGTTTTCCTCTGCTTAGAAACCCTAAACCAATAAACTTCAGATTCTGTATAAATAATTCTGAACCCCATAAGACTATCCCTTTTCCACAGCTGCAACTCTATTCCTGGATTCTGTAACGTGCACCTATAATGGGCATAATCTCATATTCCTGCATCTCAAGAGATTTAGTTTTCCAAATTCCAGCTCAAAGGACATTTGAGGTTTTGTAGTTAAAACTCTGGCTCCACCAGAGCCATGAATTCTACAAAAATGTGGGTTTAGGCACTGCAGGTACTCCCCCTACAAGAGCGACATGGAGTGTTTCTGCATCTTTTCTGTTAAATCAGTGCTAAGGAACAGAAAGTAGTTGAAGATAGATTACATAGGAACAGAAAATATGATATGGGACACAGTCCTGTAGCCTTGCACAGAGTAGGAAAAAAACAGGTTCAGGGACAAATCTCCAGGCCGGGTTATGTATTTTGCATAAAAAAGAGGGAGCAATGCATGCATCAGCTGGAAGTACAGAACCAGAGCTTCACTTTTGCAGGTGAACAGCCCAACCAGCACATACACAGCCTCTCCTACTGTCTAACCTAATTCAGTCCTCTGAGCTGTTTGGTGGCTCAGAAAGAAGAGGAGAAAACACCTCTCTCATATCAGCAGTTTTAGGCACTTCTACAGGAAAATCACCCAAATGGGAAGGGAAATGAGTCTCTCATTTTTCACCAGCTGAAGAAGCTGTAGGCACCTCTGGCACATTGTACTCTGGTTTCTGGGCAGCTTCAGCTCCCGCTGTGCCCACTGGTCATCCTGGTTCCCATCTCTTCTCAGATACTTAGTCCTTTTACCTCCCTGACCATTTACTGTCTCTGTATTCAGTTTTCCATTCCTTTCCATTCCTTTAAAGTATTTTTCTGATTGAAACACCTCTCAAAACCTGGATGCAGAAAAGGCCCTGGCTCTGTGTCACATATAATTGCATTGGGCACGAGGATGGGTATAACAATTAGCATAAAACATGGAAATTAAAAATAGGCACTTCTGTTTTCTGAGTATGTTAAGCAAGGAATTGGCAAGGTCAGACTTTCATGCTCTGTGATAAGGCAAACTGGAAGTTGTCCCAATGTCAATACCAAGAGTGTATCTCATCCTAAAAAAAGAAATTTCTTTGGTGAATAAAGGTTTGGCAACCATTGCTTTCACTTTATTGACCTAGTAAAACACATAGGAGGATGTTTTTAGATGCAAGTATATCAAAGATTTAAAAAAGAAGAAGAAAAATACCTCACATAATATTAGTTCCTCCTGCACTTACAAAATCCATATTCAGTATTTCATTCTTTCTCACCGCAGTTAAGAATCTTACTAGCATCTAAGACTGTCAATTTACTTAATGCTCTGATATCAGTGGCACAGAATTTATTATAGAAACACAGATACCTGCAGTCAGGACATGGCAGGAAAGTACAGTTCAGTCCTGTTTTAAAATTAAGAATTACATGCAAGCTCTCTTCCTGAGGAGAAAAATGGTATTCAAATTCACATAAAAGGAAAGAGCCCTCAAATAGCTTTGATTCTGCCACTATCATTTAGATTAAAAAAAAAAAATCCTCAAGGATATGGTATGGGGGTGAAGCATGCAGGGGCCTGGGCTGACTGTCCCTCCTCCCGCTCTGGATTCTCAAAGCCCAAATGAGGAAAGGAAGGGAAGGTAAAGGGCACTGGTGCTCACAAGCACAGCACTGTCTCCTTTCACACTCCTCAGAAGCAAAGCTGATGGGATTTCATTCTTTCGGTCCACTGAGGGGAGGAAAGAAATGGACCATAGAAATTAGAACTGGGAAAGACCTCTAAGTCATCCAGTCCATTTCCCTGCAAGCACAAGAATGTTCCCAAGTGCTTTTTCCAGTCTAGATTTAAATTAATCAATTAGCAATGGGGCTTTCAACACTACCTTGGGAGACCATTCTAGCCTAATGGATTGCATTGTTAATAATTTTCACCAGTTATTCAGCCTGACTTTTATTTTCTTTGGCGTCATCTCAGGACCTCAGTTCTGCTGCTCTAAATTAGTGCTCACCTCTCTCCTTGGGGTTTGTACCTTTCAGATACTCAGAAACACATATACCATGTTCATAGTTTGCATATTCAATTTTTGTCCTCTTTCCTGCTGGGTCACTCTTCTCTGCAGCCCCCAGCAATCTTGCCTCTGCTTTCGGATTCACATCCACTTTGGCAACTTCCTCACCATTCTTTTCTGCACTGGAAATCCACCTTTTGAATGAGGTTTAATGGAAAGACCTGCACAAGAGTATCTGGCAAAATGGATTAGCGCAAGAATCCTTTCTCAGGCATCCCATGATGTGATCAAACAGTACAAAATGGGCTTGTGTCAGAAGGAGATTTTTCTTTCAGAGGGATTGAATTTGGAATTTGTTTACAAGTGTACTCTCCCACCCCTCCCCACCCACCGTGATTTAGGAGAAAATTTACTATGCCTGGCTGTGAAAGGAGAGCCACGGCCTCTCAGACAATACCCTGGCTCTTGCTTCCAGCACAGAGGAGTCAGAGAGAGGGTAGAGAGAAGTACCCAGAGATCAGGGTAGAGAGGACTGTGACTCTGTCCCTGTTCCTTCACGGATGAAGAGCACTGCAAAGAATAGCCTTCCCTAGGCATCACAGTCAGAGGCAGGATTACTCAACACATTAATACGGAAAAAAAAATATGAGGCTCTCTACACCCTCTCTTTCCACATAAATACAATATATTCAGTTCCACATAACCTACAGTTTGATGTCAGGAAAAGAAATCCCTGTGCAACTCCAGTATTTCAAAGACTATGTTCCATTTATACCCCTAAATATCTGTAACCTCACTGCTAGCCACTTCTTTGTTCTTTATTATTTCTTAGCTGTGTATTTGCCTCTTGTTCAGACTTCTGCTATTCCATGTCCTAAGCCCTTAACATACTTCTTTCTTCCCAGATTTTAGTCAGCCACTTCACATCAGCTGCTTCCATCCACCCCGGGGCTGTTCTTTGGGGCACCCAGTGTGAGCTAGGGGATACAGCCAGGGTACTCACTGAAGTGCCAGGTTCCCGTTTGTCACTGAAATTATTACAATTGCTACCCCTGGTACAACAGAAAATGGAGAGAAAAAACTCAGCTGCAGCAGTCTTTCTGGCTGGCAGCTAAATGCATACTGTTAATAGATATATGCATACTGTTAATCATCCCTGCTGTACACAGTTCTTCTCTTATGGCTACACTTTGTTTTTTTCTGAATCATGGGTGTGGTTTTGTTCACCATGCAAAGCTGGGGACAGCAGAGCTCCCTGTGTAAGGAGTGCATATCCCACATCAAAATTGAAGAGCAAGGTACACCATGCCACACACCAGCCCCTCAATCCTCAGCTCCCTCCTTACACATAAATCTTGATTTCTCTCCTCTTGAAACCTCAGAATAGAGGGAGTTGTAGATGGTATCACCAAGTTGTGGGGGAAATGGGCTGATGGACCTTGGTAAACATCTCTCACTTCTAACCATAGACCTACCAACTATGTGAGCACTAACCTACAGGGACAATGGTTTCAATTTCCAGAGAAATGTGTCTTTTTCCGGGTTTTTCTGAGGGACAAGATGGGGAGAATACCCTTTGGCTGCAGTATTTTCCATGGGACACTGCCCACTCCCAAGGTGACAAGCTGCAGCCTGTCAGCACAGGGCCAACAGGACCCTGCATGGGCTCAGGCATCTGCCTTGGGACAGTGGGGTGCAGGACTGTGCCCACAGCACATCCCTGCAGGCAGCTTTTCCAGCATCACTGCCCTTTCATGTCTTGACTATCTCTTATTACAAAATTAAAGCCATTCTAAGAATGTGATAGCGCTGCCGGGAAAGAAGATAAGAGAAAATAATGCAGGACTTGTCAGTGCTATGTAACATCAAGAAATTTTCCTTCCCTAAACAAACCTGAAATGGAAACCTGAACTTATTCAGCTGTGAGTAGAGGGTATTAAAAAAAAAAACCAAAAAAAAACCAACCCTCCTCTGTGATCAGAGCTCAATTAAGCTGCCTTGAAAATTATTCCAAATACACTTTTTTGCAGATAACAATAGACAATCCTTTTGACTGATTTGTTAAAAAAGGTAAAGAAAGAGCATAAAATTATTACTTATCAGAGGGAGAAGCAGCACCATTTAAAATAACATGAAATTGTATCCCATGAATTATTCACAAGGGCTGATGTTACACTATCATTATTTCTGACTTTCCTTTTTACCATATTGCATTTTGTGTAAGTTGTCTCCCACTCAATAAAAGAGGTGTTGGTTTTTCTTAATGAATCAAACCTGATTATTCTGATTCTTTTTTTCCTCATTTAAAATGAATATATTTTGAGCATTGAGTTGTCTTCACAGTGTCAAGCTGAAAAAGAAGATAGATTTCACTACCGCTAGCAGGGTCTAAAACATGCAGTGCAATAGTCGCTTGCATACTGACTGGTGCTTCTCTATGTGTTGTGCCAGCTGCTGAGAAACCAAAGTGTGATCTCAGTTGTATTCTGGCATTTGCAGTTGTAAACTCCATCCTGTTCTATGTGAATTAGGCTCACTGAATTTCACAGTTCTCTGATATACAGCCTGTGTGATTCAGTTTTCTGGTTGCAGGTACCAGTCAACACCTCTTGTGATTATCTCGTGATTTTGATTTTCCTTTTCCAACACATAAATATGCAGGGCTACAAATTCATTGTTATGGAAGTTCCTAATGATCATAGCCCACTAGAAGAGTAGCTCTTTAAAACTCAGTGGAAACACTGACTAGACTAGCCAAAACTCACTTGTTTTATTGGTAGAGATGTGTCTCCAAGCAGATGGATGTAGGCATTTTGTGTTTACGGCCACAACTGACTTAAAGCCCAGCTTATAACTGTAGTCCCTAAGATGTCAGGCAGTTCTCCATATCTGACTTATCTGCTGAGAAAACCTTCATGTTTTTTCTTGCTTATTCTCTCTTCTGTCAGCATCTTTCTGGATCATTTCTACTGCAAGCTCTGTGGCTGCAGGACTGATCTCTTGGGAGGTCACATAGGGAAGACAGCCCTGTTTGCTTTCTGTGGGCAATAGCTCAGCTCAAGGCAATATGACCATCTCTGAATATATTTACAATATCAATATATTGATACAGCTATCCTTGAATATATTAACAGTATTGATATATTGATACAACTATCCTTAACTGTTGTGGGGGGAAAAAACTGAAAAAAATTACCTCAAAAAGTTTAAACAGGAGAGAAAAAATATTTAAAGACCCTAGATTTGTTCTGCTTACCCTCTTAAGATTTGGGAGTTTTCATCAGTGTTTCTCTACTTGAAGGAGAAATCTTCCTAAGAGCATCTTTCTATAGTGTAGAAAGCTGTACTTCTGCTGGCTGTCTATGGGTCTTCAGAGCTCATGAAGAGAAGCTGGCAATACTGAGGTGTATAATGCAGACTATCCAAAAGCAAATATCTAAACTAGGCCAGATGAATCACCTCCTAGGAAAATTCCTCTCCTTTGACTATAAAGAGCGTCTACAGCAATTAGCTCAGCTACGGACATCTAAACTCTCGCTATCCAGAACAGCTGAAATTAATCTCCCCGCTGGTGTCAGCAAACTGAAAATGGCTTCTAATAAAACCCAGTTTCTTTTCAACAGCTCAGCTATGACTGGAAAGTCTGCACTATCACTGACGGACAAAAAATGAGCATCAGGGGGCTCGAGGTTCCCCCTGCGTGGCTGTGAGAGGAGTACCTGCCTCTAGAGCCAGGGTGGGCCCATGCTTTCAGCAGAGCACCAGGAAGGCTTATAACCTGACCAGATCATCAGACTGAATCTGTGATCAAAGGCCATGTGCCATTTATGTGTACATTTTTGCTTTATAATGCAACTAATTAATTGTCAGAACTTGTGAAGATAAAATGTAGTGAGCTCCCTCCCTGCTCTCTCAGCTGTCCTCAACAACTGGGTGTTAGCCAGGACCCAGCCACTATGCTGACACAGCTTCCCAATTTCCTTTCCCCTGCTCCATTTCCTTTTCAAATTGAAAACTATTAGAAGTCTTTAGGCAAATAATAGAAACGTAATGCAGGTGCCAGCTATAAATCGTTCAGTAGTTACTTTTAACCTAATGTCTCCTCAAACATTACTTTGCAGAAGGCAGCGAGGGTAGGAAATGCTTCATGAACTCTGACAATCAGTGGGTCAGGAGTTAAGGTCATAATAATGTAGCCCATTTCTCCTTGTTTGTCAAATAACCTGAATGGAGTTACATCCCTGGATCTTTCACCCGAGATTGACTCCCCTGAGTAAGAACTGGTTCTTGTGGAAAGCAATCTTTGTCCAGGGTCATTCCCTGCTGTACAGCCCTAAGCAGGGTAGGTGCCATAAGGCTGGTGGTGCCAGTTACTGTTAATATAGCATTCTGCCACTCACAGAGCCGTAGCTTTCCCAGGCATGGCTTGAGGATGTGCACAGTCTGGATCTGCTACATGTCTGAGGTCAAATTAATCAATGTTTAGAAGGGAGCTCAACTTTTGTAAATAGAAATTACTTGAGAAATTTGAAGTATTCTGCAAGCAAAATAAAATAGAAAGTAAACATTAATAACAAGAGTTAGTAATTACTGGTTTTAATGCAAAATAGACTAATGTACAGAGGTGCCTATTAATTCTGAATCACTGAAGCAAATATCTAGGCTCCAGAGTCAGAAATGCTGCCTAAAATGCCAATGTAATTAGTCAATGCTAAAATTTGCCTTCATCAGCTAGGCATCACATGTCTTGTTCTCACAGAAAAATTCCTCCCATGTTCACTGGAAATAATATCAAGCATTTCACAGGGGATAAACCTCCAACTCTGTGTATGTACCAAACAAGGCATGCAAGAGGACAATCTGTTAGCATGTAGGCTCCTGAACACAGCGGGCAACTGTCAGGTTGCTGGAAGTATTTCTCATCATGCTGGGTGCCCTCACAGGCAGCATTGAACAGTGCTACGTTGGTCACAGATCACTTTCTCCATTTGGCTCCCCAGTGAGGTGTAAATATTTCAGAGCTAATGCATAAGTCATGTACACCTGGGTTTCCAAGTGCCACAGCAGTGAGACATAACTCTTGGGTATTTCTGAGCATAGAGGAGCATGGATTATTTTTTGACATTGCAAATGGAAAATACATGGAGATCTTTAATGTTTTAACACTCAGACTGGTTCTGCAAATTCTTGGAAGCCATTGCCTCCCAGCCCCAGGCAACGTCTAAGTGATGTTCTGCAAACACGTGCACTTTGCCAGGACTGGCAAACACCCCAGACTATGTCCACACATGGCTACCTGCTGGGGCCCCATATCACTGAAAGCCAACATATGGGTTGAATTCACCCAGCCATGAACACCCCAAGCACACTGGGTGTTGCTGTGCAGGTGGATATCGTGATAGCAAACAACATCAGAGGGATTCATATTATTGCTGCATCTAATGGGTGTTGGGTGCCTTTTTGCTTCATTTGTGAATAAATCCAGATATTACAGAAAATCCTGAGTGCACTCATCAGCTTACCCTCATATGAGAGGAGAAAAAGAATGAAGTTTATTTATGGACAAAATGTTTGAAAAAATAAAAGACATCACAATGTCTACTGGGCTGATTGTGGGGTGAGGAAGGTGTAGCTCCCAGAGAGCAAGAGAGCAGGAGGGCTTACCCAGGTGGTTTTCTCTGTGTTTGCAGAGCCTGGTGCTTTGACTGCAAGGTGAAGAGGGAGAGGAGGAGGCACACCAGGGGTATGCTAATGTTAGGAGAAGGAAGCAGTTGGTCTCACTGCTCTGAGAAGGAGTACTGATAGAGGTCCTCGGGGGCAGACAGAGAGGCTCACGGGTTTCTGTAGGAGGGAATTGCCTCTTGGTATACTCCTGCTTTATGGAGGTAAATAAGAATCGATCTACAGTGGTAAATAAATAAAATAGAACAAAAAAAAAATAGCTGATTCTTTTCATGGACCTTCCAACCAAGGAAAATATTATATACTGCTGAGGAAAATATACACTACTTTTTGAGATGCTGAGTGGGACTAAAACACCTCTGTGGCAGGCAGTGGCTCATGAAATGTTTGATGTTGCTCAATGTGAAGTACACAGTTAACTAGATGGACATGTCAGGATCTAAGATACCTATTATTTTTCTCATGAAAGCAGTGACCCTAAAGCAAAGCAATTTTAATGTATAGACTATAAACACTTTTCTTTGTAGGGAAGGAGTAATTTTTCCACCTCAACTTTTTACCTAGTAATAAAAACTGAATAAACACAAAGGCTTTTTCTCCTCTGCATTTCTCCCATGTGTTCCCATCTTTACTTCTTGGGTTTTCAAGATTTCCAGCTGTTCTTTTTTTTTCCCCCAATAAATACTCCAAAACACTTTTCTAGGGCTATATCTATAGTAACAAATAGAGATTAAACTCTCAGCACAGGTGTACAGTGACGTGTACTTTTTCAGTAGTAGCTGTAACAACTTCTCTCTGAGACTGTCACAACCAGGGGCTTGGATGTGATTAAATGAATGTTTCACAATACTTACACCTCTCCTACAAACGTCACAATGCTGCAATGCCACATTACTACTACACATTTTGGATTACTGATGTAACTTTCATGTTGATATAGGCATGAAATAATTTTGTTATCATTTGCAATTATATACATTAAGCATGGCAATAGTGCTACAGAATGTTATACTACTGGTCCTAGTGCTTTGTGGAGATTATGAAGTGCTGTTGATGGTATTTATTAACTAGGAAATCATTGGCAGCACCAATCCTTTATGTTTAAAATATTATTTCCACCTTCATTCAGCTCTTTTGTCATTTAGCACTGATAGATTTTATAAGGGAACATGGCCCCAAACATGCCAAGCCAAAAAAATCTCTGCAATTTTTCCATTTTTCTGCTATTCAACAGGCCTCATCAGAGGGAAAAAATACTTTTGCTGACTCTATAAAATTATTCCTAAAGCTTTTCTAAAGTTAAAGTAACACCACAGAAATAGAACCACCACCACCCATGGGGAGATTGTTTCCATTCCTCCTATGGGTATTTGCAGTCTCAGGCCTGTCTTCATCACTGACTTGTCACACTCTGAGGTCTTGATTCAGTTGCCTAAACATGGGCACGAATTTTCACTGAACCTCTTTACAGATTTCCGTGTGAGATGCACGGGGAGTGTGCAGAACCTCCTGCACTTCCCCAGACAGCAGGCGGACATTAGGCAAAACACCAAGGGTATCTCAGGTGGTGCTACCTGGGCACAGCCACACCAACACCAACACCTGACTCACTGTGCTGTACTGTTCAGGTGTTTGCCTACACACAGCCATTGCGTCAAACACAGCCCAGCACTCAGAGGCTACTTTGTCACTTCTAGAGGAAACACCTATCAGGCAAAAAAAGTTCTTGTTCTTTGGTATTCAGAGACATGAATCCTGAGATGTGTTTCTCAAAAGATAATTTCATTTTGGGCTCAGTTCACTCTAAATTCTACTTTGAAATTGTCCACACAGCTGAATGAGCTGTTTTACAGTGAAACCTGTGTCCTGTATAAGTCTGTAAGCATTTTGCAACAGACTCCAAATAAATTAGGATTTATTCCTAGAAAGTGTCTATCTAGACCAAGTTAGGGACATCTTTCAATTGCCATCACCATTATGTGGAGAGGAAACAGATGAACAAAACTAGTCTCAGGGATAAATGCTCCATCCCTGAGACCCCACTGAAAAGGGCACAGATGAAGCTGCTGTTGGAGAAACTAAGAGGAAACTGGACTGAAAGTCAAATCTGTTGGGTTTTTTCTTCATGATTTTTAAAGAGCAGCCCCAGAAACTTTACTTGTATTTTATTTAGTACTTAGAGTGCAACAACAATGAAACCTAACATTATAGGGAGTATGTGTTCCCACCAGAAAATATCTTCAACAGCTCATAAAAAAACTGGCCATTTATCAGCACTCCAGGAGATCTTTATTACCTCCCTACAGCATATGCTCTCCTAGGATGTAGTTATTGATTTAACAAGTAAACTTCATGGCGAGCTTTTATCTTGGAATTAGCAGCAAGACTGAAATAGAGCCCATATTATTCTAATAACACAGAGATGTGAGATTCCTGCATATTCCAAAGGCCATATCATCACCTTAACAAGCATCGCATTAGGGCTGTCTGGCTGCCACATCAAAGCGAGTTCTGTGAGGACTTTAACAATCATGGTATCATACTCACCCCCAGCAATTTCACAACCCATTTGTTTTTCTTCCTACAGGTTTGGACATCAGGCAAGCTCAGGTTATTGTACTGTCATCGGGTACCAAGTGTATAAATGGGGAATACATAAATGACCAAGGGCTTGCGGTCAACGACTGCCATGCAGAAATTGTGGCAAGAAGGGCATTTGTTCACTTCCTCTAC
Organism: Dasyornis broadbenti; assembly: GCA_013397935.1. NCBI lineage: Eukaryota > Metazoa > Chordata > Aves > Passeriformes > Dasyornithidae > Dasyornis > Dasyornis broadbenti. The sequence goes on along the minus strand of VZRN01003464.1, from coordinate 1,493,111 downwards.
TCACAGCTGGAGCTACACTTAAGGTAACTGAATTCTGTTGATTTTTGGGGGCTATTATATGGCCTTCAGTGGAACAGATCCGTCCTGCAGACAGCTGAACTACTTGTTTCTTTATGTCATTTTTTTTGAGTCTTTAGGGGATGAAGGACCAATACACTGCAAAAAAAAAATTGAGAGTTAGATAGTCTAAAGTGTTGGGTCATGAGCTGCTTTACTTCAGCTGATTCTCTTTCAGTAGCTATTAGATATGACTCATAAAGCTGGGCTTTATGAAGCCTGATGATTTTGTACAAATCTTTATGCGCAGGCTTATTAGCGTCATTCACTGACCAGAGACTTGAAGGGAGTTATTTTGCTTAATGCAGCCATTTTCCTGTCTTCCTCACTGCTGCTGAAAGATCTCAAAGAAGTGATTTATTGATCATTAATGTCTTCATTGACTCACTAGAGAACCAATGAGTGTTAACAGCACAGTAAACTTTGTGCCAAAGTGTAAGATGCTATCACTCACTCCTTCTTTATGGTGTTTTATAATGTTATAGCATGTAGAATCATTACAGTGGAATTATTGTTCCTGTCTTCAGCCAAATCCACCTTGTTACCATTTAAATGGTTAATGGGTCACTGCCTGGAAGATGGTAATAAGTGGGGTACCTGTTGTATTCTGTGAATTCTGTCTTGTCGCTGATCATGCCTATCAGCAATCTGGAAAAGCTTATGTAGTGCTTGGTTGTAAGCTTTGCAGAGGACACCAAAATGTGAGGAGGACCAGTCACTATGTTGAGGGCTGGTGTGCCATCCCAGCAGGCTGGAGGGCTGGACCAGCAGGAGCTTTGACAGAAAATTTAGCAAGGACAAATGCAAAGTCCCACACCAAGGAGGAAAGAATGACCTTCCTCCGTTTCACCAAGAAGGAAAGAAATACAGGCTGGGGAGCACCTCTGCTGAAAAGTGACAGGGTTTGTAGGCAGACAGCAAGCAGGACATTAGATAGTGCTGTGCCTGGCAGCAGAGAGGATCAGCGAGATCCTGGGAAGTATGAAGAGTCTGTTGAGGGATGTGAGCATCCACCACTAATCAGCACTTGTTGGACTACATCTACAGTACCATGTGCAGTTTTGGGTGCCCCAAAGGAAAGACATCAGCTATCTGACATAGGCTCAGCAGAGGCTACCCAATCTCAGGGGCTCAGAACATCTGGGCTGTGTGGAAGGGCTGATGGATGTGGACCTGGTCAGCCTGGAGCTGGGATGGCAGAGCCAGCAAAACCTGTCAGCAGCACAATGGAGCTGACATCTTTACCAAGGTGTGCAGTGGGAAGGTGACAAGCAACAGGCACACACTGAAATAAGAGAAGCTCAGTCTGAGTATAAGGACTAATTTTCCCCATGGGCATAGGCAAGCAGTGGGACAGGTCACCCAGCAGGGTTGTGCAGTCTCCCTCCTGTCTTGAACATTTTCAAAATCTGAGTGTGTTAAGTCTGGAGCAATCTATCAAACTACTTTGAGAACAAGCTTGGGATAGAGATTTAAGGTCCTTTCCAGCCTGAATTATCCTATGATATGAAAACTGAGCAGAAGTGAAGCCAAGGTGGCATTTATTATATGGAAGAACCCAAGGAATGAAGGAAGCAAGGAGAGAAGGCAAACAAAAAACCTCTTTCTCTTTAGTCTGCCCTCCATTCTGCGTGGATATTTGTGTGACTTTTTCTGAAGGCCATTAACGTCAGTGCAAAAACTTCGTTTGACTTCAGAAGGTTTTGCATCAGGTCACAGACACAAGGGTTAATCTAAGCAGGATTGTGTGTTCTTGTAAGCACCTGTGGTACTGCTGTACCGAAGCAACAATAACAGGAATAATGGCTATTGTCACTTCGGGCTGGAGTTGAAGACACGAGAGTATATTGAGTACATGGGTTTGGCTAACAAAGGGGGACAAGAGCATTGAAGGGTTTAATCAAAAACAATATTCTCTCTATTTCATTCTGAATTGCTTTCAAGTTTACATTAAATTATTATGTTTTCAGCAGTGTAGCAGCCCTAGTACTTGCTTTGTGCTATGGTCTCTTGGGAAACAAGTGCTAACACTGTATCTTAAACTGTTGTATTGATCCACCTCTCTAACATGTTCAGTCATATTATTATTTTATTTGGATCAATGTTAACAGTCTTTTGTTAAGAGAATCCCAGTGCAGCACAAGCTCTGTTCATGATAACTTCAAATCACTCTCTATTCAGCCAAGACCAGACACCACCACTGCCTGACCAGCACACACCATAAAAACCATCCCACACACCATCTCAACCAAAATTGTTAAGGCTAAGCACCTTTAAAAGACAGAGCTGGAGATATTGTCAAACTGGATTTTGCTTCCTTAAAGTCCATGGGGAAGCAAAATTGTGTGTTATGATACATTCTTCAATTCTAACATTTATTGCTACATGCATAGTTTTCTGACATCATCAGGAGCTTTGTCATATGGTGACAAAATGGGGGGGAGGGTGTTTCAAAATGAAACAAAAATGCATTTTCTGCACATTGAAATCACATTTTCTCATTTTTCTCTGGTAAAAGAGAGACATCTCCTATTCACAGAGAAAACACAGGATGCTGCCAGATAGCTATAAGGACAGAGTTTTTAGAACAGGCATGTTAACTCAGCTTCCCTAGGACTACCAGCACACCATGTTCTCAGGCTTGGGGGAAACACAAAGGTATTGTAATTAATGTATTTGCATTAAGCTAGCCCAAATTAAAGTCCTCTCCCAGGCCAGGAAACCATTGCACAAAGTCATAAATTAACTAAAACCAAAAAGATAGTTCTCTAACTCAGAAACAGAATGAAAACATCGTTCTTGACTCAAAGAGCTTAAATTTTCCATCGTTCACTATGAAACAGGCAAGTTTGTTCTGTGGAGAGTATTTCCTATTTCCCACACACCTTCCCCCCACCAAGCCTCCCTGCTGAGGGTGGTCTCTGCAGATGGATTTCAAACTTCAGGAGCTTCCAGTGCAAGAAATATTTTTCTGTATCATGCTGTCTTTGAAAAGAAACCTCTTTTCTAGAATTTACAAATACTACCACTGGTCTCAGTGGAAGCAAAACACACGCTTGGCTGTGTGCAGCATTGAAGGCTTCTAAGAGCAAGGGCCAGGATATAAAACTAATGGCCAGGAGACATGGATTCACTGAACTGAATTTACTTCTTGGCAGTCAAGTGTTACCCAGATCCCCAAGGCTCCCTTGATCAGCAGTGGGGAGAGATAGGCATCTCTGAGGTGGAACTCAGGTCTGTTCAAGTATCTGATGAGATGAATTGCCATGCACTGGGGCAATTTTTTTTCCCATTTCTCTAAAGAGAGAATATGACAACTTCTTCACATATTTAAGCTGCAGACAAACACAAGCCAAAGTTGCAGCACTATGTAAATTAGTTTTCCCCCCCTTCTCATTGCTAAATGTTAGAGGTGTGATGTTCCTGACTTTTCTTGGGAAAGAGTTCCAGAATGGGAACTTTATCCTCTCTAAGAAGCAAGAGTGACAAATACTTCAAAAGGAAACTTTCTTTCAACAATTCATTGTCTAGAGCTTGAGTTAAATAAAAGCTAAAAGCACAACTAAAACCTGACAGCTTCTAACCAGTCTGATTAAAACCCTTAGCCCTCCCAGATTTCATTTTTATGACAACCATAATCCCCCAGTTCTCAAGACTTTCATGAAAGAGATGAGAAATAAGACATAAATTTTCTGATGTACAAAAGAAGGACAAGAAAGACCTTTTGAGAAGCTTTTTCTAAGAATCACCATCAAAAAGCACACAAATACCATAGTCTGATTCTCATGCAATGGTGTTAGGAAAATTCACATCAATTTCAGTGGTATTACTAATACCAACTAGCCAATGGGGAAAAAATAGAAATCCAACTCTTTTTTTTTTAAGAAAAATAAAATTTATGGGCTATCCTTAAAATAAATCAGCACCATAGTAGGCTTACTGCTATAGTGGCCCTGCAGGTGCCAGGGAGATGATTTTACCAGAAGGCAAGCTCTTTCAGCAGGTCAGATGCAAACCACTGTTTATTTTATACATAAAAAGCAAGGAATAATCTAAATCCAGTATAGTTAAATTATTTTTTCCAGGAAAATCAGCTGCTTGTTATACGTCTATTAAGCCTACTGTTAGTTTCTCTAGGATGCTCTCTTGTAGTATGTATTACTAGGAACTTCCTACGTGTACATTTACATGCTAAAAACAGCTCCTCTGCTTGTCAGACTTTGTTTCACCAAAATACTTCATATCTATTAAACCATAAGTATGTGCTTAAGTATCTTCTTGAAGTCAGCTCAAATCAGAGGCATGTGTTATACTAAATAATGAACTTAAGCACAAGATTACAATTTAGCATGTTCTTAAATGTTCCTCTTGATTTAGCCTCAAATCCTAACTCTCCCACAGAAATTCATAACAGGCAAAGGTTTAGGGACAAATTCTGCCCTTTTAGCCACTGCCAGCATGCAGAAATGACACTTTATTGCCACTCCTTGAACGAATGGGATCTGTAGGCTCACTGTGGGCTCGTTTCTCCATTGCTTTGTGCAGGTTGTGTATGGCTGTGCAAAGGACACTGTAAAGCACTGCTACTGCAATCGTCTTCCCCCTCACAACTCAAAACACCTGTCCCAGAGGCAGGGCACAAGAGCACTGGTGCTGGAGTAGAAGTGACTTTGCAGAAGTGCATTTCATGCTTCTCCTGGACCATTTTTACAAGATTCCTGGGTTTTCCTGGGCTTTGAAATACCCCAAATATTCCATGCACAATAATCTTAGCTAAACCATGGCAGATGGTGTTGCAACCCGAACTCTTTTCCAGCAATACTCTCTGAGTTTTATTATTAAACCTATTCAGCCACAGTGCAGGAATGAACCTCATGTTTGAGTTCAGCTCCTAAAAAACCATCCCAAAGGCAGGTCAGGACCCTACGTGATATGAAGAACCTCAGCCTCCTGGAGGAAAGAGTCAAGCTGCCTTGCCCTCCAGCCCTGCCAACTATTTTTAGAGCAGCTGTCTATCACCCAGCCTGGCAGCCACGCTGGCCACAGACCCTTCTTGGTGCTCAGGAAGAGGTAAGAGAGCAAGGTTAATCAGTGAAAAACAATGACCAGTGAAAACAGGATGGAAGCTGAACTCCTGAAATCCAGCTCAAAGCATGACTGCTCCAACCCTACATAGCAACTGTCTCCAAGAACTGCAAGCTGCCCCCCCCCACACACAGTCTGGTGAGGTTTAACATAATAATAGCAGGCATTTGGACTGCACAGCTTTGTATTCTCCCAGCTGATTTCACAGTGAATTATTTAAAACTACCTGCAATTGCTCTAAAGTCCAAGCAGCAGGACTTACAGGTATTTTACTATTTCAGAGGCTTGTAGGAGGGCGATAATATAATTAGTGCAGTTGGGAAATTCCACCACAGCCAGCAGAAAATGAAGGAGCTGCATGTGGCAGCCCCAGCTCGGCAGCCGGTGTGACTCCCTGTCCCTGACAGGCGAGCTAATGTGCCTGTAAATTCCTCCTGACAGCAAACGCATCCTGGCATCAAAAAATGACAAAACACCCAAACCATGGAAGAGTGACAGCCAAACAGCTTCAATAGCACAGAGCCTGCATTGGGAGAAAACAGGCAGAGGCAGCTTGGATGAAAGCCAAGGACTCACTCAAAGGCTGAGTAAAAAGCATCCCTGTTTGCACTGTCAGGAGACAGAGCGACAGGCAGAAATCTCCTTGGTTAATGGGCTGTCCTATAGTGAATTAAACGGGTGGGATTCTGACTTATTAACAGCATCCTAGGAAAATCACTAGCTGCAGGTGCCGTTCTGTTCAGAGATATTCCTACGAAAAGACCCTTGAGTTTTTGACGGAAGGACCAGGCCATCGGAGGGAAAGAAGTCTCATAATTTCACCAATCACATTTTCACCTTCAAAACTATAATCGTGACCATCAGCCAAATACACATATTAGAGGCAGCTGTCTATCAGAGAAATCACCCATATCTTCCCAAATGTAACTCATCGGAGGAGCTGCACAGCAGCAGAGCCTTAATGCTGTGCTATTGCTGCTAACAGCAGCACTGGGAGGGTTTGGCCTCCCGGGCAGCTGTTACTAATGGAATATGTGCACTGCATCCCCATCTAGCTGCTGAACCGCTGCAAAGATAAAAGCTTCATCTTGATAAGTATCTTTCTCAACTCAGCTGAGAAAAGCCCCCACAAGTTTTGTCCACCCTTCTTAAGATGGCTTCTGATTTCCAAAAATGCCAAGTGACCAAGAGGACCCTCCTGGACTAGGTGGAGCACTCGTAGGTGGCTCTCGTTGAGTGGGGGGAAAGACCAACATCTGGGGAGCAGGGAGGACTGGCAGTGGTCATAAAATTTGGGTGCTTCATTAGAGGCCCTTTTGAGTGGGGGATATGAACACACATCTTGACTCTGGTGATTGATGTTAATGGGATTTAAATACGTGCCCAGGCAGAGCTGATGTGTTCACATAAGAGCCAAAGAGAAGTTTTCCTTTTTTCATGCACCAGAACCACTTTAAAATCAGTGCATTTATGCATCCATGCATGTGAGGAAGGAGAGTTAGCCTTCAAAAGTCCACATTTTAGCATTAGAATATATCTTAGGTAAGCAAGCCAAAAGCCCTTTGGCAGTTTTGACCTCCTTCACACATCTCTTCACTTGGAGAAGCTTATTGTTTTTCTCTTGTTGTCACTAGGGAAAATATATGATGCCAGGTGCTAATAAAAACAAACAAACAAGAAGAGGGAGAAAAGGAGAGAGAGAGAGTGCACAGAAATGTTTCTGATTTGGCGTGTAACAAATGACCTGGAACCTCTTTTGTGATCATAGCAAACGGCGAGAAGACTGGGAGCGATCAATCTTCGTGCGATTAAAAGAAGGAGGCTACAGACTGCGGGAGAACATCCTGTTCCATCTGTACGTGAGCACCTCACCCTGCGGAGATGCGCGCCTCAACTCCCCCTACGAAATCACAACCGACTGTAAGGAAAAAAATCTTCCCTCTCCTTTTCCTCCTTTGTGTGCGTTTTGTCTTTTTTTTCTTTTTTTTTTTTTTTTTAAGATCAGTCCTTGCTCTCTTTATTTGCTGGCAGAAAGTGTTTCACTTGAGAGCAAAAACACTGCTCATGATTTGGAGAGCATGTGTGTGTCTGTGCAACTGGTGCTTGGTCCCGTGTGCTGGGGGAAGGTGTGCAGGGAAAATCAGAGCTGGGCAAGGCAGCTCTGCGCACCTTGGGTTCTGTGGCTCTGCTGGGGAATGCATCCCAAAGGGCCAGCATTTCCTGCTAGGACATGCAACTGTAACTGTAAATAAATGCCTTGGGAAGGGTCCCCAGGATCAAAGAGGTCCTTGAAGCCATGGCCAAAGGCTGGACCAGAGGACCAGGAGTCTCACTGGAGGTGCTTAGACTCTTCCTCAGGGTTCACACAGTACTTACAGGTTGAAGGGCTGTATTTACACTAAGCCAGGCTGCAACAGCTGGAGTCTGAAGTAGAGCAATGATATGAACCTGATATGATATGATATGATACAGCTCATCTGTAGTGATGGTTCGTCAGACTCTCTCCAAATATCACCTGCACTTGCAGCAAATAACACCAAGACTCTTGTGGAAAGGATCCTCCCCAGGCCATCCTGCCTATGGCAAATATACTGCGTGGTCAGTGCTTGGCAGATGGGTTAGCTGGAGTCCACCAGGTCAGCCTTAAGAGTCCCCGGAGCCATACCAATGGCATTCAAGCAAACACATGATTTTCCAGGGATTTCTCCTCTAGAGGTGATCCTGCAAATGAGATAAACAAATTGGGTCTTGAGCCGGTGTGTGCCGCCAACAGACCTGCAGAGCTTGTTGTCCGTGAGGACAAATCCCATCTCCGCACATGATCCACTCTCACCTTGTCACTCCCCTAAACATGCACGTCCCTGTCCTTGCCCCGCCGTGGCAGAGGCACATCCTGGTTGCATTTCCACTGCCCCAGCTTTGTCCCTGGTGATCCACATGGTATGCCCCCAGCAAGGGACAGGGGACTCCAGAGGTCCGTGGATTGTTACCACATGCTTGTCACCCCGTGATCCAATCCATAAGGCACGAGGTGCTCTCTTATCTCTGCCCCAGGTGCTACTTCTGATACGTGCATTTTACAGTGCAGCAAAGCCCACAGTGCTGCTGCCCAATGTACACATAATGAGAAATAGTCCTTGCCCTGACTACCTTGAATGTGAAGCAGGCAAGACAAAAGAATGGATGGAGGAGGAAGCATAGAAATGGGAATGTAAAATTAATCACCCAAGGTCACACAACGGCAAATCCATCAGACGGTAGTTTCACTCCTTTGTGATTTCTTGTTTGTATAAGTTATTTATTAACGATTAGGTATTATTCTACCCAGACTGGAATTTTTTTCATGTGTGAAGCAGCAGCTTGCTGGGGCGAGAAAGCAGAATGCACCTATTCAGGAAGGAAATGCGGTCCTTGCCTGACATGATTTCTACATTCTGTCAGCAGGGTTTAGAAAATTAACAAAAGCAAGTAAATGCTTAAAACGCAAAATCAAATCGACAAATGCCTGACAAGTTAACAAAATGAAAAGACAAGTTAACAAAATGAAAAGACATAGCATCATCTTAAATCAAAATTAAAAATAAAAAAGGGAGTATTTATGAATATCACAAAACAATAGGGATCTTTGGCCTCCTACTTTATAGATGTATCAAGAGATATCTGAAAAGGCTTTGGTTTGGTTTGGTTAAAGGCACTCATGTTTTCCAGAAGGCAGGCTTCCTGGGGCACCCCTTAGCTGACATCACAATTGGAAGCACCAAAATCTGTAATTATTTTTAAAATGTGGTCCATTCTCAAGAGCAACCGGACGCTGTCCAGGCTGGATTCTGCTCTTTGCACGAGGAAGTTGGTGCTTTGGGCAGCTGACAGCCAGTGCTGCCTGTTTATATGCAGCTGAACCCAGCCCTGGAGGTGAACCCTGCCTGGCTCACGGATTTCTTCAGAGAGCCGATAAATCTCCCAGCTAATGAGGGAATGCTTCTCTAGATAACAAGATATACAAGAAGCTGTGCTTAAAAATACATAACCACGCAGTAACTGACACAGACAGTAAACAGTAAACTTGTAGATAATCACAAAAATAATTTTCCTGTTGGCTAATTACTCCAGTTATTATCCTGAGCAGAAGCTGAGGCAGAAAGGTCTGTGTGGCTCAGCCAAGGCTACACAGTGATTCAGTAGCAGGACCTGAAGAGATGCTACACCTGCCTCATAATTCACTCTTTTAAACAGATCCCTCTACCTTTGTCCTGTGCGCTTATAATAATTTAGCACTGTGTAGGAAGCTATGTTTCCAAAAGCTGTCCTTCAGTGAGATAAGCATTTCCTTTCAGCTCACATTATCCCAAAGACATCTGGGAAGATAAGTATTTTATAATGTTTATCATTCAGATCTTCTCTTTCCTCTTTTTTTTTTTTCCTAGAGAAATAACCTTTCTTTCATCCAGTAATGACAAGAAACTCCAGATGAATGCTGTTTCATTTCTTAAACAACAAAGAAACCTCTCCTAGAGCTAGCACAAGCCATCAAACGTTACTGATTATTCTCTAAAGATGCATTAACATTTAAAAACGGTGTCTCACCATGTGGTTCCTGGTTTTGAGAAGGAATATGATAAGCCTTTATCAATATATGGAGTGAGTAAAATCCACTTCTCAAATCTCTTTCCAAAAATTTCCTATTATCCACCGTGTCTTTCCAGTACCCTCAGGGAGGCCTCACATTTCCTTCTTATGAGCTTTGTTCTGGTATGGGAGGAGGTAAGCTAGCATGCTTTTGAAACCCAGTTTACTTCTTACTGGATAGAACAGAGTACCAAGTTTGTGACAAGAGTAAAAGTCTGACAACTGCAATGTAGAGAGGTCCAGGGAGCCCACACCCCTTCGTGCAAGAAAGAGACTGGGGAGAAAGAGATAAAATCTTACTTTAATTTGCAGAGATGCCTTTCTTGAATCAGAGGTAAGCTGACTTGTTTAACGTTGATACATTCTTAGGCAACTCTAAAAGAGAGATAAAACCCAGTTGAACTGTGGCTGCTCTGGGCATGGAGGGGTTTTCTAACTTTTTGGGTGCCTGCAGGTCAGGAGGTTGGAAGAGCTTACAGGAAGTGAAGTCAGAGCTTTGGAAGAAGGTACAATCTGAGAGAGCAGGGCAAGAGGCTGAGGGGAGAGGGGCAAGAGCAGGAGAGGAGACCAGCCAGGGTCAGTGGTGTTGCAGGAATGTGAGGCTGGGAAATGCCAGAGGGGTTGCAGATGCTTTTTATGGGTTTGTCCTAGCTCATTCTCTCTAGTCAGTCTCCTTCCCAAGACTCTTTTCATCATTTTCCAAGGTCAGCCTCAAGGTTGTAGCACAGCTGAATGGCGAAAAGGCAGCATATTCCTGGTGTCCTCACAACCCGAATTGCTCCTTCACAGACTCACCTTCTTCCCCTGCTTCGGTTCAGTGCTGCTGGTCAGGGAGCCTGGGACATCTCCCTTTCTGGTGCCTTCTCCCTTTGTGTACACCTGAGCAAGGTGTGCCTGGATTCCTGACCTCTCCTGAGGGCAGTTTCACAGCATCAAGTTAACGTGGGTTTCCTGAAGGGCTTAAGGGGGCTGATGGTTCCCATTATGGCACACACAGCTCCTGCTCATGAGGTGGAGCCCTGGGGGCAGCTCACCCGGTAGTATTTGTTGCATATCTTACACTTTCTCCTAAATCTAGTGCAAACCACAGAATAATCAAGCCCTTGATTTGCTAGAGCACCATCCTAGGTAATTTAGTGCTTCTTGACTCATTGGCTTTTTTTTTTTTTTTAAGTCTCTTGAAAAGCAAAATTAATTGCTTGAAAATTTGAGCTAAAAAAAAATCCTCTACTTCCCCACTCCTCCTTCCCTGCCACTATTTTACCTCATTGCCCATCCAGTATTTTACCACTGTCCTTTTTTCTAGAGATGTGCTCTCTCTTTTTCACTACATGGATTGCCAAAGAGACAAACAGAATCTGCCCCAGGGCTTGTCTCAGTTCTTCTCCCCTGGGCTGCTTTTCTATCTCTTGCTAACATGCTGTATTGCCTTGTGCCATTGACTCCTTGATAGCCCAGCTCCTGTTTTATTCCACACTTCCTTTAGGTCTGAAACACACCATTGCATCTGCTCCACATGGGGTTTTTCTCCTGCTTGTCTATTAACCTACAACTGTGCTGAAGCTCTCATGCACACACATTTGACAGAGCTCTCATCTAAGCAGGATCCACTTCCAACCACGTGAGCCAGATCATTGCCTTGGTAGGTGATGTGATGAGGAGATGATGTGCACTGCAGTTTTCAGAGAGTTGGGGGACTGAAGAGTACCCAGGAAGACAAGTCTGTGCTCTCTACTTCAAGTGTGCTTTCGCTGTGCAGACCTGTGCTTTCCCTGCTTGTGATTCTGGCTGCTGGATTCTACACTCCATTCTCAGAAAAAATGCTCTCTGTTAACCCCCAAATCCAGGGCTGCTGTGAAGGGTTGCCCTGCTCACAGCAGTAACTCAGCACTCTGTTCAGATGGGGCTCACCCACATTGCATCATCTCCACACCAGATCACTGAAAGTCATATCCTGAGCAGACTGGTTGGAGAAGGCCAGATTCACATAGAGACCCTCTAAGGGGTCTGTCCATCTCCAAGAGATGGACTCAAATGATCTCCTGAAACTGTCATGAGAGTCTCAGCCCCAGAGCTCAGCATTCAGTGTCCTGCAGGGAACTATCAGGATGGAAATACAATGAGGGTGTTCACAGCAGTAACTGGGCTAGAATCACTCCCCAAACCATTGGGTTTGGTGAACATTTCTGGATGTGCAAGAGGGAAAAAATGCCTGCCTTCCTTTTGCCAATCCCATGTTTTGTTTAAATCGACAAATTCTGTTCTCATGAGTAGGGGAAAGCATTTCAAGAAGAACCATCTAAGTAATTCAGTGATCTGAACAGAAATTAGATATCTGGAACTACAAGAAAATTCAGGTTCTAACAGTGATATACTTTCCCATTACAAAAACTGAGGGTAACAATAGGTCATCCCTTGGACTTGGATGCTATTATTTGTTTCCATTGCACAAGTGCTCCCAAGTATCACATCTCTCCATCACAGCTGCTGGCCTGATGCAGCTTGGGAAACCAGCTTGGAAATTTGTACCTATTTGGTGCATGGAGCAGCTTCCTCTTAGGCTGTAAAGTTGCTTTTATGCTGATGAATGGCCCGTCTGTGGAACTGGGATGAAGGTGCATTATTTTCCTATTTTTCTTATGACTGAGCAGAACAATACCTTAGGGGATCTCAGAACAAAATTATCATAGAGAACCATGCCCAGAAGTAACACAGAACTAAAAAAATGCATGCACCACTGTAGGCTGTAGTGCTGAATACTGCCTCAGAAGAAATAATCCTAGCACTGGATGAATTGTTGTGGTCAGCCCAGATTGCATTGTCATATAAAGGATGCTGCAGAACTTGCAGAGACAGCAAGAGGCTCTTGCATTACTTCACAGACTAGGGAATTGGTATTAAAGAAGGTAAAAGGAAATTGTCCTTTCACTTCATTAAGACTGGATTGGGTCTTATCCAAAACGTTTGGCTTCAGGTATGAGCACAGCACCCTTTGTCAGCCTCCTTTGAGGTCAAGTTCCAAGGATGCAGTGGCCCTTTCTGTTTGTGCTACTGACCCAGCCTCAACTTACCAAAGTAAACACAGAGGAAATGCAGCGACTTTCTGCAGTTAACTAGAGGTTGGTCTGTCAAGGAGCTTGTGTCCCTGCTCAGGGCTGTTAGCAGGCATTAGATTTGTATGTACTTGCCCTGTTTTCTAACTCAATCTTCCCAGGCTGCTGAAATGCTGTTTCAGTGTGACTGCTTTCACTTCAGTTAGCTTGGCAGGAAAAGCGTGGTCACAGTTCCCTCTGGTTAATTCTCTCCATCACTTACACACTTCATCCATGGCTGGGAGCAGAGGTGAAGTGTGCTCCTGGCCAGGATGGGCAAAGGTGACAGCAGAGTCCAGCCCAACTGTGGTGTCCTCTGTCCCCACAAGCACTGCAGGTCTGAGCAGTGGTTTGATTTAGCTCAGGGCTTTCCAGGTGTGGAGGTGGTGCTGCATGTAGACAGTTTGAAGATTTCTTCCCAGCATCTAAAATAAATCCATGGTGGGACTGTGGGGGAGCTTTCTTCTTCTGGGGAAGGTGGGGAAAGAGATTTCAGGAGAAGGAAGTGTGGCTGAGAGGAATCAGTGGGACTCTGGGACAGGAGGGCCACAGTGAGGATGGGAAAGTTTGAGGGAGAGTGGGTCTGTGATGTTCAGCTATGATGGGGAAGTGGGCGAGAGACAGCGACATAAAGCCTGTGAGGGGTGGGGGAACTCTTGGAGATGAGTGAAGCCCCTCTGCTTCTTGCAATGCACAACACCCACACAGGACCTGCAGGCACTGGTTGGAGCCATCTCCAGGGCTGCAAGAAGCTTTTCCTCCCCCAGCCTCTCCTACTCACTCTCTGCTCATCCAAGGCTGCAGAGAAGGGAGAGAATGCAAAAAGGGGGGAAAGACTCGTGTCAGGAATGCCAGAACGGAGACAGCGACTGGCCCAAGCCCTTTGCTGTGAGCTCTGAGCCCTTCTGATGCCACCTGAGGGAAAAGCTGCAGAAACAGCAGCTGTTGCATCTCGATGGACCCATTTCTCAGACAGAGCAGCAGTGCCAGAGGGTCTGCATATATGCAGTCTACATGTTCTGAAAATCCCATCACTTTTAGTAACCCAAAGGAGATGTCTGATGTCTTACATGGCCTGTCATGCTAAACCTTTTGCCAGTCCCAAAGATCAGTTCTAGCCTCTAAACCTGCCAGAGAAGCCAGAGATGTCCAGGCTTAGGAGAACTGTGAAAGCACTCATGGTTTCATTGTTGGTATCATCATGCTAGAGCCCAGAATGTACCTCGGAAAGAGGCTCTCATTTCATTACACTGGAGTCCTGAAGCTTTCAGTGCAATTAATCAACCTGTAAAAGTTTGCTATTTCTTTATATTCCATTATTAATCTCCACCAGGCTGGGTAGTTAGGTTTTTAGTGAAGTTTTGCTAAAGCTGTCTGGTGAACAACAACTTCACTTCATGGACAGTTTTCAGGTCTCAAAGTACTGACTGGTTTGAAAGAAATCTAAACCTGTCAGGCAAATTTTTAAAAGAAAATAATTGTGTGAAACTGGGATTGTATCTTATATTTCTCATAGCTCCCAGTCTTCAGCACAGTAGAAAGGGGTAGAAAAACCCTATTTCATTTCCTCCCATGCCTAGTTCAGGGTAAGCTTTTTCATTCAAGGCCACTTAGAATCAAATAAAAACTTGAATTTGTGTCTCGCAACTCCTAGATCAGTGAGTTCCCTATCAGCTGAGCTAGAAAACTCCCTTTCTTAACTCTCTGGTTTAAAACTTTGTCAGAACTGACACATCATGAGAAAACTCTTTGCCTTTGACAATGCGTTGAAAATGTCCCAATTCCTTCTCCTTGTGATGTTCTTGGCTGCTTTTGCTTATTTGAGTTTTGTTGTTTCAGGGGGAGTTTAAAGTAGAAAATAAGATTTTTAGAAGTATATGTCAGTGCAGTGTGTGTCTATCCAGGAAAAGAGAAAGAATATGCTGAAAACTATGGATTGCTCAGAGCCAGCATTGGCCACAGCTTTGAAAAGCTTTCATGTAAAGCAAAATGTGTTTGTTAGGATTCAGGAAAACAGGTTTCCACAGCTATAATCAGATTCTAATTTTAACAGAATGCTTGAATCGCCGAAGGGCATTGCACTGTATTTATTGATTCTGCTTTGTTATGGGTTTTGCTGCTTTGTAAAACACTGCATTTGGATGCAATGTTCAGATGTGATAAAAAGGCTACATTAATCAGCAAAAGACCATGCCTGAGAAGTTTTCAGAATAGCAGCAGAAAATTTCACCAAAAAAAAGCTCCTTGTGCCCAGATTTGTCCAGCCCAAGGAACAGTGGTGTCCGATGATCTCCAAAGCCCTCTGCAGCAGGGAAAAAAAGACCACATGCTCCTGGACATTCCCCCATTCCACCCCAACATCCCACAGCCTACTACAGATACCGCACCTAAATAAGGCACAGGGGTTTTTTGGTGGAAAATATCAAACCATAGCCAGGAAAGATCTCTGTGGGTAAAAACTACACGCACTCAGATCTAATTTAGTCTAATTTACCCTTTCACTGAGCAGGAATTACAGGTAAAACTCATAAGCCGAGTTTTATAAAGCTTATCAGGCTGCTCCAGGTCCAGTTGATCTCTGTGGGACTTCTGGAAGTCCTTAGACTTCTGGGGAACTTCTTAGAATCTTAGGAGAGAAATCTGAAGACGTCTGTATTAGTAACAAACAATTTAATTCTAACCATAATCCTGTGAGCTGCCTTCTCTAGCCAGTCTTGGGCAACTCACCTCACTCTGGTAATTTCTATTTCTATACCTGTAAAATGGGAATAAAAGGTATCCAACAATCACAGCTCTGGGAAAGGATAATTAATGCTGAGAGTAGAATACTAAAATGGAGAACATTGTATATTCTATGCACTATTATAAAATTATTCAGAACAGTTTAGCAACTACAATCCATAGATTTTTAAGGCCAACGGGAACCATTTCCTGGTGATCAAGATTTAATTTCTTCAACCAGAGACAGTAGGACTCTACAGCTCCAGAAGCTGAACTCAAATAGATCTGGTGATGCATGAGGAACCACAGCCTCTCTAGACTCATACCAACCACAGTGTGGCTGAAAATCTGTTGACATTATTGACAGATTGCTCTTGTTTCTGTCTCATGGGGTTCATCTTCTGTTTTCATGTTTTGCTGACTTCTTTCACAACATTTTTCTTAAATCATCCTTGAAGATTTCAATTTCCCAACAGCAACAAAATCCCAAAGCCACATGAATAACAGCATGTTTTGTTGATAAAAGAAAGAGGGTTATGATGAATAACACATTCTCTTTATGTTTGTGTAAACTTTTTGATTAAAACATGGCAGGGGAGAGAATTGTCACCAAACAGGCAATTCCAGTGATGGTGACATATGTTTTCACTCAAAGTATATTTAAAAGATAAAGCCTAGCTTTAAGAGAAAACATTTCTCATTAACAAAATAAAAATGAAAGATAAAATGATGCATGGCTTAGGACATGGGTGAATAGCTGGTCCCCCCGGTCTCTGATGGATGCAGCATCTTGCTCTCCACACGCAGCCTCCAGCCTGGCTTTGATCAGCTGCTGAGCTGGGAACCAGCAGCATCTCTCCATGCTGTCAGGGATGAGCTGTGCATTGCTGGAGAACAGCTAGTGGCCCTCTCTGACTGGTGACAAGGCTTGTGGAGGCTCCAGAGGCAGAAGTTCTCCCTGCCAGAGTTCCCAGCACCGGTGCAGCCCTTTGCCAGGTCTCTAGACTTTGCTCTGCGGGAGCAGCAGCACTTCCAAAGCCACGGGACATGTCTGATTTTAGACAAGAGGAATTAGTAATTAGCAATTAGTAATGAAAAATAATAATCTTGAAGTGTTTGAGTTGTACTTTCCTTGATTGCCACATGCACAGAATCTTAATCCCACTGATAAATCTTGTACTTTTGGCTTCAACAAACTAATGCTTTTCTACTCCAGAGCAGGCTGGAGTCTGCAGCCTGGGTTTGTAGGTGGCACAAAGGATCTCCCTGACACCTGGCCCAGTACTGCTCATTCCTCCTTGCCTGGAACAGACATTTATAACTCTCAGAGGAAGCTGTGCATGACTCTGCTGCCAACAAATTGTTTTAAAGTGGATTTTAACTAGTTGCTCACCTTTTGATCCCAAGCATTCCTCAAAGACAGACATTAGAGAAAATCTGTTTGTAGGCTTTGAGCAATTTTTCTCAGATTTTTTTTTTTTTCCCCTCTCAGGCTATTAAAGTCTGCTGAGAGTCCCTGGCTTACTTAGAACTTAGTCTGATTGTTCAATGGGTTTCATACATTAGAGTGCTGTTCTCTGCTCTACCATAGGGTCAATAAAGGTATTTTGGCACCTCTTCCAAGGCTGAGCTTTCAATACCTTTCATATTAACCTACAAAAATAATAAAAACTCAGTATAAAAGTGCTATATTATCTGAAAAGATGAAATTTTTTCCCCTCAGTAATCATATATGGAGGCATTTTGAGGGACCAAAATGAAAAATTTTCATTAAAACACTCCCTGATAAACTTTAATATGCTGGAATACCATTCTTACACCCTTCGTACAGTTACACTCTCTAATACCACAATTCAATCCAAAAATAACAATTTAATTAGCAGGTACTTAAAGCAGATAAGGAAAAATAATGCAGTCACTTCCTTTCTGTTCTTGTTCTTCTTCAAGTTTTTGTCTTCACTTCTTTTTCTGTATTGAATGCCACATATTGATAACCTATGGATGGACAAATTAACTTTGCTTTCACACCTTGTCAGTACATCACTAGAAACTTTTGGAGATGGAAAATTATGGAAGAAGTAGAAAGAGCGGAAATTGTTACTTGAAGGTTGATGAAAAGAAGAAAGAATAATACGCCAAAGGTAACATCATTTATCAGGTCATGGATATTGTCAGGTTAGGGACTGCTGTTCAAAGACAGTACTTTAGCCAGGAAAGATGCAGGGAGAGGGGAAAAGACAAAGAAGTTCAATCTCCAATGTTAATTTCAGTTCTAAAAATTACAGGTGTCCCAGGTTTTGTAATATTGTCTGATAAAGTACATATTCAGCATTTATATTTGTATATAGGGCATAATGATGTGGTTCAAACCATAGATCTGAGCTGAGCTCTGCTGCAGCGTGGTAGGTGCCACATGGCTCTGGGAGCAAGCAAATCTCTCCTAGGACTGCCTTCAGGGGCAATAGTCCTCATGGCCTATAGTTAAAAGTCATATCTTGACTTTTAGGGATTCATCTCAACATGTTTCTATCCCATTTAACCTGTACAAGACAGGGGATTGTGCTCCCTCCTGGGAAGCACACATCCCTGAAGTCACTTCAGGGGCAGCTCTGTAGACCCTTCTTTTCATAAATCCAGACTTCTTTCAGAATACTCCTAAAGTCTCTTGCTTTCCAAAGCTGGCCCATGGCATTTCAGCCTGGCTCTGTGCTGGTCACCAAAGCACAGGACAGCAGTGATTTATCTGACCAGCCACCCTAACCAGCAGAGGAGGCACATCCAAAGCATTCACTGTGCTGTGATTCTCACTTCAACACTTCAAGAAATATTAATATTGTACATTTGTTCGGCATCTGGTTGAGGAAAATGCATCTCTAATAACCATCAAAAGCCAAAGTCAGTCAGATGTTAACACTCCTCTTTCCACTGCTTTGTCTCAAACTGCTCTAAGGAAGCTTTATAAACCATGCTGGGGAGTGGAGGGTCCAGCACTGAAAAAAAACACAAGATAGGCTGTTTTATGTCTTCCTTCCTGAAGAAAGAACAGCCTCCACTGAAGCAGGGAAACAGAAAATGAACCTCTGAGGCAGTCATGCAAAATTTCAGACAGAGCCTTACTCGTGTGATTCTGTTTAATCACCATCCATTTCCTTTTCACTCTTTAACTAAATAATAAATATGGAGTGGCTTTTTTCATTACCATGTAAGCTAGAACTGGTCCTGTAGCAAATATGAAAATAAGGGCTCACGTGAGCCTTGAAATCAGAGGGTTTCACTGATTTTAAATACAAGGCACCTGTCTGTGTACATTTCTAATCCAGTAATTAATCCAGCACCTTTTTATCTTTGGAACTCTCAGGAGTAATTTCCACATCTGAGTGTAGCACACATCATAAATCCACTCCAAATGATTTTTAAATTTGTCCTTTCCAATTCTGGTTTGAATTGACATTTTGTTCTGGTTGAAGTGGCACCCGCAGACGCCTTCTCCCCTGCAATTAGTTGAGATTAAGCAGTTGGAGAACCAGCACAGCAAAGATCAGAAATGCTTATAGTCACTGATGTTTTGATCATATGGAACAGCAGTAGGCTGTAGTTTGTGACTTTAAAATGCATAAATAAATATATTTCTGAGACTGCTGTAAAATGATCTGTAGCAGGCTGTGCCAGCAAGTGGACCACACTTTTTACTGCTGACAAGCAGCTTATGTGCTGGAGTCTGTCTGCAGCTTCAGTGCAAAACTCACAGAGCAAAACTCCTCTTTTGTTTATATCTTCCTGTGCTACTTAATGACATGATAAAAAAGAACTCAATGTGTTCCAATTGCAGATTTGGATTTATTTAATCATTGGCAATCTGAAAGCATTCAGAGCTTTGGGTTATTAGTATTTTATATAAATGCCACAGATGATCTTTTGGAGCATGTGTCCCAACTACCCCAGCAATGTGAGCAGCCTGGGACAGGCAGCACGGCACAAGGTTTGAGTCACACCTTATTTATTGAATTTAATAGGAGCTGAGCAGCTAAAGCCCCTTAGCAGAGCGGTGGGAGTGTGTTCTGGGGTGAGGGTACACTGGCCACAGCTGCCTGCATCCCATCAGCCAGCGCCGGCTGCTCAGCTGCACCCTGGGCAGGGCACGTGTGACAGGGAGCAAAGCTGGACACGTGGCTGAGTCAATATGAGCGTTCAGAAACTATCAGCGCACTTGCACACACTTCCTAAGTGCTTTTAGAAACTTTATTGTTCAGTTTCTGGTCCTTGCAGTCCAGGGTTGAGATGCTGTGAGAACAAGCAGATGTGGAGTACTTTGGCCTTTGTGCTTCCTTCAGTCTTGAGAAGTTCAGACAGACAAATAACAAATTAAATAAGCAGACCTCCAAACTCACAGAATTCGGATTCCTCTCCTCAAAGTTTGTTGGCCTATGCTTTAAATTCCCCAGCTGCTCAACAGTTGTTTGCAATCCTGCTGTTGTTTTTTCCCCTGAGCTCGCTCCTTATCTCTGTCAGTATATTGTGGTGCTTTGCCCCTCACTGAGGTTACATTTATATGATGAATTCAAAGCCACATAAATAATGGCTCATCTCATACTGCAGTCACTAAAATTCTCTAGCAGTTACATGTTCCTTTGCATGTATGGGAAATGTGGGTGTATCAGCACACTGAATTGTCTGAAAAAGAGAGTAATCTAGGAGATCAAGGCACCTACAGCGGAGGCTCAGAGCAGAAGCTGAGAAAGAGAGATGGGAAATGCAAAAAGGGTAACAAGAGAAAATATTTTTCTTAAAAGTTGGAGAAGGAAACACTAAAAAATCATTTTATCCCGAGGGATTTCCAGCAGGTGGACTTCTGTGGTAGATCTTTCCTGGAAGGATAGCATCTATTTTTCATAAATAGTTGTTAAGCAGTACCTTTAAATGAATTGGCATAAGAAGGAAGCATCACTATCTTCATTATACCTGTGGGAAAGCTTAGGAAAAGAGAACTGACTTGCTTAAAGTCAAACTTTCCACCAGCCGAAACAGCAATAGCCTCTTGAGTCACTCTTCACTGCTTCCCTGGCAGAGATCTTGCTCTGCTGTGCCATCAGTTCTCAGTGTGTGCAGACAAAAGCAAAGTGATTTTGGTAGACATTTCTCACTGTTGTTCAGCTCGATGTGTTGGCTAAGCAGAAGTGATCACTTTCTACTTTTGTTGTCCAAATTTCATGGTACCTTTCCCCCGACTCCGTGATTTAATAATAAAAAATGCTGCTCACCACTCTTTCAGGTTTTTAAAAAATGTTTCTCCACAGAGTCCCAAGAAAAATATGGACCAGTTCCCAGATAGCTAATACCGTCCAAAGAGCATCCTCTGAATGATACTGCACTTAGCATCCCAGACAAGAGGGATGTACAAGGGATCAGCACACACGGTCATGGAAATGGTTTCCTGACAGTGTTGGCACAACCAGTAAATTTGAGAGCAGAGGGATCTGAAACATTTCTGAGACTTTGGCATTTTTGCTTGTTGAATTTTTTATTTCGCCATTGGCTGTTCCCAGTTTCCCCCATAATTCAAGTCCAAAAAGCCAGAACACTCCAAGATTGGTGGTTACTGCAATGTCTCGATTTGTGAGGTGCTGACAACTGGGTACAAGGACCCCCCACATCCCCTGCTGCTGGGGCATGGCTGGTGGGGATGGAAGTGCAACAACCACTCTTCCCCAAACTCAGATCCTGTAGCAGCAATGCTGTAACAAGTGTCTGCAAACAATATTTTGGATATGATGGAGACTGAATTTGGGTTGAAACCAGTTTTGGCTGTGGCCAAGCAATCCATTCGATACCTGGTGCACCCCGCTGCTGGCACGCACACACACACCCATCTTAAATTCTAAAAAAGCAAGAATGGAGAGAAAATACAATGATTGCAGGGGCCCAGCCACCCATCTGCTGGCAGGTCACAGGTGACTTTGCTGTTCTACATGTGTTTGCTGCCTCTGCTATTCCCAGTGGGCTGAAGCGATTTATTATTCCACTCCCTTTTTGCAAAGCATCCCCTGGCAGCAGACAGTCAATCCATTGCTTCCACCAGCGCTGGGGATCGTGCACAGAGCCAGCTGCTCATAGCCAGAGGTTCCATCAGCCCCACAGCCTCTGACACACTGGTGTCACTCAGTGGCAGGAGCACAGGCAGCTCTGTAGTCCATTGAGGACTGAGGAGCATCACCTTCCCAAGTGATGGTCTGGTCTTCTGGTCCAGATGAGAAGCTGGCATGGAAAAATCCAGAGGACAATTGGCAAAATGGGCAAAAGCCTCATGTCTGTAAATTCAGCACTCCCTTTCTTTGAATGCGGAGGCCATCATGTACTGTCTTTCGTTATTTTCCTTTGGGCTAGAGGGAAATTGTGAAAGGTCTACTTCAGGGAGAAGGTGACCTCCAGTGAAATGCTCCAAGGGTGAGGCAGTGAGCAGACTCAGAGGATTTCCTTGCTGCTCCTTCCTGTTCCTTTACAGCTAAAATACCCAGGGGTAAAGTAACAGTGTAAAGAGCGTAAGAGTGATTTTGATAATGAACTTCAGTTTTTCTCTTTTCATGAAAATGAAGGTGAAGGGCTTTTGAAATGTCATTATCTTCTGTATTTACTGCATATCTGCAGGACTCAGTGCATCATGCCGCAGGACAAGTGCTTTAGCTGCTTGCCCTTTGTCACCCCAGCAGCAGCTGCCTTGCACTCAAACATATCATATTTTGTCACAGAAGTGATAAAATATCTTGGTATGACAGAAGGCAGGAGGGTACCTCACTTCAGGGAGACTGTAGAAGGAATTTCAGCCAGCAATGAACAACTAGCAAGTTTTGATTTGCCTTTGATCCAGAGTATAAACCTTTAAGCTTTTCAGAATTTTCAGTGAAATTTTGTGATAACAAATCAAAACCTCATTTCTGAAATTATTCAGGAAATGTCACTGAATATCACAGTAGAGTATTGGACTGGTCTGCATTATGCAGCTGAGTCTTTGATGACACTCAATGAGTCAGGTTTTTTCAAATACTCCTTCATCGCACCTCAATCCTAAAACAAGAAATTGTACTGGTTCTTTAAAATACAGGGCATCTTCTTTTTAACCATGTAAGGGAAATAGAAGAGGATTATGAGCTCAGTGTGTGCTTTGCATAAGCTTTGATTGATGTGAAAAGACAACCATGCTAGGAGCACCTTCTTTTCTGCACTGTGCTGCTTTCTTGGGCTATTATCTCATCTAATTTTGCATCCAATTTCAAGGACCTCCACAGGTGGTTCTGCAAATGCAAGCTATGGCATCAACATAGCCTCTCCAGTCCTTTTGAAAAACATTCAATTATTGTCATTCTTATGTTTATTTTGCCCAGTGAACAGCAGCAAGCACATAGTGAGGAAATACCGTGGGCATCTCCGGACAAAGATTGAGTCTGGAGAAGGGACCATTCCTGTCCGGTGCCATAACGCAGCGCAGACGTGGGACGGCGTGTTGCTGGGAGAGCAGCTCATCACCATGTCCTGCACAGACAAAATCGCCAGGTACGTGATGGATACACATGGCAGAAGTCTTTGCACGTGGAAGTTCGATGCCACAGAGGATTATGGTGAGTGGTGGGAAGCAGCCAGCAGGTGCTGGCAAGCCCTGCAGAAACAAAGACCTCCTTTGTATGCGAAAACAGACCATATAAATAGGAGGGAATGTAAACAGGACATTTTTCCAAATTCTCTGTGGGTCGTTAGTTGCTTATTACAGTGTGACAAAAATATAAACTGTCTTTGCAGCTTTTTTTGCCAATAGAATTTCACTGTGCAAATAAAATACATCCACTCTGCTGTTCTTGGGTCATTTACCCCAAAACTTGCAAACCAACTATCATACAGATAAACCCAGCTTGTCTGCACCCAATTGAATAAAGTGCCCTAAAAGCCGCCAGGAATATCTGTACCTTTTTTGAATGTCATTGAAGAGCTCTCATGTCACAGCCCCCTCTGTAAGTTTCTGCTGTGTCCTGTAAATACAACATATATTTATGTAGAATAATTTCCATGTAATAAATGTTTTATAATTATTCCCTGCTGACAAATAAAATGTAAATGCATTCACCACTCTCAAGTGGAGGGTGTTAACTAATAGCAAGTGATGGCTAACACAAACCGAAATCTAAGTGTGTCTGCTTGGTTGCACAGTTATTGCACTATTAGAATGTATCTATACATGTATGCATATTTATCTTCATAATTTTTTATATATATATATATAATGTACACTATCTGTAGAGGCAGCTCTACATATAAATCATATCACATTTTCTGCTATAAAAGCATAAATGCTATGATCAAATTCTCTGCTGGAATACCATGCTTAAGAACTCAGTTAAATTTCATCAGTCAAAAATTTGGCCCAATTATTAAATGCCAACATAGACATAATCTTTCCAAAAAATCATAAAAATTTTGTTTAATCCAAATGCATAAATTCTATTCTTATCTTTAACTGGATGACCTACCAAAGCTAAATTAGTCTGTTGGCTTAGCAAAGCCTGCCGTTTTGTCACAAAAATGTAGAAGTGAGCCAGCCAATGGAAATAGTACCAGACTCACAAAATCCACCCTCTGCTAAGTGTAATCATCACAAGCGTTGTGCTTGCATGAAGGGTAAAGAGCAACTTCTGCAGTAATATTTTCTTTTATTCATAAGGAGATAACAGAAAACCCAAACTGTATTCAGTAGATCTCCTGCATTTTTGTAGATGAAGGTGGATTCTCCAAATTCACACTAATACGGACTCAAAAAACTAAACAAATTTAAGTTCAAGAATAGAAATATTGCACTCTGTGGTTTTGAAAGTCATTAGCCAGTGAATTAAAAATCAGCTTTGCAAACACCATTACGTTTCCTATTGATGGGGATGTTGACAGTAATGCACAGTCTCAGGAGTTGGGTTTTCTCCAAGCGCAGCTGCTAAGCACTGTCAGTGAATCCTTTCATTGTTGACACACATCTAAACAGCATTAAAGTCTGTGAAGAAAAAAAGAATCTACCACAAAGTCTTTCCAAGATTAAAAAAAAATCTTGCAGCTCTCATCATTGACAGTATTATTTCAATATTGAATTAAAAACTGCAATTTTTTTTATTTAGTTGCAATGTAATTCAAATGAGCTTGGTATTTTCCTAGATTCAAAAAAAAAAAAAAAACAGCAATCGTTACTCCCTGTTTTAAACAACAAATGTTTACTCTTTCCAGTAGGGTGCAGTTAAAAGGGAGGCTGAGAAAAGGGGATATGACATCTGCATTATACTTTATCCCAAATTTCAGTTTACATTAAATGCCATCCATGATAATTTTTTATCATTATTATGCCCATGTATAAGGAGGAGAAATCAAAGGTTTCTTCACCTCACCTTTTTTTCAGCAGATACAGGACTGTTTTCTGCCTTCTTCCCCCCCCCCCATCATAGAAAGGAGAGGAGGAAAGTTCAGTGGAAAAGGAGA
The DNA here is from genome assembly GCA_013397935.1 of Dasyornis broadbenti. Classification (NCBI taxonomy): domain Eukaryota; kingdom Metazoa; phylum Chordata; class Aves; order Passeriformes; family Dasyornithidae; genus Dasyornis; species Dasyornis broadbenti. Next base: position 1,468,029 of record VZRN01003464.1, on the reverse strand, counting down.
TTGCTGAGTGAGGGCCCCTTTCCACTCCTGCCCCACAGAGGAGATCAGTGCGTGGTGTCAGTGCCACATTTTGAACTCCAGATATTTGCCCTACCACGCAGGTAGCTGACTGTTTAAATGTCTGCAGGATGCAGGAATCTGGTTCCACGTTATCTGGGCTTGTCTTGTAGTGAGAAGAAAAGAGATCTCTGAAGCTGAAATTCATGTTTGTGTAAGCAAGATTTGACAAAAAAATCTGGCTTGTATACTTTGGATTTTATTTCTTGTAAAAGTCCCTCAGGAGCACTGTGCTATTAGAGAATGTTTCCTCTTGAGAATCTAGCCAGTAGCTGCTAAAATATACATCATTTTGCATTATTTGCAAAGGACATTGCTATCAGAATATCAAAGACCCAAGAATGCACAGAGTTACTGAGAAAAGCGAATAATATTCTATAAATCATGTAACTAACGATTTATGTTCTTTCTTGCTCACAGGAAAGCTATAAGCAGAGAGTGGTTTAATCAGATTTATTTGTTATTCGGAGACATTTAGCCATTTTTATTACTCTCACCACAAGTTTGAGAGAATTCGATGCTTGGTATGCATTATTTGGTCTCCGTGGCTTTGTTGAGATCTCAGGATAAACACCCTGGTATCATACCTGCTCCCTCACTGAATTAAAGCACAAACTCTTCTGGTATGAATAGCCTTTTTATTCAGGCTCAGGCAGGAAATTACGAGGTGAAATTCTGCGACTTCATTATAAAGGAGGTCACACTAGATCTTGGTGGTTCCTTCTGGCTTTAAAACCTATGCATTTATACGTGTAAATTTAAAGTTCGGGGTCTGTGAATCCCCAAATAACCCACTCTAAGACAGTGTCAGCTTTTACACTCACAGCTCCTGTGAGCCTCACAGTGCAGCTAGTGTGACTTCAGCCTCTCAGTGCCACAGGATTTAGGATTAAACCACATTTTTTAGCCCACAGTTCATTAATTACACTAACACCTTTTGCCCTTCATTCTCCTCTGTAACATACATCGTATACATTTACAAAAAAGCAGCAATAACATGGGAAAAATAATTTTGAAAATAATCATCTGTTTGGGGAAAAATTTATGTAATTTAATATTTTCTTGATGCTAATCGTAACTTATATTAAAACCTTTATGTCGACAGAGACATTACAGCCCGAAGAGAATTCAGGCTTTTTGTGACAGCAAAATTCATACAATGGTCCAAATTAAACCTCTTTTCATCTCCCTGTCTCGCACTAAGGCTGGATGCAGGACTAGCTCATACCTTGCTTATTACAAGGTCAGTGCAAGGTTAATTCTGCTGCTAATGGAAGTCTCTGCTGTTGCTGTTTGGGAGCAGACAAATGTTTGAAGGAAAATTGTCATATGCACACGCATACGCACACAGGCATGAACACACACATATAAACATACACATTTAGAGGGAAAAAACCAAGGATATCTCCACAGATCAGCTCCTCTTTGAGGATCTAAACACAGTGACCACACATTAGGGAGGCTCAGTACTGCATTCTGTCTCTGACCCTCAGGAATGATCAACAGTGGTACGTGCTCGGCTGATATGTGCCAGCTATAGGGGTGGGATTTGCAGCATCCCCTTGGTGCCCCAGGGCCTCAGGGACACTGGCTCTCTGTGTCCCCTTCATGATGTGGTCTCCAGGTACACAAAGCCAGCCCAGCACTGAACCTCTCCTCCCTGCTGGCTTCCCACAGCACGCAATGTGTACATGTGTGCCAGATTTGCAGGTGACAGTTCACACAATCATGATTGCATATATAAAATCAAAATTTCCAAATGGCTCTACTTCTTATTCCTACAGCAGAAGAAATATGAAACTCTTGAGAAAATATCAAATATCTATGCACTTCTCTTAAGTCTGTCATCCCTCTGGACAGGCTTATAAGGGAAATTCAGAGTCTGTCACAGAGCAGAGCAACCACCTTCCCTTCCATGCACTTTGTCCTCTGACTTAGAGAAACACCATCTGAGCTTCAGGCCAGTCTCTTTCCACCATGGCTCATCCTGTAGGCCCAGCATAACTCAGATTTAACAGTACACACACCTCCCTTCCACATAAAATTTCCAATTCTATGACGTTTTCTGTTCTTGATAAGCTCTGAGCTTATCAGGTTTGTCTACTTCATCACCAACACCTGGGTTCCTTCTTCTTGCATGCAGAAAACTAGAGAAATTATTTCTCCCAGTGTCAACCATTCCGAAATATTCCGAAACACCAGGGTGTTCTGCCCTGTGTGGCTGCACAGAAAGGTTTGCCATTGCCAGTGGTTTGGTGGAGAATGGCCATGGTGCTGGGAGCACAGTGGGGAGGCCACCACAGCACCCCACAGCACGGCAGACCCATGGCATGGACAGGCATTCCCAGGTCCCACGTCACCAATCCACCTCTGATACCATGTGTGCAAATTATTTTGAGGATCTTGATGCAAGCATTCAACACTAAGGTTTATTCCAAAAATTAGTTCTTATCTGAATGTCCCAGGAGAGAGTTCTGCATTGCTCTGCTCTTCCCCAAACCCTCTTCCTTGACAGACCTCAGCCAAGGGCTGGGACACCTCACACTTTGGTGAGGGCAGAGCATGTTGTCGCTCATTAGATGTTGAGTTGGTGTATTTACTTTGGAGAGCTGCCAGCCTTCTCTGCAGCAACTTTGCATCTACATGCACAAAGTGTGTATAAACTTATTTGTAAATGGATGAGCAGTGGCACTGCCCTTTTCCAGAAGTTCCCTTGCAGGATGCAGGCTGAGGAACATACTTTGCATTGTGCAGGATTTGCAGGGAATAATCCTCACAAACACTGTCTTTATACACCACGTAAAAGCCAGAATTCAGTGTTTGTTTTATGAGCTCTGGCCTTAAAATTGTTTTCTTACTACCACTTCTCAAAAGGTCACCTTTAAAAGACTGTGTATTTTCTTCCCACCAGGTTAATGGTCATCCACTTCCTCAAACTTCACCAAAAAAATGACATTAAGCCAAGAAGTAAAATAAGACCTTGAATATCTAAATTATACCTCACCTACAAAACAAAACAAATGGTAACAAAGACTTCCAAACTTTGCATTACAGGATGAGCAGTCTACCTATGTCCTATGGATAAGGTTTGTGGATTTATTTGGGCCCACAAGCTAGAGAATAGTAAGGAATCTTTATTGAGAATATGTTCAGAGTATTGCAAGGTAATGTAGTCTTAAGGTACAGTTTCAGGATTTAGCAGTGGGAGTCTGAAGTAGCATTTTATAAAATGAGTTGAGCACATTAAGCTGTATTTAAATGTAGCGTATAAAAATGCAAGACTAAAAGTCAGTGTTAGAAATTGGCATTCTTAGATCTATTTTAGTGTTAGCCTGTCGACCAGAGCCATTGTTAACAGAAGGCTGAGCCCGACAAGGTAACTCTTAAGAAAAGCTACTTCAAAGGCTACATATTAATGCAAATGAAAATCAATTAACACAGCTAGATCTTCAATTAGAGATGATTTGTGCACACGGTTTGTAATTCTCTCTCTTAACCCCTTTCTGTGTGACTGAGAGTTCAATTTCAATCTTTCACCACAAGGTACATTCCAGAAAACATATATAAACCACCCACTGTTAAAATACAGATCAAAAACTAATGCACTAGTTCCAGTTTCCAAACCAATAATAGCTAAATGGTCGTATAAATAGGAACACCACAGGTGTCCTGCTGAGCACATGCCACCCTGAATAACAATTTATGTTGTGTGAAGCATAGCTGGAAATATTGGTAATAGAAAATGTGGTACAGGAGGTTAACAACACACCAAGTGGATAAGACTTAAAGCTCTTAATAAAAAAAAAGTATTTTACAAAAAGCCATATCAAAATAAGATTTGAAATTCATCAGAATGCTTTTTCATGGACAAGGTTTCCAAAGGTCCTGAGGAGACACTTCAGTCTCTAAGCATCCATGGCAGGTGGACACAGTTCCCTGAGATGTTTTGAAGCCTCATGTGAATTTCTCCAAACCACAGTTACAAAGGGGTTCAAATGCCAGCCCTCAGCTCTAACCATGTTCAAACCAATGCTAGAAACACCAGCAAAGAGGCTCCAGCTGTCACATCACATCTCAGCAATGGGCAGGGGGCCTTTTACTGACTTGAGCAAGGCTGCAGCCCTCTGCACCCCCATGGGTTTGCCTCCAAACCCCTTCCTCAGTATTTTCATCACCCCTATTCCTGTTGGTCCCACGGAGGAGCCAGAGCCAACTCGTGTGGTGAGGTGATGCTCCAGCATGTGGAGGCTGTGATGTGCTTCTAACATGGGGACACATTTCCCTGCACACCTCGCTGTGGTCCCAGGTTGTCAGGAGCATGAGAACTGGGAGGGGCTCTCCGCGGGGGTCATGCCCTGCCCACTGCTTGTCCAGGACTGAGGGAGCACAGCATTTAATTAAAGAAAGGCTGCCTGCTCTGGGATGCCTCCCAGCTTGTCACTGGCATTTCTGTGACTGACAAACAGGCAAAAATATATTTATTCAAGGATTATCTATATTGAAAACTGGACGCAGGATTTTGTCTTTGTAAACAGTGCAGTAATATCTGCTGTTTGAACAAAAGGAAGGGCATACTTTCCTTCCATTTAAATCTCCAAAAGCTCCTATATTTGAGTGAAAAGGGGAGACATTCTGTTTTATTGATTCTGCTTGCTGACGATTTGGGGATTTTTAAATAAGATCTGTGACTAAGGGAGCAGTGGGTTGATTTCCACTTTATTGGAAGGGTTATTACAGAGCGCATAGCATATGAGTTATTAGAGAGATGCGTGTCCTTGAAAACAGCCTTTAAAATCTTGCACAATTAGGAAAATTTAGAATGATCCAGCATATTTCCTCATAGCAAGAAAAGTCACTTTGATATATTGAGAACCCAAAATGTAACACTGCATTGCTTTGAATAATAATTTTATTTTGAAAAGCGATATTTGAAGAGAGCACTTCGTTACAGACGGGAACACAGCTACTTTCATGGACCTAAAGTAGGCTACTGAGAAATAGCTCCTTCAAAATGAACACCCTTATTGATAGTTTCACTGTTGTTCAGATGGATCTTTCCCTACCATCTACCTACAAATAATTCCATAGATGTTCGTATATCAAAGGACCAAGTCAGTACATTAGCCATGTGGTTGGTCAAGGGAGGAACAATACACAGGATAAAAGACCTTCCCCCAAATACTTGTCAGCAAAATCTATTGTTTCTGCACAATACTGCACTAACTGCCCTGCAAGGTAGGCCTGTTCACCCACAGAGCAGCAGCAGAATGAGAAACTGAAAATTTCCCCCAATATTAATGTGCATTGACTGTGCTCTGAAGGACAACGTCAGTGGTGCAATGGTCTCATTTTGGCCAGCTCAGCACAGGACCCCTCCTTTCCTAGGACTTGTGCTGAGTTAGTGGGACTCACACAGATGCTCAGGGCCACTTTCCAGAGAGAAACCACTGTCTGAACACTCTGACATACCTGGGCTACATTTGAAAGCAAAGTTCCTTCTTTTCTTCATCATCCCATATCTTCAACCAGACGCTGCTAAACCAATGCTGAATGGGGAAGTAGCCACTGTACACATAGCAGTGCCACCACCCTCATCCCTTCTCACACCACCATGGGGGACACCAGCTCAAAAAGACCTGGCAAGTGGTCCCCACCAAATATTGTCTTCTTGGTGTCAGCACCTTTCCTGGTTTCTCTGTCCTTGCTACCTTAGGATGCTGTCTGGTTCTGGGACAGCATCTTTTTGCACCACAATCAGGCAGGCCTTGCTCTTGTACCTGTATTCTTTCACAGGTTTCTTCTCCCTTGTGTTTTTTAAGTCTGGTTGCTCTGTCCAATTTGTCTTGGAGTCAAACTTATACCCTGGAGTCAAAACCCACCATGGCTGAAATAGAAGCTTCATCACTCCCTACGCCTGCTTGTGCATTCTTTTGGAATGGGAGAACAGGATTCTTTAAAGGCACAGCTATTGCATCCAGAAGCTGTAAACTCTCACAGACTTCAGCAGATCATACTGCCTTTCTGCCCTGATTCCCCAGGGTGCAAAAATGGGGCTTTACCTTATGGGAGCACTGTGGGATTAATTCATGTTTATGGAATGCTTTCAATACATAGGGGGTGACCTGATCATACTTATATTATGATTTCCAATATTGTAATTCCATTGACATTCGAATCCCTTTTTACACTAGGATGAATATGTTCAGAATTAGGCAGAGAAATATCTCTAAAGAAAAGGCACATTCCTTGTGATGAATTTAAATTAAGCAATCGTTATTACCTTGTAATTTATGACCTGAAGACAATCCCTTATTTTGGTAAATAAAGCTCAGATGATTTCTTGTGATCTGCATATTGCTGAAATGCCAATATTGTTGAACATATGTTGTTTTTCTGTTTAGCTGCTTTTCTTCTCTGCTTCAATCAAGTATGCAAGGCTTTTTAAAGGAAATTTTAAATGCTGTAAACAGTACTGATATCTTAGAAATTTCCATCTGGACAAAGATATCTGTCTAATTTTTTTGCTTACCTTAGATGCTGGTTGGAGGCATAGTACAGTTAGCAGAATTCAGCTCTGTTTCTTAAGCTTGCATTATTAATTTTGCATCATGATAAGTTATTTACTCAAAGAGACAGCTAGTTCTTTCCTTTAAAAGTGATGTTATTTGCAGAAATGACCACACTTTTTTTCCCCCCAAATGAAGTTATGCAAATCTGATCGAGTAAAGTAAATGTTTCATAAAACCAATGACTGTTTAAATTGTGGGACTAAATTGTTTGTATATAAATATTACCTTTTATATTTCATTTGAGTTTTATGTAGATGAGCACATTACTTTAATGGCCTGCATTTACAGAGGGAGACAGGGAGAATCTGACTCTGAAATCCTCAGCAGCCAGATGGCTGCCTTTTCTTGCATGAGATTAAAAGATGTTTCTCATTCACAGCCCTGCTTCGGAGGCAAATTAATACAGCCAGCTAAATTGCTTGTGTTTTTGGAATAAAATTTAAAGAGAACTTTTAAAAGCAATTGGTGTCGCAGGTTCCTAGAGCAGATTGCTCTCCAGGTACAGCATGCTGGTTTTAAACATTCAGTAATTAATGGAAAGTATTCCGTGTTAATTGACTGCTTCAGGAAAGGGAAATATAATGACTCCTTATTAATCATGAAAAGAGACATACAGTACGGAGGCACTGCAATAATTGCACTAACGGTTGAGAAATGTTAATTAATGAAAAGAACAATGATGTAAGAAATTAGCACCATAATGCTTGCTGCTGATGGAAATTCTGCTTTAAACACATTATTTAGCATGGCAGCCACTGGATGATGCCTTAAATAGCAGGCACCTCGTACCCTTTCCTTCAGTCGGCTACCGAATTCCAAATGTTGCCAGTGTTTTGGGTTTTAATGAGACAAAATATGCTCTCCAAACACATTTTTTGAAGCATTTGCATTTTGAACTCCTGAACTCAAAACTACTCAGACAGATTGACAGTGTTCAACTTACATAAAAATATTATCCAAATGTAAGAGGGCCTGTTAGCATTTGCATGGTGGGAAACAACTTCTTCGATGAGCTGAGCTAAATAGGTTTGCCAAGAAGATAACTGCATAATGACTTCCTTCCCCTTTTTAATTTTTCCACTCTTTAACCAATTAGCTGTCCCCTAAAGAATTTAGAGCAAGCATGCTGTCATATTTGTGCCTAGCTTGATGTTAAAATTCATAGGCTATTAAAATGCAGAACCGTTCTGGCAACTAATCCAACACCAGTCATCAACAGGTGGAAGGTCCCAAGGTTTCTACCATCGCTCTGTTGCACCTTTCAAGCAGCAAAGGATGAGATGTATCCATCACTCTGAACACTAGAGCAGGTCAAACTATCGGTTACAAATAAATTTTCTAAAAGTCTGAGTCTTCATTTTTTTCCCTATTCAGGACCAGGATTTAATATTCATGGATGTCTCCATATCTTCATAGCCATTTGTGCAAAGAAATGTCAGCTTATGAGACATTCAAAGATTTTGTGGGAATTTTGGCCGCTTAAGTCATGTTTTAGCTTTGCTGAATGACATGGGGATGGTACTTATGTATGACAAGCAGCAGATTAAGGTAGAATAACAAAAGCTCTCACTCTAGCTCTACTGTTGCAAGTGAAAAACTATAGATGCAGGGGAAAAAAAAATTCTGCTAGAGACATGTCAAATGAAGACCCATCAAACACAACATGCTTTTAGAAAGAACAGCTCTTGATAAGTAGCCTCTGTTTGCATCAATACAAGACGGAAACACATTCCTTAAGTCAATGGCACCACAGTAATCTAAAATCCTCCTAGAGGGGTAATCAGCCTATGAGTGCTTCCTGTATCATAGGGAAGGGACAGGAATAGTTTCATCCCTCATCCCTCTAACCCATGTGCTGGCCTTTGCTGATTTTCTCAGGGTAGCTCTATTGTGGCCATTCCTCTACACGTGTCTTACTGCTCCTGACTTTTTTTTCAGGTGGAACATCCTTGGACTCCAAGGCGCTCTCCTCAGCTCCTTCATTGAACCCATGTACTTGCACAGCATCATTGTGGGAAGCCTGTACCACACTGGTCACCTTTCCCGGGTAATGAGCCATAGGATAGAAGACATTGGTCAGCTGCCAGCTTCGTACCGGCGCAATCAGCTGCTTCTCAGTGGTAAGCAAACACCTGCCTGCAAGACAAAAAATCCCCCCTCCCATCACTAATCGTGCTGCTTACCAACAGGAATGCGTTTTGTTTACGAGTAAACCATTAACTCACACCTTCTTTCTTTTTTCCTGAAGAGTTTGAATTTGTAGAATGAAGAAACCAATGTGTTTAAATCCAGTTCCTTTTTCATATGCAGCGGCTGTAAAAAAGATCAGCAGTGGATACAAGTCAACAATGAAAAAGCCACTGTACATTGAACACTCAGGTTGGGGAGAAAAAGAGTATGACTAAGTAAAACATTTCTAAAAACCAGAAGGAAGTTTTCAGTAAATTTTAGGTTTAACTGTCTTCAGGTCTTCATGAGTCATGTGAATGCTAAGGGATGCCAGCTCTGCAGCAAATTAGATATTTCTTATAATTTTAGACTTTGATAGTTGTTCTTTGAGAGGACTCCCTGAGACATCAATATGATGTCAGTGCTACAGGGTTAGAGATCAGGACACTTTAGTGGAGTACCCCATTGCCTTTCAAAGTCCTTTAGGTTCCTCAGTCAGGAGAGTGCTGCTTTATCCCTTATCTATTTTTTTTAAATATGTCCTTGTGACAAAATTTGTTTGGCTGAGGCAGAAGTGCTAGTTTAGCCACTGGGGAAATTCTCAGGTTCTGTATGTTAGTACATCTGGCAAGTGTAATGTGCGTGTATGTGTTATGAGGTGAACAGGTCAAAAGGCTTATCCTTTTTTGAACAGCTTATCTCCATATTTTAACTCTTCAGTGCAGCTGGCCAAAGACTGCAAATCAAGTAGGCAGGAAGCTGTGATCCACACTCTCCCTCCAATTTGTGTCCCCACCTGTCCCTCCTGCCCTGGTCCAGCATGGGCATGGCTCAGCCCCTCTTCCTTCCCACATGACATTGTGGTAGGGAGGACAGAACTCACAGCTGGCCAGGAAATATCTCCCCATTCCCCAAACCTGCCTGTTATTTTGACAACACAGCCCTGGCTGCCAGAAGCCTCTGCATCTCCCACTGGGAAAGCGGATCTCATCCTGTGCCAGCCCTAACACTTTGTAAGTGCACCCTTACATTAAGATCAAAGGCACACACAATTTCACTGTGTCTGCAGGATGTACAGAAATCCACTTCAACTGTTGAAGGATTGAAAACACAAAAAGGGATTTTATATGAATTTTCACCACAGAACAGCTATTGCTTTGCTCGGTTGGCCTTGTAGAGTAAAAGCAATGGGTCATACTTGGCCAGAGTGTGTGTATACTTGGCCAAGAGTCGTTGCCAGAGATTTCAAGGGAATAAGAAATGCATCAGAGGGGCCCTTGTGTCAGTTTAAATATCTGCATGTTTCAGGGTTGTCTTCCTCCTTCCCAGAGGCTTCTGTTTGGAAAAGCATTTGCTTCGCTTTTTGATTGTGTTTGTGGGTGTTCCTCAGCCCAGGAGAAGCAGTGGGAAGAACCTGTCTCTCTCTGTCTGTATTGTTTTGTCACTAACGCCATTATTTGTAATTTTCCCTCCCCCACAAATCCCAGGAAGCCAATGCTGATTAAAACTTACATTGCTGAGGCTTATTCTGCAATTCTTTTTCCTGGGAAACTGTGCCAGCAGCATATCCAGTGACTAAGGAGATGGGCACCTAGAAAAATCTACTCTGAATGCATGACAGACCAGACCTACACAGCCTCAGCCAGGCAACTCTACCTCCCACACTTGTCTTGGAGATCAGATCAGCCAAGGTCTGCAGGAGTCCTTAAATTATAAGGGTGTCAGTATTTTGCCATGATCATACTGCACTGCCATCATTTTGATCATGGCAGTACAAACACTCCAATGGAGAGGAGAGTCGTGGTGTGTGATGGGATATCCTGAGATTAACTCCTTGGCTCCACTCAAAAATAATCAGTGAGGTTTTCTATTCGCACCAGTCCCAGCCAGATGGAATTCCACTTTTTCACTGAGATTACTCTTGGGTGTAATTTTTAGAAGAAAAGCCGTTTTTGTATCCTGTTCTCGTAACATTGAGGCTGTTCTAAAGGGTATCCTGAAGGGGTATGAGGTTTTGCTGGGAGAGAGAGGAGAGTGAGAACAGGTTTCAGTTCACATCCCACAGTACCCAAATTCATATTATTTGTGCAAAGACTCTTCTTTTTCTTCCAGATTCTACTGTCTTCTGTTATACTCTTTGTTGTGTGGTTTTTAAGAAGAATGTTTTACATAAAGGAGAGAAAGTAACCTAGATTATTTGAGTGTTACCTTCTAAATAAAATCAAAACAATTATATGTCAAAAGAAAAATATGGAAGGAATTTTTTAAAACAGTAAAAGAATCAACCATCAGAGAATATATCTATGATCTGTCTTTGGTTTTGTTATGACTCTCATGTGTCTTCCTTTAAAACCTCTTCTTTTGCATTCAGAAAATGATTTGAAATTATCTTCTCTTTATCTAAATATGTGTACTTACAGCTGGGAAAAGAGAGCATGAAAGCCAAATGAGCCCAGAGGGGTTTCCAGGCACTGGGACAAGCCTGGGCTACTCTCACAGCCCCCCTCTGACGGGCACCCACAACCTGCTCTCCCCTCTGTGCAGCCTTTCCTTCTCTTCCTCTAGTCAGGAATTTCACAACATTTTTATTTATTTGGTGTCCTGTGGCAACTTTGCATGGCAGGGTGTTTGCTATCGTGCTTTTTGGCACTCAAATCCTCTAAGCTTTTGGGTGCTATCTTGACAGAGAGTGGTGCATGGTGTCAAACAGCTGATTTTGATCTGTTTGCGTCTTGTTCTGTGTAGAGACACTCGAGCAGCGCTGCAGAGCTATCTGATTCTCAAGCTCTCAGTTTAAATCCTGTTGCCTAGGTGAACTGGAGTTTTAGATGCAGACTGATCTGTTATCTCTGGGGGGGGAAAAATTGAAAGACATATTAATATGACATGAATGTGTTTACAAATCCTGGGTGAGGTTATGACTTAGCTGTAATTCTCTCCTACACACAGTAGCGAATTCAGTCCCAGTGACTGAGATGATTTCTGCAGTTACAGCTTTGTCACCAATACAAAGTGAGTTTGCCATATAATTTTTTCCGTTCAATAGCCACCTTTCTCTCTCTGTGCATGCTGAGTTCCATCTGGCTCTTGCAGCTCCCTCCCAGGGCAGAGGGCACAGAGGAGAGAGGGGGCATGTCCCTCACTGGCATTGTTTTCCACGATGCTGAGAGGCTCCAGGCAGGATGCAGCAGCTGCCTACGGAGGCAGCATTCCAGCCAGACAGACCCTGCACAGTCCTCCACTTCTCCCGTGGTGTCTTTCAGGAGCTTTCCAAGCTCAACACATTCAGTGACGGATGCTGCATTCCCACCAGCTCCCATCTCCTCCCATTCTGCCTCAGACTAGCAGATGCTCATGGCGTGCATCTGTTTCGAAATGAGATCCTGCTCAAGAAGGGGCACTTTGGAAAGGAGGGGCTTTGATCTCTTTTCTTTAATCTCCTTCTCTCTGAACAGCCCATATCAGTACTTCTCACTCCCGGCAAAAGTTCTTTGAAACCCTCTCAGCAGAAAATGCAAAGGACCTTTCTCTGCTGCCCTCCACCCAGCAGCAATGAAAGCAGTGCAAACCATGAGCTGTTGCTGGAGCTGCTGCAGGCAGGGGCTCCAGCAGGAGCTGCCATTTGGAAACAGAGACCCAGTCCTGGCACTGGGACGTGCTGGGGTGGCTGTTCCAGGCAGCTCCTGCCTACCAGCACGGTCCCCACCTGCTGCTCACCACAGCGGCTTTTGTTGTCCAGGTTTGCAGGCTAGTGGCCCACACAGCAAATTAGCAGAGAGGGGCGCAACTGGATCCGGGCACACTATCCAGTGTCCATGTTTTCAAAAATATTCAAACTGCATCAGGTCATTCTGTCTTTTCCAGCCTTGGAAGCTCCCAGAGTTGATTCTTTGCTGCAAAAGCACTAATGAGCAAGGCAAGGCAGAGCTCACTTGTTTGCATTTGTACTGTGCTGGAAAATAAGCCAACCACTTTTTTATTCCTCTTATTTTCTTGAAAAGACTAATCCTTACCCCATTCCCGGTAAAAAAACGAAAAAGCAACAGGAATCATGGAAAGGTTGAGCTACACTAAATGGTTAAAGACAGACAGGAATTTACCTGATTAAAAATAACTCATGTACACACCTACACCTGACCTTGTAGCCCTGGTCTGCATTTAGAGCCAAGGGAGATTTCACCCATGAAGGCAGTGGCTCGGTATGTGGCTCAGATTGGTGGTGCAGCATAGGCCATGTGAATGACACTAAGGTCATGCAGTCATCCCAGGTGACTGTAAACATCATTATTGCAGCTGTCTAAAATCACATATGATGCATTCCACTTAAAGATGTCAAAAATATCACTGTTAGGACACTAACTAGCTATTGAAGAAATTGCTACTCCAATACAGGGTAGGAATCTCACAGGCAGACACAAGATGGGGATCAAGAGTGTTCTGTGTAGGTCTGTGATGTCTACAAGGTCATTATTAACTTGGTTCTAATAATCTCTCTGTGATGATGAAGTGTATTGTTTTGTATTTTCTTATCCCCTGGGATTTAGACATTCCCTCACAGCAAAGGCCCCAGGAGTTCATAGCAGATAAATATTCTGGACTGTGGAAAGCTCACCTGAAGGAACTCATGGCCAAAGCACTTTACTGCTTAGTTCCTTTTAAAAAACCTGTTATCCCATTAAAGCCTTTCTCGAAGATTTCACTCAGCAACTGTCACACTGCTGTCAACAGCTCACACTACAATTACAAAGGCTTTCCTTAGGCTAAGGAAGGGTTTGCCTGCAAGGTGGAGAAAAATCTGCAGGAATTGTTAAGTTACGTCTCTCCAAGGTGCTTGGTGTGGTAACATTTAACCAATGGTGACAAGAGCACAATGCCAGCGGGGTTGCTGGGGGCGTCTCCTGTGCCACAACAACCGAGCATGTGTGAGCAGCCTCTGAATGAGCCCTGGAGCTCACTGGTGTCCCTTTCTTCTCCAGGGGTGAGCCACGCTGACGCTCGGCAGCCCGGAAAGTCTCCCAGCTTCAGCGTGAACTGGATCGTGGGGAACACCGACCTGGAGGTTATCAATGCCACCACGGGGAAGAGGACCTGCGGGAGTCCCTCACGGCTCTGCAAGCACATGTTCTTCACTCGCTGGGCAAAGCTGCATGGCAAGGTAGGCCTGCTGCACTAGGAGGCTTGTCCATAGCTGTCCTGCAGTCCATGGACAGTGAGAGAAAATGAAGACAAGAAAAAAAGTTATTTTATTAAGTGCTAAAACCTCTTTCCTGTTGGGAAATGAGTGGAAACAAACAAAACAGAGTGATGGTGGGGAAGTCTGGAGACATTTCCATTAACAAAGTCATTAGGGAAGGCACAGGAGCCTGCAGGGTGGGCAGGTTTGAGGACAAGCCCAAACGGGTTGTTCTGCTCTGCAGGACACCACAGGGGAAGGAGGCTGGTGGGACTCATCCTGTTCCGTGCAGTGGCCTGATCTGTGCTAGAGGGGACCCTGAGCTTTTTGGGGAGCAGAAGAGATCAACCTGGGCTTTGTGCCTAGGGCTCGGTCACAGTTTGGTGACAGAGGTCCCAGTCTATTTCCTGCACAGCAGCTGGGAAGCGAGGCAGGAAGCACTCCTGCTGCCCCCAGAATGGAGGGGTCCTCACAGCAACAAAATTGGGGCAAGCTTTGGCTGAGAGAGCTGGATTGCATCTGGCTCACACCAAGGAGGAGGTTGTAGTGAGCAGGAGAGAGTAACTTGTATCTGAGCAGGGCACTTTGCCCTTGACAAAACGAGGGATTTGATAATGTCATCACTCTCCACCTCTGGGGAACAAAGGGAACAAAAAGGCAGCCAGAGAGAAGCCACTGCTGCCAGGCCAGTTTGTGGCCCACGGACAGCCAGGCTGGCACGGTCACCCTCCCTTGCTGGCTGGGCCAGTACAGCTTCAGCCAGTAGAGCCCCATGGAGTGCTGGCACGCACAGACTGGAGCAGCTCATTGCAGGCTGCAACTTCACCTTCTCCTTTAATCTGTCTCTCAGCATGTCTCCTGTTTAGAGACAAGGAAACGAGAGCTGTTTGCTGACCAGGCTGTGCCTTGAGGGTGCCTTTCCCTACAGGGTGCTATTCCCCTGTCTTGTAAACACTGGGCATTCATTCAGCTGCTTGTTCTAAGGCTTTTTTCAGATTTTGGTTTCTTTTGTATAACATCAAATCCTCACTTTTGGTTTGGCACTGTAGAGACTTGGGCAGGTCAGAAGAATTTCTTTTGTCTTTCTGCAGAGCAAAGTGTGCTCCCTCTTGCATGTCCTTCCAGGGGCACTGGACATGTGACATTGCTCGAGGTGATGGGTGACTCCAGTGTTCCAACAGAGCACTCAGATTTCCCACACCAGCACAAAACCTGATGCCTGGTTTCTGCCCTGTCCTGGATACGTTTCACAGCATTTCCAACAATAACAGACTACAGAGGGGAGATGAGAGAGTGTGGAAAGCAACCCTTCTTCATCTGTCTCTTGGCATTACTTGGAAGCACTGAGCTGTTCAACTTCCCAGGCTAAACTTTCTTTAAAGGAGCACATTCTTTAAAGATCTCCAGAATTGATTTTTTTCGATTCTGTCCCTAAAAATCATCTTAACTGAGAAGTAGCATTCTACCTTTGTAGAACACACCAAGAATTGCTATTGCCTATGCCAAATCCAAGGCAGAGCTGTTCACCCTTTTCCTCCTCACAATGGCCCAAAACCATGTCACCACCATTTATTGCTTCCCGGAGTTTTTTTGTTGTTAAACCAAAAGCAAGCACACAAAGCACAGTGACTGTTAGTTGCTTATGAAATGTAGACAGGAAGATTATACAGCTACTGAAGCCTCCTGTTTCTTTTGGCTCATAGGTTGGTTTATTTATTATTTTTTTTTCCCCTTCCCTGATTTTTGTTCTGCAGCTGAGCACTCGAGTACCAAGCCATGGAGAGATGCCATCAGTGTACAGCGAGGCAAAGCTGGTGGCTCAGACGTACCAGTCTGTTAAGCAGCAGCTGTTTAAAGCATTTCAGAAAGCTGGCCTGGGCACCTGGGTGAAGAAACCCCCAGAGCAAGATCAGTTCCTACTAACTGTATAAATCACTCCACACCTTTTCTACGTGACTGGATCAAACCAACTGGAGAGAAGGCGAGGCAGGACGTGTGAGCGGTTTGAGATTAAATAGCAATCTCCATGGGAATATTTGCTTTTAATTCTATATTGGAAATACTTAAGTAGAAATGTGTCTGATGCACTGAACTCAACCTTAGAAAACTGCTTTTTCATGATCCCTTCCCAAGAATGTACCTGCCCAAATTATAATGCCACCCCCACCAAGATTCTGCTTTTTATTGTTTATTGCTGTTGGTTATTACTGATTTGAGGTGTTAGTGGGCCACCTGTCTGATCCAAATTAGACCTTTGTTTTCCCTCACACAATCAGTGCAAAAGCCATCAATGAATAATGGAAAACAGTGAGCAGAGATGGAAGTACCCCAGGCACACAGCACGACACCAGGTCTCAGAGCATCCATAATCATCCACAAAAAAGAAGGTTTCTAACCTCTATGCAAAAATCATCCTGTAAGTTGCCTAAATCTGTGAAAAAAAATTTGGACCTCAAAGGAATGCAGCATTTTTAAACTGATTTTTCACTGCTGGCGCTGAGCACAAAGCCAGGCATCAGGATGCCCCTGGTTTTTACACTTACTCCCTCTGACACCTTGGACAAACCACTTCCCACCAAACCTTCAACTCTAGTCACAATTTGCATGCTGCAAATTTGACTTGTCTGGGCCCAGTTCATCACACATGCCTTTTAGACACCAGCCAGGATGCAGATCCTTGTCCAGAGGACAATTCACCCCTATGCTGCCTGCAGAGGTGCACAGCTCTGCAGAGGCTGCCAGTGAGGACCAGTGTGACCATGCTCCTGGCTCTGGATCCTCAGGAAGCCACCTAAAATCAGGCAGGCTGCAGCCAGGACCCAGAGCCTCAGATCTCCAAGCTTCTGATGACCCACAGCTCTGAATTAAGTGAGTGTGAGCTCAGGATGCTCCATGCATCTGAACAATCTCTGGGTTGGGTACCCACAGGTAAGACATCCCCAAACAAGAGAGCACGTTTGATACTTGGCTCTTCCCTGCCTCAGTTTCTCCACGTGTCAAATGGGGATAATAATAAACGCTTCACATCTAAGGAACTTGGCAGGATCAAAATGCTCTGGTCATATGCAACAGTGTAAGCCAGATTTTGTCACTCTTGCAGTGAGTTTTACCTCTGCACACAGTCCAACTGACATAAGCACAGTGGATGCAACCACAGGTTTGGGTAAGGTCTTACTCGATGCATGAACTTTCAGATTCTAGCTCTGTGTAAATGCCAGGTGTTATTATTATGATTGTCCATGCTCATCTGCAGCCTGAAAAGCAGGTGGGTTTTTTCACTTCGGAGACCAGTATCACCCAACATTTAAATATTTTCTTCATAACTGGGCTGGGTCTGATACGATCCCATCTTTGAACCATCCCAAACTTCATCAGAATGCAGAAGATACAGTCATGGGAGAACTGAGCTTTGACAGTCCCACTGCAAAACCAACTTCAAATGCCCTGTACATTTCTCCAAGTTTCTGGGTTTTTAGATGACAGGATTTGCGGGTATATAACTACTGTTTTCTTTTTATTCCTGTGATTCTCTTTAAATCTGTATATAACATGCTGCTACTGATTTGTGATAATTGTCTTGGTATTTTCTCAGAACTGTCAAGCTGAGTTACTTTTCAAACAACACAAGGCTCATATTTTTCCATGTAATTTCCTTTACAGGGGAAACTGTTCCTATCAATAAAGATAGATGCTCTTTATATAGGGTTTATCATGTTTGGAGAGCCATATACAGTAAATACATTGTTTATTGATGCCCACAATAGAATAGCTACAGTATTTTGATGAGATTTTATTTTTAGATTATAAACTACAAGATGTATCTATAGTGTCTTGTATAAAAACAATTGTGATAAACTAGAATTTTTAAATTAGATAAAAGAAAGCTCTCCCCTTCCAGAAACCTTTTCAACAAAATAATACATTCCATATTAACTACCAAAAATATTTAAAAAAATATCCTTAGAGTAGAAATAGCTTAAAAAGAAAAGAAAAAAAAAAACAACCAAAAACCTGAGACTTTTCAATAATGGCAACACTTTGTGGTAACCACTTTGTCAATACTTTGACCACTTTGACAGCTCTTCTGATTAACATTTGAATACTTTTGGTACCTTCTGGAGCTTCCAGGTACCTGCACATGGTCCTGCCCTCTACCACAGCTGTCGCTGCAGACCTCCAGTGTGATCTGGGCAGCAGATGTGCCCGAGGGGCAGCAGGCAGGGGCCAGCCTATGGCTGGAGGTGTGGGAGAGGCTGCAGGGGTCACTGGCAGTGGTGGCCCCAGGGGCTCTGGCTGTTCCCACCAAGGGAGAGAAACCACAGGGCAACCAGAGAGGAGGACAAGGTTTCTCATGCAGACCCACAGGGCAGGGGGGAGCATGTTTTCTGCTTTTCCTCTCCAAGTTAGTCCTTATCTAGCACACATGAGACCTCAATGGCTCTTCCTTACATCCCGCTGCCCTCATCCATCCCCCTCCAGCTATGGCATGACGTCAACCCAACTAATGCATAATAGTTCCACCAGGCTGGTGTTGCAGCTACTGTGACAACAAAGCACCACGCCTGCTTATTTTTAAGGACATAGAAAAATGCGTGGCAGGATTTTGAATGATCCTTTGTTGCAAGAAATACATAAACGCAACCCTGGATTCAGCTGCCAGAATGAGTTTAGCACTGGGGACCAAACTGAGTCCCCACTGCAAGTGGGCATCAGCTGATCTCAACGGAGTTGCACCTGCTGGCACTGGGGCTGGATATGACCTTAAATATCTACTTCTTCTCATTATGTGCAACAACAGTGTGATGGGACCCCATCCCAGAAGCACACATGACCTACATACAGCATTTCCTGAAGAAACGGAAAAATTGCTCAGTAGTAATTCTTTAGTGAAGATTCTGTACATAACACGCATGAGTGAATGGCAATACTGTACTAATGGATGTACATTTGTAATATTTGTAAAAAAAAAAGAAACAAAAAAGACAACAAAAGAAAATAAATCTGAATTTACATATGTGAATTTGCTGCTAAGTTCTGTAAATTGCACTTCAGTGATACCTGATAAGTGAATGTTTCTGTTAAGTGAATAAAATGCCAAGTAAAATTGTTCTTTCACTGTTTATTGACCATTGTTCACTATGACTTAGCGAAGAAGAGTGAACTGAGTATATCTCTCATTTGATTCTTCCAGGTTACTCTCCAAGATCTTTCTTAATAAAAATTAATACATTTTTTCAAACCCACACTGCATGGGACTTGCTGCATAAAGCTGCTTAAGAAAACAGAAGTGATGAACTAAAGGTCAGAACATCTCTGCAGATTTCTGCTTCATTGATGGAGTGGCCTTGGATTGTTCTTGCTTTGAACAATCTGTATTCAGTCACAGCAGACTAAACTCACACTGAGCCCAAACAACACCATCCCCACAGAGGTTTAACGTGCGTTGTTGGGTAAGCATCCCCTGGTGCCTTGAAATTATTTCCCTTGACCAGTCCTTATAGAGATCACTGGTGTTACCAAAACATCCGAAGCTTTTCAGCAGCCACTGGGAAAATAAGAATACACTAACAGCAAAAATTGTCAAGAAAGAGATTTCCGTGTTTGTCTCCTTGTACAGATTTGGTTCCAAGATGAAATTGAGCCTGACAGCTCACAGGAAGCCCCATCAGCTCACTTGCACAGCTCTTTACTTGCTTGTGTTGAAGAAGTCAGTGCCAGACCCTCACAGACCATCCCATGGGTTTCCTTCCCCAGCAGCGGCTATGCACAGCTCTATTTTTCAAGCTAAGACTTTGTTGCAGTTGCATTTCCTCAGTTTGGATCTATGTCATTGGTATTGGGGCAGGATAAAGAGAAGCAGGGAGAAGAAAGCACTGACAGGGTGGAGTTGCTTGTGTGGAAAAAAAGTCACCGTGAGATGACCCAATTCCATCAGCCATGGTGGGTCTTGCCTTGAGCAAAAAGAGCCAGAGATTCTGGTATTTGTCAATCTCAAAGTGTACTTGCACACATCAGTTTTACTGCTTTAACTGGATACGGGTAAAGCAAATGCTGTAGTCTCGTCCTCACCACAGCCCCAGACACAGTGGTTATTTCCCTACCAAAAGAAATGGTCACAGCAGTGTAACCTTGCCCTAAACAGACAGGAGAAAACACCAGTGGAAAGGCCCTTTGTGCCCTCATCCACCCCTCAAGATGACGAGCTTATCACTTTTGTGTTAAAAATGTGAACACCCAAATTCTTCACTTGGCAAAAGCTGTGCACAGCTTCAGTGTTCTTCACAGAGGGATCCTGGAGGGGACATGCTGAGGCCTCCCCCAGTGCAGACTCAGGGAAGGTGGAGGTGAAGAGATTCCTGCAGGGGCTCCCCACAGCCTGACAGACCCTCAGCCCACTCGTGGGCAGTTTGGTCATGGCTGAGAACACAGCAGGAGGCTCCCAGCCTGTTTTCTCCTCCAAAAGTAGCTGCTTCTGCCTGACCGTGGCACACACCGTGACACAAACTACAAAACAGTCATTAGGGCAAACTCTGTGGATGGATTCCATGTTTAATCTCATTAAGTTTAAAGAGTAAATACCTGAACTGCGTTTAAAACTTACAGTGTACACCCCAGCATCACCAGGCACAGATATTTCTTTTTCAACTGTATATTGGAAAAACAGCAGAATAAAACATGAAGAAGCTGATATATTGACTACATAGAAGTGCCTGGTTCTCAAATAAAATAAATAAGTCCTTCTGCGGCAGCTAAACCTTGATAGCCACGCTTGTGTGTTGAAGAATGAAACAGCAATCTAAGAGCTTTTTAAGCTTTTTGATTCATTACCATTGTGCCTATTGTCCAGCCCTGAGACCTGATTACTTTGTCTGGTTTCAGCTTGATCATCTGGATAGACCAGTTTAGCTGGAAATCTGAGTGAAGTCAGAGAAAATCTGAGATTTTTTAAAGGGTAATGACAGTCTTCTTGGATGCAAACGAAAAAAAAACAGAAAAATCCAAACAACTCAAAGACGTACAAACAAATGCACACACATAGACACATGGCTTCTTACTGCTCCAAGGCCTCCTGAATAAATGACATGGCCTTGGAAACAAGGGATTAATAATTATTGTCTTTCCAGCAATGAAATAGTTCTGCTCAAATGCTTTATTCAGCCTGGCTTTCCTGGTAATTAAATCCTCTATTAGAGAAGTTTATGTTCTATTTTATCAACTTCCTTTGCAATACAGAATTACTTCCACCAGACCATTAAAGTCTTGTTCTGCCACAGAAAGGAAAAGGTCCTGTTCATTCTCCTCTGGCCCTGAACAGATGCCTTTACAGCCTATAATGCCATGAAATTATCCAAGCCAAGAGGAGACAGCTCCTCCCTTTATACACAATGTTATCAAAAAGTACCTCCTGCAAAGAAAAATAAAGGTGTGAAGAATGGTACACACTGTCAGGTTTACCTGCCCTTCTGACAGACCAACTGGTGTCCTCCATCTCTTGCAGCCTCAAGCCATGCTCAGGTGTTAGCACAGGCTGTGTTTGACATACCCTGAAGGAAATGGTTTAAGTGCAGCTCCTTTCCGACCCACCTACACCCAGCCCTACCCTCTATAGCACACTGTTTGTGACTAATTGCTTTTATTTCCTTTTATTTTAACAAGTAAATTCAGGTTTTTCACTCATTTAAGACTGTTAACTCTTTAATCTGTAAGACAATACTTTTCTAATGTGGGTTCTAAAGTTAACTGTTTATTCTAAAGCAAATGGTTTGTTCACATTCTGGTCTCAGTGGTAAAGGGAAGTATTTTCAGGAATAGCAACAGCATCCCCTAGATACCACAGGCTCCTAAAATCCTGACCATCACATACAAAAGTGAAACTTGGTTCCTGAATCTCAGGTTTCCGTGGGAGATTATCAACTGATAAGCCCTCAGGCTGCTGGCAAGAGGGACAGGCACCTGTGTGCAGAGAATGTGTCTCATGTTTATATCATTTCACAATATGCAGAAAAAGCTGAATTTTTTATCATTATCATTTAATAACCTTTTGGCATGAGAGAGAACAAAAGACTTGATAACATAGCTGGTTTGGGGCTGCTCACCTGGGAACAGAGCAGACCTAGGTCCTTGTCTAGATTTTACCCTCAGAAGTGAGGAAGAGATGAACAAGTGAAGACTCCCAGAGGAGGGAGCAGTTTCCCTCCAGGCAACGAGTTCACAGCACAGGAAAAACCTCCTTTGTTGCAGGATCGTTTTCCCCTTAACCACTTCACCCACCCAGAGGACAGGTATTTAGTTTGAATCCATTTCCTAAGCTCCCTGGATAGAGAAAAGTGGCTCCATAAGATGATTCATGCCCCTTAAACAGTGTCAAAGAGATGTGGAGAACTTTCCTTCTCAAGGGTCTGGCCTCTCCCCATTGATGGGAGGGAATCCAGGCTCCTGCATTCAGAGGGCTGTGCATGGGGAGGTGACTCCATTCAAAGTATCTGCAAGCCACAGGACCTTCTGCTTCTCCATTTTAAAAACCAGAGGTTATTCCTTGTCACAGAAAGATGTCTTTTGAGTATTAATACTATCAGGCTTGAAGAAAAGGATACACGCACACACACACACACACACACACATATATGTAATGGACTGACCTGGTTTTAGCATTGTGGAAACATTTTCAAATTTTAGAAAAAAGCTGTTCCAGCCACAAGTTTTAGTGACTAACTAAATTAACATATACTGTACCTATTTAGAGGTTTGGTGAAGGAGTTTATTCCTAACATAACTTTGCTGGCATTGAAAACATTGAAAGGGTCCTTACTGGCAGCAAGAGTTAGGTGAATACCAAATTCATGTTTCAACTTGAGAGCTAAGAGTATTAAGTCCACGTGAATCTTTTTTTTTTTTTTTTTGTGCCAAATCTTCATTCCTAGCCCTGACTCTTCGGTACACACTGGAAAACCAAAATCATAAATCACTGCCATCTGAGCCTTTGCATTAGAGTCTCCTTGTGGTGGCTCAGCATTACCCAGATCTTTTTGTTTTCATCTGACCCAGTACCTCTTTGACCCTCTAACAAGTGAAAATACATTTGAAGAACCTTTCCCATTATTTAGAACATTTGCTGTACAAGTTCAGCTCTGTTTTCTGTGTGCAGCTTTCCTAAAATATTCTTTTATCTTCTTTTGCAGTTACTTAAGGGGTGAGACAGAGATCAGAAGTAGCTAAATTGTACATCTATTTGTCTCATCACCTGCTGGTCTTTCTTGAAGAACTGTGGTAAAAGTGAAGACTAAATCATTCTGAAAATAACCCCTTTTTCACTCAAGGAGGGATGCAGAGATAACTCTATCCCAAAAAATGTCAGTGAAATGCAAAAAAAACCATTTTGACTCACTACACTATGGGATTATTCATCTGCCACCAAAATGCAATGGGCTTCAAAGGGCTTGGAGGAGTGCAACTGAGCACAATTCAGTTTGTGAAGGGAATTGGGGGGTTAAGGTCACACAAAAAAAGGTACATGAAAAGACTTCATCACTCCCTCTCCTTGTGCTTTCACAGAGCAACTCAATGATTTGCACCGCTGGGCACCGAATCAGCCTGCGAGTGTCTCCAGACAAGGCTGCCTGAAGATTACCCTGCAAAATGACATTAAACTGGTGAAGCATTTTAGTGCTTATGGGATTGGCCAGGGGAGTGCCATACTTTAGTCCTGCTGCTAATTTCTCCCCTCCTTTGTCATTCTTCCGGCTTTTTCATGAGAAAAAAGCTCTATTCAGTCACTGCAGGTAAGATTAGACAAACCTTCCTGGGAAGACAGAAAGGGCAATTTGGAATGGTTCCCCACCCCCCATCACAGCAGTGCAGCACCTCTGTCCCAGGACCAGGTCCATACGATTGACTTAATTTTCCATAAACACACTCAGGTTTTGCTGCTGAGTCTTTCTCCTTGCCAACTCTCATTACAAATTTACCTGGCAGAAAGATGCACAATGATGTCCCAAATCAACTGTTTTCAGAGCCATGGTGCCACTGAGGTCAGGCGCTTTTGTGTTCCCCTGCTAGCACTGCCAAGTGCCTACTGCTAATATAGATAAATGTTCAACAACACATGGAGAAACAGTAAACCAAACTAAAAATACAGCTTAAACAGAGCAGTCCTCTGCATCTTTTGCAGGGATGTTTGCAGAAGTTCTAGTGTTACTCTTATTACTGGTTGCATAGTTTGATAGTCTTTCTATTTCTAACCTGACTTTTTCACTGCTAGAAGGGTCCTAAGCCCCACAGGGACAGGTTGCTGCAGAGATGCTGGGTGTGGAAATTACTTGGGTTGCCAAATGCTGCCTGTCTTGTGCCTGCAGCAGCTGTAGAACTGTACAGGGTCCTTTGCCTTCACCCAGCCCTGCGTGCCAGCGCCCCAGCCTGCAACAGAAGCCTCCATCAGAGGTGATTAATGCATTATTGCCACCCATGATAAGATAGATCGTGCTTATGAGTCATAGTGGCCTTTAGTATCTGCAAGCCAGAGAAAAGAAAACTGCATTAATTTATATTCATTAATACAAATTAACAGACTAGGGCCCTTCAGTGAATGACTTCTCCCCAAGCCTTGGCAGCCACAGCCTGTGCTGGGAAAATGGTAGGAGCTGCTCAGGAAAAGTGAACAAACAAACCAGCTGCCTCCAGCTTGGCAGGGCTGGCCTTTGGTTTGCTTTCCAAAGGGAAAACCCTCACTGTATCCAAGGATCTGCTGCAGCCCATGGGCCAACAGCTTTGGCATGTATGTATGTTTGTATGTGCATATTTATATACCTGTATTTATACACATTTGCTTAAGGACTCCATTCTGTGGGCTGAACCAGGACATTGGTACTCAACGCCCATCAGCTGGCCAGTGACTCCTTTCCCAGAAAAGGGGATACAAGACTGTATGTCCTGCTGTTTAAGCAGTAGTCTTACTTGCATTTAAGCCAAGACTGCCTCTGAAAAAAGTATTTCCCCCCCAAAACCCTGACACTGAAGTCCAGGCAGGTGCCCAGTAATGCAGAGCAGGAAAGTTGCTCCTGCTGAACACCTGATACCCTTTTGTTTCTCTTTTTCATCCTGGGATATGCTTTCAGAGTAGACGACATGGTGGAGGGGGCTCAAAGGAAGGCAGGCGAAGGGACCACTCTGTGCAGTGATGGCGATGTTACAAACACAGGTCCCCTTGTCCTGATGACACCCACATCAACTGTAGTACATCTGATCCATCCCCTGTCCTTACCAGAGTAGTGAGCAGTACTTTTGCTGATCCCTTACTGATGGGAAACTGAGGCACCGAGGGCCAAGGAGGCCCCAGCAAGGTCCTGCAGGTGGGGAGTGCCTCTGACAGGCCATGCACCCCTTGGGCAAACATCATCCTCCTCCATAAGCCTTCCTGAACCGCCAGCATGGAACCTGGTGAGGAGAAAGGCTCTGCCCTGGTGAGCTACAGATGGTGTGCAATGCTCCTGATCAGCTCAAGTACCATAATTTCTTTAATTGCCTCAGGAATCAATTGCCTGGGAAGGCTGGGGAATCCTGGTTTTGCAGGACTTTCAGACAAAAACCTATGAGGATCACAATATCTGACTCAGCAAAGTGGCAAGATCACACTGGATCATTTGAACTCGTGCCCTAAGTCTCCTGAGCTAAAGCACTAAAGTGCTTCCTTTCGATAGAAATCGACCTGGGAGAGAAAAAAAAAAACGATGGCAGCAAGCCAGAAAGAGTTTAAGAGAAAACACATTAAAATACATTGTGGAATATTTAACTGTAAAATCTATTAATTTGTCATATTGTGTTACGTTATGTGATAGCTATAGCATATTTGTAGCAAGTGTATTATTGATATGTGCATACATACACATACCTTATAATAAGCACAAATACAAACACATCATGATATAACCCATATTTTTGGCATATCAGAGAAAGAAAAAGACTAAAACCTCACAAAGATAAAATTCCATGGAGCTTCTTGGCACTATATAACTGTGTTTATAGGTACATAAGAACAAAAACTAAGACAGACACATTCCAGTTTCTCCCCGGCGGCAGTTCAGCACTTCAGCCCCCATCACACAGGTGAGCCATGGGGAAGCATCCAAGGTGGTGGGAGCTGGGCTTGTCTCTCAATGGTTCCTCAACACTTCTAGGCTCTGGACTGGTCTAAAATAAAGCTTCCAGGTGTACTTTGTTCCTAAATCTGCTGACACCACCACTCTGGGCCTGAGGGGCTGAGACAGCTTTCTCTGATCTCACAGAGGGATCATCAGCCCTACAGAGCAACGACTTAGTCATGAGAAAAGTTACAAAGAGGCATCTGTGCAGTTTTTCATAAATATCCTGGATGATCCTCTTAGTCATATGGTTTAGTTTTAGGTAGCCCTGCAAGTAGCAGGGAGCTGGACTTGATGATCCTTATGGGACCATTCCTGCTTGAGATGTGTGATTCTGCAATTCTCTGTCTCTCCCTGCCTGCCAGGAGCTATCTGACATCCTCTATGTTTCAGGTGTATTTAGTACAACATGTATTTCCTCAAAACTTTCTATCCATCATCCACAATGTATAGCTGAAGTGTTTGGCTTCAGTACATTTACATGGAAATCAAATCATTAGCCTGGGGGAGGCATAACACATTAATGACTTTAGGAATGTTGGTTAAACTCCAGTTCTGATCAAAGAGACCAAAATTTATTGTCATTCCCCTAATAGCCATGTGGTAACCAAAATGAAATCAATTTGATGAAGATAATTAGGTTCCCATCTCCATCACCACACGCTTAGTACAATTAGGTGGAATGAGCTTCCCTCCCAGCAATATGATACTGTTAGCACAGATAAAAATACTCCAGCAGCACCAGCCAGGAAACACTCACTGAAACAAATATTTTTCAGATTAGCATCTGCTAGTTCATCACAGTCTGAATATTCCCAGGAGTCTCCACGCCACACACACTGGTCCAGGGCAGAGCTCACAGACAGACTACAAGCAGAGGCCTACCCTAGACCAGAGGGCATCATTTTAGGACGTTGCCTGGACTGTAGAACATACACAGTTGGGTCCTGGTTCTCCCTCAGGAGCCTGCTCTTGTTCCAGGGCGGCTGAGGAGAGGGTGCCCACCCAAGGAGTTGTGCTGGTCCTTCCCTGCTGAGCCAAGACCAGCCAGCCCAGTGAGTGGGGTTGGTGGCTTTTTGTGATCCTGTTCACTGAGTCCAAGCCAGGTGCAGGAGAGTGCTGAAGAGAAGCTCTGCGGGCAGGGAGGTGGCTGCTCTCAGCAGGGATAAGACTGGAAAGCTGGATCCTCTCCAGGCATTAACATCTCCCACCAGCTGGGATGTTTTCACACTTTACACCCTGTGTCTCCGGATGCCAAGCCCTAAGCTCAATTATTTTTCTCACTGAGAGGCCTTTGTATCAGCTTGGTGCTGAGCAGGAAAAGGAAATTAAATCTTTGCTTCTTCCAGTGCTGAACTGACTGGGCTCAGCATTCCTCTTTGCATCAGCTTCATAGGCAGAATACATTAGTGCCCATGTTAATCAAATAACGGGAAACCTGATTTGTTAACATACTCATTAAAAAGTGGACAAAATGCGTTTCCAGTTTCCTAAAAAATAAAACAGTCTGTGTGAGAATATTCAGCAGTTACTCATTTAATTTATTCTGAATGTTTGAAACTTCAATAATTGCATGGATTTTAGCAGGAATGACCCATATCTCTTCAGCGCAGACCTTCAGCTACACAATAACTGCTGTCAATATTTTGAATTAGAGGTAAAGATTAAGTGACTTAGGAACCTAAGACTGATTTTTGGTCAAAGCTGTTGAAAACTACTCTCAAGGTTTCATTCCCCATATTCTAATGAAAAAAATATTTTGTCTCTGATATTATCCTGCCACTTGGAAATAAAAGACTTTGTATTTGCTCAGATTTTAAAATCCTACAGAGTACCCATATCTTAAAAGCCAACTTTCCAACAGCAATTTATTACAACTTTTCTATGCACTTTCTCTCTTCAGATTTTCAAAACCACCCTTTACAGAGTTGTATTCCTGCGTGGTGTATGACAATTGGCAGAGGCTTTGCAACATCATCCATTGGCATCATAACGAGAAGATTTTATGGGTGCAGGAAAGAGAGGTCCAGAGGAGCTAGTTGCCCAAAAATTAAAGCTTTCTAATGCCCTTTTCTCATCTGGGTGTGCCCCTCTTCGATGTGTCTAGAGTATTGCTTTTATTTTATTAATCTGTGCCTGACATTTCCAACAGAGCAGGTCTAGCTTCTGCAGAGAGAGATTTTGCAGTCAAGCTCATGGAAACGGTTGGCAGAGGAAGATGATGGGGGGAAAGGCAAACAGCAGCCCCAGGACAGACAGGGCAGTGATCCACACCAATCCCACCCAGTGACAGCGATGGAAATGGGCCCCACATCTCCCAGCCTGCAGGCTAGGACTGTGGGCAGAACATCATATTGTTCCTTGTAGAACTGAATATTTTAGATCCCTCTCCTGGCCTCACAAAGGACTGTGGATTACTCCTCTCATGATGCATATATTGAACAAATTAATACAGGAAAATTCCCTCTAAAGCTATGAAATATAAAGACATCGTAAACGTCTCAGGAAGGTCCTGCAGTTGGTGGCTGGGACAGAATTGTTGAGAGGTATCACTGCCTGCTTGTCCTATTGCTACACTCTTCTCTAAGGGCATCCACGGGCTGTTGTCAATAACAAAGTGGGGTAATTGGAGGGGTCTTGGCCTAGTAAAGGCATTCTATAATGTTTTTACATTAATCTCAAAGATCAGAACCAAAGTAGGCATCCCCTTGGGCTTGCCCCGACTTGTTTTGTGGTTTTCATAATATTTTATTAGACCTTGACCTTGAGGCTGCAGCTCTGAGGTTTTTCCAAGTGGAGCTACTGGTCTGTGCTGGGAGCAGAAAATAACCTCGACCAGAAGCTGAAGAGCACAGTTTATGTGCAGGGCTCTATGCAGATCTGCTATAAGTACTTCAGGAATGAAGGCTGTAAAACGATTAGATCCCAAAAAGGTGATAGAAATCTCAAAGAAGGAACTACATGAATTATTCCTGTGCTTAATCACAGTCTCTACTATTCTCAGAGGAAATATGATGAATAAGCAGAGAAAATGATCAAAATCCCTGTGTAATGAGCCCTGTGCTAATTGCCCCACTGCCCAATGAAACACAAAAGGTACTAATGAAGTCTCACCACCCCTGACTGACTTTTGTTAAGCCTCTGCCTAAAGTTACGTGCCCAGGAGAAACTGTGGGATACATGAAAGTCCAGTAAAGGGACTCATCTCTCACCTGGCAGTGCAATGTCCTTCACTGGGACCTGACTCAAAACTGGCCATCTCAGCCAAGCAGAGCTGTCAGCACCCTGTGGGCCAATGGCCAGAAGGAAGCACAGAATAATCTTCAATTCTTTCCCACATTAAAAGGTGGTGCATAAAGCCCCCAGCCCCTCCCAGCCATCACTCCCTTATACACCACTGATGTTCAAGATTTCCCAGCAGTAGGAGAGCTGAAGGTGGATTTTTTTTTTTTCTTCTGTGTGCTTGTTTTCTGTGGGACAAGCCGTTATCATCGAAGCTTTGGGGAGTTTTGCTGGCTGTCACACCACACACCCACCCTGCTGAATGAATGAGCTGGAACACAGACACCGGGAATTCTCACCAGGGTTACCATGACCAAAGACCAAGGAGCACATGCCTTCAGAGCAGAGGTTTGACAACAGAGAGGTCCTGGTGATGCAGAGCATTTGCTATTTATGCAGCGGTGTGGGAAGGGAGGCATCTGGAGTTTCTCTGGACCTGCATGAAGGTTACATTTATCATCTGAACTGGAGCTCGCTCTGACTGAGATTTCCTTAATAAGCCAGTTGTTATTTTGACACAACACCTCTGATTGTCCAGCCAAATGCCCTAAAAGACACCGCAAAACCTTTGTACTTTTCCCTTATCATGGATTCAAGCTGCAGTGAGAGCTCACAGTGCAGAGGACCCGGAAAGCAGATGTGTCCATCTGGTGCATACCCCAGGTCATGGGATGGACGTACCAAATTCATCCCCACTGGAATCAGGTCTGGAGGAGCTGCCTTAAAAGACTCAGCCATCTGCAGTTAGCTGGCAACAAGCAGTAATATCAGTTATTCTTCCCCTTCCTGTAAAATGCCCTGAGATCCCCAGATGAAAATGTACTTAAAGTGCAACATATTTTTGCTTATAAAGTATTTAAGGCACATCAGTCCGACTCACAGAACTCATTTCAAACAAATGAACAACCTTTAAAAACATTTTATGGACATTATTTCCTCTCCAGCTGAACCTCATCTCTTGAATTTAGTCTTATGTTATGGTCTGATTATTCTCAAAAAGAATTAAATTGGAGGATGGAAGAAATGAAGGTATTCCCTGGAAATCCCTCCATTTTATTAAAGCTTCTGTTATTGCTTGTGTTGTGTTTGTCCAAACCACTTGTCAAGATTTCATTACCCCAATTTAAAACAGCAGCACTATGTCTAAATGTGGTTATGACTGAAAATGAAGGTACACTACAATATTCCCAGGGAGAGCAGAACACGCTGCTTTTCTGGGCTGAGCTTGGAGAAAACAGGTTAGAGATAACACACACATTCATCCATCAAATATCACACTACAAAACAGTGCTAATGTGCTAAAAGAAATTTTACAGCCCCAAAACAGTGATTCAGACAGAAGTTACCCTTTTTAAGCCAGGAATGACTAACACTAATCAGTATAAAATTGATCAAATGCTATTGACCATTAAGGACCAAGAGTGAGCCTGGCACTCCACAAGATTAATTAGCAGCAGCTACTTCTGCAAAAGAGACTTTAAGAAAAGACACGGTAAGAAATCAGTTCCAAAATGTGCTGGACCAATAAGTCACACCACCTACCCACTGACACTGGGGCAGAGACCACCTGTGAAAATGGAGCTTGGGCTGCAAGGGACTGAGAAAGAAGGGAACAGCCCAGTTCACTGCAAGACACGAGTGGAGCAGGCACAAAACCAGAAATATTTAGGGACAGACAAAAGGCTGTCCAGAGCCAGGTCTCAGGAGCAGCAGTCTGAACCTTTCCCCTCTGTGTGGCCACTTGCCTGAGATCCATGACAAGGAAGCTCAGGCAGAGCCTTGGGATGATGGCCATGGGCTGGGCAGAGCTGTAAGGGCCCTGCAGCAGCTCCTGGACAACACACATAGAAAAACCATGGTATGAACTTCATCATGGTCTAACTCTGTGCTCTAAGAGGGTGTCCTGCCATCGTTCTCTGTATGAGATGCTGCACCAGAAGTTCTGAAACTCCAAATTCAGGGAAAGAACGTTTTGGAGAAATTATTTGAAAAAATAATACATTTATATTTATTAATTTAGCTATAGCAGGTGTCTAGTTTGAAATAGATTGCTGCATATTTTTTCAAAATATACTCAATATTCATGTTTGATCTCTGCAGACCAAAGTTTATGTTTCTTTAATAATTACATACTTCAAGACAGACACTTAACCTAAATTTGACACACAAGTACACAAAGTTATACTACTGCTTGGGATGATGCATATTTCAGTGCTATTATTAATTTCGAGCAACTATGTGTTCTTGGTATCAATCAAAAGCAAAATTCATGACTGCAATTCAACTGTGACCAAGCAGTTTGTCAAGTTTAATTCCCATTCCCCATAATTACTGAACTTGTTATCATTCTTTCTCTGTAGGAACATATCATTTGTATTAACCATTTACTAGAACTGTATATATATTTATTCCAGCTCACTGAAATGTACTGAAAACGTGCATCAGCTCAAAAGTAACTACTGGAAAATTCTTAACAGTACACAATATCCAGAGCACAGTCAAGTGCTTCATTCCCACCTAGTGACAAACATGAATACTTCTACATTTTGTTACAGCTTTTGTTACTGAAGCTAGCTGGAGCCTGGTGTTGATTTCAACAGGAAGCATTCAAATCCCAAATAACCTTTATTCAGCACAGTCCCTTGGCACCAAACCCAGCCATCTCTGATCAGCCAGGGGGATGTAGGAGCAGGCTGCCCCTCTATTAGACAGCCACCAGATGGGCTCGAGTGATCACTGTGTTGGCAAACACCACTGAGGGGGCAGAAGAGGTACAGTCACTTTGTTTATAATAAACCAGTGATCAGAAATGAGCATTTAGAGATGGACAGCCAAGGGAGGACACACTCCACGTGCATCTGGCCACCCTCACCAGGCCCTGACAGTGCTGTCTTGTTCCCACCTCCCTACACTCAGCCGCAAAGTTGGACTGTTTTGAACATCATCCTTGTAAAACAAAAGGTCAGCTCATTGCTCACCCTCAGCACAAAGTGTAACCCATCCCCTCTTCTCTGCCTGAAACCTGAAAGGGGCATGGCTGGGTCTTGCTCAGTACAAGCTGTGTCTCCACCTAAAACCTCACCCATCTGGTGTCCAGGACAGGCAGGAATGGAGGCTCCATTCTAGAACCACCCTTCATAGATCTCCCTTGGGAACCAGCCATTGGACTTTAAAGTGAGACTTTCTGAGGGCTGAAAAGCTATTTACAAGAACAGCTTGTGAGCTATTAACCTACCTTTTTCTCTTTCTAGGATCTTGCATGATTTGCCAGCTAGAAGTGCATAAAATAGGCTTAATAATTGTATTCCAAGTTTTCTAAGGTCTGTTTTTGGAGATCTGTAAACGGTAGAGAATATGGGATATTTTAGATTAATAGCATAGAGTGGCTGCCACTTAGGCTGGGACGAAGTTGTGGTAAACATGGACCCAGTTCACAGAGAAGAAAATAAATATATGAAGGGTGTGGGGGAAAGGAAATAATTATAGGTATACACTTTGCTTTTTTAACCTTTCTCGTATGCTAGAAAAACCATGATAGCCTCCCACACCTCAGAATTTTAATTTTGCTGAATTTTTTGCTATAATGGGAAGAGACATAAGAATACAAGCGGCTTTTCAATTTAACTTTGCTACTTTGCAAATGTTTCATAAAGCCCTCTTTTTCTCACTCATTGGGAACAACATGCCAACTTGAAACTTTGCAAATATATCTCTGGAGTGTATGTGGGAATTTATCCCCTGTGGCATTTGCCATCCACAAGCCACACATTTGGTGTAAGCTGGGTGTAGGCACCTATTGCTATCACACCTCTTTTTTGGAGGGAGAGAGCGGAGATGAATGATCTGTTAGCACAGCTCAGGCACAGCCCCCCGCCAGCATGTGCTGTCATTCCAAGCGAGATCCCAGGTGCCCAGTGCCGGAGCAAAGGCATCCTGGCGGAAGGGATGGCCTGGGGCACGCAGTGAGTGCCTGGCAGAGAGGCACAGGCAGCAACACAGGCTGTTTCCCTCATTGTTCCATTGATTGCAGCGATCATGGAAAGCAGGAATCGAAGCAAGCTGCGGGCACGGCAGCGATGGAGGTGATGGGGACCGCTGGTTACACTCAGCTGCTGCTCCTCTGGCTGCTGGCTGAATGGTGAGGAGTTTATCCTGTTTAGGGAATTACAGAGCAAGAACTTGGCAGACCAGACAGCATGAGACAAAATTGGTCCATAAGTTTACAGGGCAAGGTTTAATGAACTCTTGGAATCCGTGGAGGGTACCAGTGCCTTAGGTGTTAAACATGTTTATTTATTGCTTCACCAGTTCTCTGTTAGAGTTTATACATGCTTTGGCCAAACAAAGCAAGCTTTTTGAGGATTTTTTTTACTTTTTGTAATTCAGCAGAAGGCTTTTATTGGGAGATTGATCAGGTACCAAAGGCAGTATTGGAAAAATTACTGTATCTGAAGAAATCTTCTCATAAAGTGCATGATGCCTTTCACCTATGCATTGCTTTTAAAGGTGGTTTAGACTATCCAAATATACCTGCCAGGTTATTTCCTTTCTGAAAGGAAAAATAACAAATTTTTGACTGGATTGAAAAAGATGCTTTGGTTGACTTCAAACCCATTTCATTTGGGAGTTTTTTTGCTGCTTAGCTAAAAGAATCAAAAGCTGCTTAGTTATTTTGAGAAAACACATTACTTCAAAGCAATGCAACTTTTCAAGAGTAAAAATTACTTGACATATTTTTAAACTATATTGGTCAACCTTAACCACAACAGGTAGCTTCAAGTGACAAAATGTTTCTCAAAGAAATATTACCTAAAAACACAGCGACGACAAAGACTTGACATTGTTCTTGAAGGAAATCCTAAATGAATAATGACAAATACCTTAGAGCTGCTTTCATCCATGGGCTTGTGCCAGTAAGCTCCCACCCAACTATGTAAAAAATTCCTGAAAAACCTAAGTCAGGGACTGCTGTGTATTTAATATCACCACCATGCTTGGGTAGAGGCTACATACAGGCTGCTTTACCTACTTGGTTCCTGCAGTAAAGTGCTCAATTCAAGCCCGTGGCAACCAAAAAGAGCCATTGGAGGTGTTTCCACCCCCTGAAGGAGCTTTGGGGTTGTACCAGTTGCGTTCAGCTGATTGCAGGTGTCCATCTGAGCACACCAGGCTTTCCTGGTGCAGGGATCTCACTCTCGAGTGAATTTGAATTTTTTACATGATTTGTTCTCCCTAGAGAGAGGATTGCCCTTAGGAAGGCCCTTAATGAGCCCCATCCCACCAGGGGAAGAGCTGGCATGGGGCCAGCGCTGCCTCTGGCCATCCACTGGTGGGTTAAAGTTTCCTGCATTTTGGCATCTCAGTGTAGCTGCAGGCACCACCTGTGCTCTCCGGCAGGGATTTCTGAGCATTTTGCCAAACAGTACTGGCACTGCCACTGTGACCCAGCACAGGCAAGCAGGCACTGAGTAGGGATCTCCAAGTCTGACCCTTCCCTGGGTTTGCAGCACAGCCCCAAGGAATGCAGTGTCTGCTCCAGACCGGTGTCAGCTTGGGGCATGTAAGAATCAACCTTCCTGTATCCACCTTCCAAATAAAACCATGTTTCAGTGAGGCAAGTACGGGCAGCAACTCTCCAAAGTGAGAGTTGTCTTCCTAATCCATGAGCAACAAAAATGTAGGAGTTTTTGATTAAACGGCTTACCTGATTAGCTAAAACACTTTCATATCTTTAAAAACTTTTTAAAAAAAAGGCTTAGGAGTCATCTTAGCAGCTCATGCCACCAAGCCCCTGGTCCCATCAGCCCCATCTTGTCTCACCAGCAGCAGTGGAGGTGCAGCAGGAGGCAAACACCAGCCTGGAGGCCCTGGACTGAGAGGGCTGGGGACAGCCTGGACTCAACAACTTTCCATGTAGTCCTTAAGGGAGAGTACCAACGGATGTCATCAATATTTCCTCTGCAGGCAGTTGTATATTAGTGCTAGATGGCTGCTTGCATCTGCTGTTGGACAAATGTCTGAAGCTGTTCTATTCCCCAGGAAGATTCACATTTGGGTGATTTCCATATGCACAATCCCACCCAGGCTAGCAAATAAGCTGGAAAACATTGCACACCACAAATCAGTGTAAATCTAGCCCTGAAATGCAACACAAGCAAGCTAAGTAAAATGATAGCAAAATAAGAGTAAAAAATAATTTTACTCAGTGGAAATCAGAAGTGGTTTTGGACCTTTAGAACAGCAAAACTATGCTTGCATTATTACCTCTAAATGTGGTGGGGGAAAGGTTAATGGAAGGGAACGAGGTGAGCCAGGGGAAGGGAGGCTTTTTTCTTTCCATCAGCACATCTAAAATCATGTTACATTCATAGATCTTTTAAGATATTTTGCTGATTGCTTTTGCAAAGCAAAATACCACCACTGCCCTGAAAGATCAATTATATTCCTTTACAATGTCCTACAGGCACATGAATTATGAACCAAGAGAGTTTTGCTTAACTCCTCAGACAAAACGAACAAGCACAGTTTTATCTTTTCCTGTCTGCATATCTTGGCATGCCCTCTGCTGGCATTTACGCCTAACGACACATCCCTGTGTGTCCAAACTTTCCTCCCTGAGAGACAGCTGTGGCCAGCAGCTCTGCTCACTCAGGGAGAGCTTTTGGTAAACACACACGACACAAAATTTCTGAAAGAAAAAGAAGAAAATTAAGACAGGTGCATTAGCAATAGAGCAGACCTCGTGTAGAGCTGTGAGATGAGAGCACATATCATGTGAACATTGAAATTGTTCTCCCCCGCCCTAAGACCAAGGCTCCAGGAAGGGTGGATGGAGTTGCTGAAGGTGGTGGTCCCAAATGTGCCAATCCCAAACGTGCCCACCCAATGGTTCATCAGCAAGTCTTTGACATGGATAGGAGAGATGATTTGGCAGCCACTGACAAACACCACGTTCTGGCACAAATCCAGCATGTACCTGCTGTCCTTAAACCACCAGAACATTTCTTTCATTCTTGCCACAAGTTTTCATAGAAGCTTGGTGCCGATTTATACCTTGAAAATCAGTTAAATGAGAAAAAAAAATGGAACCTGAACACCCAAAATTAAGAATTCATTTAGGCATATTATTTGTTGAACTATGGAACTCTAGCGGCAGTGTCAGAGATTTCCTCATTTAATGTCTTCTAAGTGTATGTTGACTCCTGAAGAATTAGTCTTTTTTAAAATAGAATTTTTACATTGAAAGAACCAGGGAGCACACAACCAGGAAACTCTATCTTTTCCCTGCAGATCCATTCCTAATGAAGAAGAAAAGACTTGTTTTCTTCCCAAATGAGAAAAAGAACCTGTCTCTGCTCTCAGATACCCCATGCAAAGCTGTTGTTGTTAAGAGAGGAACATCAGTATAAAATTAGTGTCACAGCGAACAGATTAGTTCCCTTACAGGGGTAAAATGGTGCAGCCCTGGAGCAGCACCCTTGGCACGCAGCACATTTCCTGTGGAAAGCCCTTGGACAAGAGTTATTCCCAACATATCTGCAAGGGGCAATCACTCAGCAACCACATAACACTGTCCCAGTGCCTGCAGCTCTCTGATAGCCACAGCTCACCTACAAGTCTGGCAATTCACAGATAACTTGTGGACCTAAAAAACAAGGATAATTCCCTTCCCTCCCTCCCTCCCTCCCTTCCAGCACTCAGGTGCTAAAGCCCCCACACTCTCATTCATCTTCTGACTGTGGCTCCACAGGTGCTCAGAGGAGGATCCCAACCAGGTCTTCATGTCCCATGTCCCCAAATCTGGGCTGTGCTGGAGGTCACATCCAAGTGAGATTCCATCCTTCCCTGCACCATGGAAAGCACAGATAATCACAGCCTTCTCCCACAGAGGCAAAGTACCTGCATTAGAAGCTGCCACTCACCAGCCATCACCCAAATACACAGTGAGGTTGATCCTGTACAAAAACTAAGGACATTAAAAAAATAAGGATAAAGGCATGAGGGAACAGAGGGAGGAGGCAAGTATGGGCAGCAGCAGCACCTTTGCTGATCTGGGCTGAGCACTGGTCTTCGCTGATTCTAACCCCAGCAGGGGGAACAACCTACCCACTGTACTCACAGAAAAATCATAATACCAAATATTTCCTGTAAATTACCCACATTATTGGTAGTTTCTCCAAGTCAAAGCTTGCACATTTGATAGAACTACAGTACTGAAAATCTATGCCTTGATAGGGCTCCACTGAGCTCAGCTGGAATTGCACAATGGTTCCACTTGCAGGATCAAGGTCTCCATCTGTATTTTGACATTGTTTATTTCCAGCAAGAGCTCTGAAACTTGTTGGCAAGACTAATAATGTTTAGAGGTCATTCATTCTGTTGCATCTGGAGAAGAGGAGATAACTTTAAATACTTGTAATCAGCTTACTAACAAAGTGGATCAGAAGTCAGATACCATTTCTCCTATGATTTTATACTTGTAAATTTCAGGAAAACAGGTTAGAGGAAAAAATCAAAAGGATATTAACTAAAGATCACAATCAAATTAAGCTGTATTAAAATAGCTCTACATGTTATCAAGTATAACACAAGGCTGTGTTGCAAGGTGGAATGGACGTCCAGATAAATTAATCTTTGGCCTTCAGTATGGGAAAACAAATATAAAGGCTATTGACAGAGCAGCTTGATTGTGGCATCACAGAAGCTGCTTAGGAAAAAGCCTGACGTGGAAAAATCTTTATTTGTGTGTTTGGCTTTACCTTTCTGAGCACCCTCAAGCCACTTTGAGACAAGAAGATGCTGAAGGCAGGGGGGATAAAAACCTTTTTCAGCAAGGCAGAGAGGACAGTGGAAGGGGACATCCCAATGGCTGTGGCTCTCTAGTGGGAGAGCAGAAATCAGTCATATTTCAAAGACAGTGGTAGGTGGCTCAAGGTAAAATGCCAAACAAGCAGATGAAACTCTTGCAAACCCTTGATTGTTGAAGGCTTGTTGAAGCCAAAGTGAGGCATGGAGGGATGGGGTGTGGAAGAACCAGAGCGCATTTGAATATTTTACAGCCCCAAAAAAGGATCCTTATATATCTATAATACTAAGCACAGTGTTCCTGGAGCACTCAGGGCAAGGCACAGCACTGCTGCAAACACAGTATCTTGCTGGGGAGACCCTATACACAGAGAGGTTACTGGAATGAATGCTCGCCCTTGTGGCAATGCCTCTTATATTCAATAATACAAACTGAGGTCTCTCTGAAGATATTCTAATCTTTCTTAAACTTCAGAGGGAAACCTTTTAGGAGTGTGGGGAATTGGATCTATTTTTAAAACTCAGATGAACTTGATTTCTCAACCTGTGATAACACCAGTCAGGATCTGGCTGAACTGAGGCTCACACCCACAGCCTCAGCTGAGTCCTCCTCTAATACTCAGTGTTCCTGCTCACTGCTCTGAATCAAATCAGCTCCTCCAAAAGAGGCAAAACCACTATGGCACCTTCCCTGTTCCTCTTTCTACTATCACAGAGACTCTGACCTAAGTAATTTTTTTCATCTTCTCAACTCCGTCGCTCACTTGAGTGACTAAAACCCATCGCCTTCCCACCCTCTCACCCTCTCCTGTGATTTCATGCTGATGTGACAAGCATTCACTTCAAGCTGATGTGACCTTCCTTGGGGCCTTTGTCCCAGTCCCCTGCACAGCCACCCACTGCAACCAGCCCAAGCCCTGACACTCCCACAGAGCTCCTGGGGAATGTTGGACACGGAACTCCTGCAGCACCACAGGGCCCTCAGATACTCACAAAGCTGCCTCTCTCCAGACCTTTAACTTCTACCCAAATTCCTATCTTCCCAATCTCTCCCAACACTCACCTGATACTGATGTAGAGCAGAGCTGCTTCTCTTTAAGTTCTGCCTTGCTCTTAGCTGTTACATTTATTTCAGAGTTTAGTCATGGACTCTTTCATTTATGTTATTTTACACCATCAGTGAACCCCAATCTTTCCCTCTTCAGCCAAACTAAAATGATGATTCTGGTTACACCCCAACTTCCTGCAAACTGCTTTCCTTATGTCTCACAGCTGATGCAGATGAAAATTACATTCTCCTTTGACCATAACAAACATCTCTTTAAGAGCTCTGCAACGTCAATTGGTTTTTAATTTGTTTTTTTTTTTTTTTTAAAGGCTGCATAACCTCACAAGATTCTTGTTTTCCCTGCAAAGACCCTTTGCAGCTGCTTCCTCCCACCTCTCTCTCAGCTGTTTGGACAGCCACCCTGACCAGTCCCTGGGAATTACAGACACTCACTATCTTTCCTAGCAAACATTTCTGTCCAGTGCCTCATCCTGGCAATTCTCTTTGCAAATCCCTTGTTATTCTTCTCTAACCTCTTCAGTCTCCGTGGTTCCCACACAGCCTGACACAGTGCAAAGAGCTGGTGTGAAGAGGTGGAAGGGGGAACAGGGAACTTGCAAAGTTCTGAGAAGCCTGAAAAATGTGAAGGAGAAGCCTCCGATATCTGTGTGTGTCTGTGAACACCCACTCACTGTCTAACAGCTTCATCTGTGGAGCAGCAGCAACCCTTGTGGTGCTGTGCTTGCAGGGTGTCTTGCCCAGTAACTCCCATACTTGCTTTGTTCTCCAGAAGTAGCTCTACATGCTTGTCTCTCCTTCCAGCGCAGCAAAACTTCAGGATTCTGGACAGTCTTGCCTGCTGATACTTGTCTTTTTCTCATGACTGCTGGTTTTATGTTCTAATCTCCACAGGGATATGGCTCTAATGGGCTCTTATTCTTAAACTTTCCTTTAATTCACTGTTCTCAGTTGATCTGTTTATACCTGCTTCTTTTAAGAATCCTGCTTCTTTTTAAGTATCCTTGCCAGAATGCTTTTCAAAAGCAAAACACTAGTTTGACCAAATAAATCAAATAATTAAAAATACTACTGCAAACACACAGCTGCATGGACATAAGGAAGATGCAATTAAGCAAGAAAAAGAGAATAAAAAAATCAGTGTTTAAAAGGTGGGTCCATCTCTTGCTGGCACAAAAATTTACAACCAAGTTTCACTTGACACCATTTCAAATGCAAGGTCAAGGTCAAGGTCCTGTGCCTGCACCAAGGTAAATAAATGCTGTGCATTTGCGTAGTTCAAAGAAATTGTATTTTCTGGTCAAAAAACATTTGGAGACAGAAGTACATACCTCCTTTGTCACCTCATTTTTACACTTGTTTCTGGACATCAAAGATCCTCTTGGTAGCTCCTCCGCAGATGGGCATCCGGTGTTGGCCTCAGATAAGCACAGGAGAGATCTAAACAGAACATCATGTTTTCACAGAAATACAGCACCAGTTTGGATGGTCAGAGCCATACACATACAGACAGGCTTGATTTCCTCTGTTTTGCTGGTAATGGCAGAAATGTGTGGGATTTTTAATTTTTTTTTTTAAATATATGTACACATATATCGTCAGCTAGTCCTTCAGTTTGCTTTGCTATGGAAAGCTAATGCTATGATGTCTGCACTGGTAAGATTCTTGCAAGATGAAAAGTGAGCATCTGAAAGAAAGTGTTTATTCACTGAACAGTAAGTAGTTATATCTGGAACTGATGCAATGTAGCTTCAGTTTTCCAACAGTAAACTCTAAGTAGCCTTATATAATTTGGGAGGGAAAAATCATCTCTCTGCTTTTCTTATATTTCAGTAAACCATGCATCTGTGTCCAAGAACTTTTCAGCTCATTAATTCAGCAGGAATATAAAATATATACAAAATTAGGGTATCATTTTCAAAAACAGGCAGCTAAAATGAAGTTTCTAGATCCATATTTAGGTCCATGAATCTGATTTTCCGAGCTACCAACCGCCCGCCAGACTGTGCAGAACACTGATGGGAGCTCAGCACTTCCGAAGGTGGCACCACTCAATGACAGCATCCAACATTCTGACAGCCTTCTGGCAGAGACAGTTTTCACAAGCTTCATAAAACACGAAAGGCCAAAACAACATGTCCTACAATTATCCACACTGAAAAACAATCTTAATTAATAATGATATCACCACTACTCCCTCTACCCTTACAGTGCCGCTGAAAAGTTTTGCTTTTCCTTCATCTCTCTCCCTTCTAACACTTAATACTGTATTTCAAGTTTTTATCATGTCATCAGCCTGATTTCAGTGGTGTTTATTGTGTACTGTGTCAGATTTTACTCTTTCTTATCATTAGGATTATTCACCTTTCTATACGCTCAGTGATTACAGCTTCAGAGGACACACATTGTTCCACAAAATACTCAGGTTCGGTTTTGTGTCTGTACAGGGCTGATCTCAGTGATATAGCAAAGATTTAGACAAGGTAAAAAAAAAAAACTAACAAGAAAATTGAGTTTTCTGCCTTTATCCAAATTAAGCATGTTAAGGAGAAAGATTCATTAAAAGTATTAAATGCTAAACCCACATAGGTTTATAACAATTTGGTGAAGTCAGCCAGTTATTTGTTCTCCTTTCTGTCAAAATGCCACCTCTGCGTAAGACAGATCCAGTCTGTATTTAAGATGTATACTTTGACCAAAATCATTGGGGCCAACTGGAGTCAGAATTTTGATCACTGAAGCCAATATCTATACATTTTTTTACTTGAATTTGTGAAGGAGAATGTCAAATTTTGACATCTCAACATGGTGAAAATTTGAAGAAAAGGCCAGTTTTGCCTTTCCCAGAACTAAGACCCTACTAAAAACACAGCAGTATCTCCCTGATGCAATCTGTACATTTGGATGTCTCTATTTTGGTTTAGTTAGAGATTCCCTAGTCAATTCAGACTGTTCAAGCTTAAAATACTGAACCTTCAGTGCTTGAACGGGGCCTCTAACAAAGTTGGAGACAAAATTTTTAGAAGAGCCTGTTGTGATAGGGCAAGGGGTAATAACTCTAAATTAAAAGAGGGTCTATTCAGATGATACAAGGAAGAAGCTTTTTATAAAACTTCACCTGTGCCAGCGGTAAAACACTGGCACAGGTTGCCCAGGGAGGTTGTGGATGCTCCATATCTGGAAACATTTAAGGTCAGGTTGGACAGGGCTCTGAGCAAACTGGTCTAGTTGGAGATGTCCCTGCTCATTGCAGGCTGGTTGGACTAGGTGGTCTTTAAAGGTCCCTTCCAACCACTCTGGTTCTTTCTGGACTGGCAACATATTCACAAAGGCATTGTGCAAAATATCGTCTCCTTCCGAATGGATTATTCACTCAAGAAATTTCCAGTCTGGGAGTAACTCCTAATTAACCACATGCCCTGCTGCCATACGTGGAGTTTGTATGTAACATCTGCAATCCTCTGCTAAGATTACAAATCTCCATAATTTGTAATCCTAGGAATGCATCAACTGTTGAGTGATCTCTGCACCATTATAACACTTGAAATAGAAAATTCAATATATACAGTTAAATTTTTTTCTATATATGCTATAAGCTTTTCCCCCAAACCAAGGACATGGAAACAAGTGCTTTAAAAAATGCAAAGGAAATCTAACTTCCAGTCATTTCCATGCCAGGCTCTGGCCATAAGCATATCCTAATATCTATATTTCCCGGTGTGCACAGTCCTGCTGTTTTCCCCTTTGCAGGCTGTCCCTGCCCTGCTCCCGCCTCTCCCTTCTCCTCACTAAGTCAGGGACATTCACTAGACACTGACTTCCTAGCAGTTTATCCCCAACCGACCAATAAATTCCATCTTTTAGACATGCACTCCTCCAAAGCACTTTGCTTTTTCACTCTGCCTGCCTCCCTCAGCTATCCCAATTTTATTCCAGTTTCTCATTCCCCTTCATCATTCTTCCTCCATGTTCCTCATCTGCAGTACAAACGCTTTCACCACAGATGTGCCTCTTTATGCTTCTCACACAATCTTATTTTCTCCTCAAATGCTGGGTCACTGCTCTTGCATACAGCACAGAAGCTCCACATTAAGGGAAAAGTCTTTCTCCATAACTCTTCTGTAGCACTTGAAATCACTGTACGCTCCTTTCCAAAGCCTCAAGTCACCTACATCATCACTACAAGTCTATTTTCTCTCACCAGTTAAAATGCAGAGACTTGATTCACCTTTCACTAACTCCAGACCATTAATACATACAGCCTTCAGAAGAATTCCATTATTAAAAATTTTCATCTGAACAATTAAAAAAACATTGTGAAGATGGTAAACTGCACACTGAGATCAGTCAGTTCTCTGCTCCCAGCACAGGGCTGCTGGATGATCTCATTTCTTTGGTACAGGGCTTTG
Source organism: Dasyornis broadbenti (assembly GCA_013397935.1). Classification (NCBI taxonomy): domain Eukaryota; kingdom Metazoa; phylum Chordata; class Aves; order Passeriformes; family Dasyornithidae; genus Dasyornis; species Dasyornis broadbenti. The sequence goes on along the minus strand of VZRN01003464.1, from coordinate 1,424,365 downwards.
AAATAAAGACGTAACTAAATTTCTTCTGCTCTGGGGAAAGGAGATCACAAATGCAAGTGGGAGAGGGGAACCACACAAAATTAATGCTAAATTCAAGCAAATGCCTAGTATGGCAAGTTTTGGTGGAAGAAGGTAGAACTGCGCAGTTTCCAACAAACGGAAATGAAGCTTCAAGTAGAGTCAAGCAGCACAATTAACACACAGTGGTGTCATTCCATTGCACAGCAATCGCCAGCCAGACTGAAGTTTCCATTTTCAAAACAATTCAAGGCAGAACTCTTTTTCTATTAACTCTCTTCTATTGTACATGCCACCACTGTCACTTTACATTATTTCCAATTTCCAGCAGGAAGTCTGAATGCTTGAATTCTAACTTCTACATGATATGCTGAACCATGCCAGAAACTCCCAAATCTGTACAAGGCATCCAAGCTGCTAATTCAGGAACTTGGGTTCAATGCTGCCAATGCTCACCAGCCTCAATCCTACACCTCTGAGAAACAGCCCCTCCTGGTAGCTGGGTATCCTGGTAGAATATTCTCACTTGGAGAACACTGACAAGCCACACATCTACAAAATCCCACACTGCTCCAAGTATGACACCTCTCCCAGTTAATGGTATGTTTTGACCAGGATTTACAGTCTGAATTAAACAGGATTTCCTCTGTAAGCTCCTGCAAATTACTTATGTTCAGAAAACTCTGACCTGTGGGAATTAGAAGAGGTAACAACATTCTTTAAAAATAAAATATCACAAGGCTGAGTAATTTTTCAGTGACATGCTCAGGTCTCAACAGAGCATTAAATAAAATTTCTATGCTGGTCTAAAAAGCAAACTATGGTGCATAACAGAGTGGTTCTCCTGCAGCTGCTCTTCAGGTTTGAACACAGACATACTCCTGAAACCATTAGTTGTGCATGATATTTAGTCATGGGTTTAAAATAATACTAGAAATACTAAGTTTAAGTCAGTTGGCAGTAAGGCCTGACATGATTTGAATCCCTCAGCTAAAATCAACTAAAACCCAGGCTGTGGTATTCCATCTCAACCCAGCCCTTACGTCAGTTGTGCCACCTTGGAACTCTGGTCTTCTATTTCTGATCCATATCACCAGCAACCCTGATAAATTCCAAATATGGCAATGAGGGATCCTAAAGCACATTGAAGGAGAATAAGGTGCACATAAAGTAAGGTCCTGCACTCAGGTACCAGCCAGGACTCTGCCTTTGCTTCTGGAATCCAAGGGCAAGGCTTTCTAAAACACCAAGTGCTTTGGGTCTTATTCCAACACAGCTTTGGTTTGAATATGGGTGCAACAAGGATCCAACCTTTAACCTACAGAAAAAACTGATGGTGAGTTTTCCTCACCAGAGTAATTTAGCAATACTTTTAATGTATTCTAAACATTAAAAAAAAAACTTGCTTAGATTTCATTTTAAAATGTCAATTTGTAAAATGGTGTGAAAAGTCACATGGAGACTTTTGCATAATCTGTATCACAAAATGCAATTACAACTTTTTTTCCATACAGAAGTGAAGAACTCAGTACAAATGCAGACCTGAACAACTTTTCAGTCCAGATACTTTACTGGCAGCATGACCATTACTACTACAGAAGACTTACTGTAATAAACAGACTTGGCTTTCTCTTCCAAAACTGTGCTCATCAATGCCTCAGAAACACAATTTTTGAGTAGAAAAGAGTGGAAAGTGGATAGGAAGATCCTTTGACTACTAACAAATTGAAATAATGACATCAATAGCCTTAATGCAACACAGAAGAACAGCAAATTGCAAAAAGAAAAAAAATTGTTGAATGTTTTAATGCATTTCGAGTTGTAATGAAGAAAACCATTTTACATCTAAAAACAAATTAGCAGAATAATAAAAAGTGGTTCCACATAACTTATAAATTCTTTTCCCCAAAAGGTAGTTTTCACAGATTTAGGCAACAAATAAGATGTTTCATTCCAGATTTTTCTGATTGTAAAGTACACATAAACTTTGTGAACATTGATGTGCATTGCTTGAGAGAAAGACACAGAAGCTTGGTTTTGCCCAGTGATGAGTTTTCTGTGAAATTCTGCACAATACTGAAACTGTAACTGCAACTCTTCTCCATTTAATGAAATGCTGGACATTGTTCAGTGCTGAAAAAACACTCTAGAACATTTAGAGCCATGAAATGTTTTCCACATATTTAGTCAATGTAGTATTATTCACTACCCCTGCTCACATGTTTTGCTTCAAGGGGAATGGCAGTTTGGCTTACCTTTCAGTACAGTATAGAAAACTAAGCTAAGTGATAGTTCAGTGTTCAGCTGATTTAAATATTAGCCTGCTCATAAGAACGTGGCTCTAGCACCTTGTTCGGTTGATTTTTTTCAAAATGAAACCATGTAATCACCCATTCCTGGTGCCAGAGGATGGTCCCTCTGGTGATATAAAAAGTTTGCAGCAATGATGATTAAACTGCATAGAGTCCAGTGGTCCTGTATTACATATGTATGAGAGAAGCTTAGACACTTTAGTTTAGCTGGACCAAAACCAGTGACCCTCTCCTCTGCCTCAGGTAATAAAGGAGAGCCATTGCTCAAGACTACTACATGCAGGCCATGTTGGAGAAACTGCTTGTACTGGCCAGACATTTTTCTCTTTTTTTTAAACAGCATAAACCTTTGTAAAGTTCTCTCTGTTACCAACTAAAAGAAAGTGAGTCTTGTTTTCTTAAGGAATAAAACCTGTAACACAGCATCAAATGACTTTAACCCAGAGTTAAAAACCCAGGGGAAAAAAAAAAGTGAAAATAAACATTGACACCATCATTTAACTCTTATCATCAGAAGACTTAAAACTCTGCAGCTGCTTTCTGCAGCCTCACTAGTTTTAGTATTTAAGATTATTTCAACACAGCTGTGTATCTTCTTTCTCAAAACCAAAACAAACCGCACAACAGAAAAAAACAAGGGATCAAACTACTATGATGACCTGTACTATATAGATACTACATATACTCTCCATTAAATATTTTGAGTTTCCTTTACGTTACAGTCCAAAATTATGTCTAGGACCCCTGTTTTTTTTCTATTCCTCACTGATGCATTCATTACCCCATCCCATCCCACTGTACTCCCATGCCACATAAATGGTAGTTAACAGGAGAACAGCTAACACGTCTTAATGTTATTATAAACAGTGCTGAAGAGGACACGAGCACAGCTGTAGTTGCACAGAATCATGATGATGAGATAAAAAGCTCCTAATACTTCTCACCATAAACCCCAAGATTCCTACAGTCAGAATGAACCCTTCCTTACCCTCACCCTTCATCTGATACTGTGATATGTCAGACAGTCAGGGGCAGCATCTCCCTTTAGCCAAAAAGAAGTGTCTGTGTGAAGAAGCCTTTCTGTTCTTTCGAAGCCACCAGCTGCCACCTGCATTTACTGCTACCAGCAGCAGCTGCAGTGTAACACCCCACTGCCAGTGCAAAAACAGCTAAACACAGTGAGGAGCAAAACCAGAATAAGATCATTTGGGTGAAAGAAGGGAGAGCTATGATAATTATCCCTTTTGGAACAGGACAGGGACTGCAGTGCCCCTGCCATGGCTGAGAACAGAAAGGTGACAAATGGTGTTGACTTACCGTATTGCTCCACTAGCTTTACATGTTAACTACCTTAAGGATCACATGTAGAATGATTGTCTTTCCTCTCCTGTCAGAGCTAGTACTTCAGCCAGAGACCAAAAGTGCTTTTTTCTAGGCTACTGAGAGATTTGATGCATCCTGACTGACATTCATGTTTGAGGTAGTACTCATTTGCTTTGTATTGCTGGCTCAAAATAAAAACATGGGGAGTGAACAAAATTAGAAGTATGTTCACTGTAGGTACATAAGCAAAAACATCAACCCCCCAAAAAACTATTTCCTTTCTGGGCAGATCACCAAAAGGAATTAATCCTTCTTACAAAGGTTAGCTCACATTCACTGGTAAAGTCAAACTTTCATAAATGGTTTATAACAATAGCTATAAACTAAAGTGCTTCAGAATTTGCTTGACTAGATTTCAGTGATTAGAATCATAATATTCTGGATTTTTGCTAGTATGAAATGTGATGAGGTTTCAATATCACTTTATATAAGAAGGGCAGAATGAGTACTTTTCTTTTTTCAAAACAAAAAGTACAAAAAGCATTACAAATAAATCTGGCAGTTTATACCCACTACAACTTTCTCGCATATACCTCCTCAAATCTACTATTTCTCTAGTAACTGGAAAAAAAAATGGAGTTGAAGTTGCACTATACCTCAGCACTAAAAAAACTATTCAAATCAGATGCAAACAGGAAAATGTTTACAATCATACAACTAGTGAAATTCACACTTCATTTCAAAGTTTTAGCCCTGCAGATTCCTTTTAACACAAGGCAGATATGTAGAGTCATGGAAAAACATAACAGACTGTATACACTCTCTACAGTAATTACATACGTTTCACATTTATGTCACAAATGTAATGCCCTACTGTGCAACTACTAAATGCTAAATAACTTATGAACATTTATGTGCTCTGGGCAACAGTGAACATATTGACCAGTGGATGCCAAAATATAAAAGTTCATACACAAGACAAACTAATTTTTAAAAAATCACATTTTCTGTACAACCCATGCAAACTGTGCACAATGTGATAACAAGAACAACATTTGCTCAAGTCTCCCCTCACAGAAGAGCTTTTATAGCGACAGCAGACCAGTGTTCAGAAAAGCCTGCCCAGGTGTAGAAGTCCACAGCAACACAAATGTAGAAACTCTCAGCATTTCATTTCTCTTGTAACAAAGCAGGGATGTTGATGTTCCAGCCGATGGCCTGACGGTCAAACCCACACGTGAAGAGGTTGCATATGGGATGGTCCTCACACCAGGCAGAGCAGCAAACCATCCTCCTGTGCCCCTGCCACAGTATGGGAGACAGCACCATTACTGACATGGATTTGGGAACTGCTGGGGCAACAACTCACTGCAACTCAAAATGCAAACCTGACAATGATCAGCCTACTCTTTGTAAACAGTCCTTGAGTATCCTAAAGGTCATTGTTACCTTCACCTGTAAGGTAAAAGTCTTTATAACGATGAGACTCCTTAATACCAGGACTGGAGCCAGAAGGACAGAACCATACAAAAAGGTGCATCAAAACTTCTGAGGTTTCCAAGGCCTGTTTGCTATCTAGTTACATTTTATTGACAAAAGCAAATCAAATTTTGATTTTAGAATTTTTATTTATAAAAGCAATCTTAAAATAAGGAACTACTGGCTGGCAACTAGTTTGTAACAAGCCTGCAAGACTAAGTGTCCACAACGTTCATAATTCAGAAGGGACAATACTGCAGCAGGAAGAGTGTCATACTGAGGAAAATAGACCAATATTAACAACAATGTCCAAAATAGGGTTCTGACCAACAATCAAGTTTTTAAAAAAAAAAAAAAATTTAAAATTGCTGTGATTTCAGTAGAGTCAGCCTGAATGGAACTACTAAGGAAAAAAAAGACACGCACACACACAACCTGCTCCCAAGACTACAATAAACCAAAAAACCTACCTATATTAGAAAAAAACTAAAAAGGATTAAATAAGTCTTAAAACTCCTTCCTAAATTCTGTCAAGAACTGCTGAATCAACCCAAAAATGGCCTATTTAAGTGACATAATCCAATTAATTTCACTTAGTCTGATTTGCTCCATTAGTGATGCTTGCCATGCCAAATAGAACCACAAATGCACAAAATTTGATGGCTGCAGCAAGGGTGGTTTATTATGTGATATATCTAGAGTGTATGTGCATAAGCACAGAAGAAAAAAAAATTAAAATTTATTAGCAAATCATACAAGGTGAGCTCACAAAACTGACCCTCACTTTTTCCTTCAGTGTTTCCATATCATAGAATCACAGACTGGTTTGAGTTGGAAGGGACCTTAAAAGTCATCTGGTTCCAACCTTCCTGCCATGGGCAGGGACACTTTCCACTAGACCAGGTTACTCAGAGCCCAATTCAGCCTGGAATATATAAACAAACTAAACACTATGTAATTTTCTAAAAAAAGCAAAAATAAAAAAACAAACATGAGAAAACCACCATTAAATCTCATAGGGCGCCACTTTTCTGACACAATTCACATTAAGACATTAAAACACATCTGAAGCCCTCTTACACACTTTTGCCATTTAACAGAGAGGGCAGATCAGTGTTTCACTTTAGTAAAGGGAAAAACTGTTGATGAAATCCACTTAAAATGCCATTTCCAAGTCCAATAAAAAAGTTTTAAATGTTTCATATTTGCATGTTGGTTATTTTTAATAACTAACAACAGCATATTCTTTCAGAAAAGTGTCGTTCAGCATTTGCTCAGTTTAAGCTAGAGAGACCAAGCCCCACTTTTAACCTTGCATGAAGGAAGAGCAGGCACATTGAAGGTGTTACCTGTCTGTTGCTGCGAGGGAGCCGTGCCAGCCGCACCCCCGACATGTCAAACAATCGAACCTGCCGGTTGTCGTGGGGGAGGGCGATGATTCTTTGGCCAACACACACGTTAATCCTGCAGAGAAAAGACAAAAGGAGGCTGTGTAGGAAACAATGAGCCTGGCAAATAGAAACTGACAGCACAAATTTAGGCTCACGGGAAGGGATGCAGCTGAATTTTTCCTGGTTAGAATTCACAAATGGAAAGAGAAAAAATATTGAGCCATTAAGGTATTTTCTACTGTAGTAGATCCTCAGACAGCCTTACCATCTGCATCCCTTACAGAAAAACAATACTATGTATTTACTGAAAATTAATGTTGACTACACCTGTGTTCTGTGAAACCACTTCAGGCATTTTTCAAGTTCTTATAAATCTCAACTTTAATTTCAGGAACAAAAATTAAATGTATATTCAGTGAATTAATAGAATAGACTATTTCAGTTGAAAGGTACCCGCAACAAACATCCAGTCCAGCTGCCTGACCAATTCAGGCCTGACCAAAGCTTAAAGAATGTTATTAAGGGTATTGTCCAAATACTTGTTAAATACTGGAAAGCCTAGGGCATCAAATTAAGAATTAATTAAGAAAGCATGAATTAAGCAAAACAGTGACTTGGAGATCTGCTTACCTGTTGACTGCAGAGTCTGTGCGGATTGTTGCAATAGGAGACCTCATGTTTTTCAAATCCCAGACTTTTACTGTACGGTCATCACTACCAGAAACAACATTGTCTCCCACAGTGAAAACTGCAGATGTCACAGTGCTAAACAACCAGGAGTAAAGACAAAGATGTCAAGCTCTAAACTTCTTTATTAAATTAGCATCTGATTTAAAGTTTTCGTTTCTGTTCCCGTGTTTCCTTTAGTATATGTAGCTTGCCTCTTCTATTTTTTTTAAGCAAAGTAAACTGAAATATTAAAACTCCAAATAGGTATTTTTGAATTTAAAAAATATATTCTTACAAGAAGCTATGACACTTAAGGAGAACAGGGCTTGACTGGCCCAAATGCTAAGAGAAGCAGCCCAACAGCAGAAACTCACTCTGGAGGCATCTTTTATACTCCGCTGATCCAGATACAAGCTAAACATGCCCAGTCTTGAAACCATAATTCACTTTTGAAATTCTGCACTAATGTCCAGTAGGCTTGCCACACAACCCCAACTGAATTAGCAGCATAGAGTACAAATCTTCTTAAGTGATTTGAGACAAGTAGTCAAGTTCTTTTCTTTCCATCTGAAGATTTCTATAGAATTATCCCAGACATTTGTCATTCACTGACAGACACTGAGGAGGTCCCAAACACCTGTGATGTAGCTAAAGCTATTTAGTACACACACATAAATGTGCTGTAATCCATACACAAGAGTCTCCAGTATAGCTCCACCATCAATAGCTACAGCAATCTAACAATCTCTAATTGTGATTTCTATTCCTGTTTTACAAGCAGCTAAAGTCTGAGAGTCAGATAAAAAAATGGCAAGTAGTAGTAAAAAGCACAACCATACAGTTCTTCAAATTTTACCTATTATGTTTGCACAGGGGCAGTCAGAGAAAGACTCATGAGAATATTTCTAGCAACTGAAAGTGCAACATATTACTTCCAGAAGATATTTTATAAAGAATTTTATTTTGGAATGTTATTATCTTTGCATTTTATAGCTTCAAATAATAGTATATCATAAATATACGGGGCTCAAATGAACAATTTTCATGATAAGTCTATGATTATTTTTAAATATTTTACCTTTGCTTCATATTAACTAATTAAAAGCTTTTGTACTACTATTTTCTTTGTAATTGTGTCAATTCCCAACTCAAAGCCAGTTATTTTCTGCCCACATAATGTACTAACAAAGCATTTTTGTCTTTCCTTACAATCATTAGGGGAGGCTTCTCAATTCTGTTTCTGCATATTTGATTTAATGACCTATCTTGTAACTTGGGTCATGCACATCAATTTCTTAGAATTTAGTAATTTTAATTTAAGTTGTCAGTTGTTACTGTCACTTTGGTTGTTCTACAGAAATTTGAATTCATGTCCTATCCAAGCTGCTGATTGAGATTAGCACAAGCCAGGTCACAATGGACCAGTTTATGCAAGCCTCTTAATTTAAATTGACACCAAATTAAGTTTTAATTAGGATGAAGGCCCACTTTATTCATGATACCAAGTTTCCTAACACATTATTAGAGTGCAGCTAAGCCACCAGGGAGATGATTACAGTAAGAACCAGGAGGTCTTCGACTAATCTTCTGGACTTTATGAACAAAAAGTCAAAAAGTTAAAACATACATGAAGGCCACAACTGCTGAGTCTCTTTCATCAGGCACCTTCACATTTGGGAAGAAGACTCACTCATGCAGTCAAGCTGCTGTGCAATACAGTTGGTATGTTCTTAATGCAAAACTTGTCTTCTACAAGCCCGACCGCCTTTAAATTTACCAACATCTGCACTTCTTTTCTCACTAGTTCTTTACACAAGCTGCAAAATACCACAGAAAAAATATTTCAGGCTTTCACTAAACTCTATACTCCTGCAACACATTTGAAACAATGTTTATAAGTTTAAAATTCTCTATTCAGTCTCCATAGTTTGCACATACATTGGGAGACTTCCTAGCACACAGCAGCATAAGAAATTCAAGTCATAGAAAATCTCCAGGTGAGTGAATATGCTGCGCTTTAGTATTCTGCTGCCAACAAATAAATCTGATCTGTTTTCCCATCATACATTTTATTCCAATTACAGCTGGGATATGTTGTGAAACTGTCTTAAAAAAACCCTCCACTTTTGGGTGGTTTTTTTCAAAACTTTAAAGAGCTTTCCAGCTTCTTTGATCCCATATTGGTTTTGCTTTATCATTTATCACTTTCAAACATGGTTAAGTTTCTTTGACCACATAAGGTTCTCTAATCCTCCGATTTATCATTTTTAAAATGAAAACATTCAAAACTATTGCCAGGAATACAGAATGCCAAACCTAAGTTAGCTCGATCCTCCCTGCTCCGACGAAGACTGTCAAAAGATAACAAAATCCTTTCCAGCTTAATTTACTCGTTTCAGTTTAACCGTTCAGATATTAACGGGTACACTAAGTGAAAGTTTGCAAAATAAAAATGCAATGAAATTTTGCTGTAGCTCTTTGGAAATAGGGCAAGTGATAGAAAGGCAAAGGGAAGGCTGCTGGTCTGTTTTTAGTGACTTTAAAGGTGTTTAGTGGTCTTAGTCCTCCATTCATTCTCAGGTCAGCCCTGCAAGGCACTGCAGGTGGAGATGTGCACTATTTCCAAGCACATGTGACTACGAAAACAATCTTTTACATAAGGAACTTTGAATTCAGTGGCTAAATATAAAAGCACTTCTTACTGAACCCAGTGTTTATGATGAAAAATTTTGGACCCAGTTCCAAAGCAAACAGTACAGGGACGTCAGCATAACACTCCCTGTGCTTTTAAAAAAATGAAGCATGACTCTTCTAAGGCGAACACTCAATTCAATTCTCAAAGATATCTTATTTTGAAAATAAGATTGCAAGGCTTGAAGTTTTAAGTAACTGAACAAGTCTATAAAGGCCAAAACAGTATCATTCTCACAAACCTGACAGCTCTGGGGAGGGTTATCAGCACTTCGCTGTCATCTGAGTAAAGACCAAGTGCTTTTCTGGTTTTGTTTTTTTTTTTTTTTTTGTTATTTAAGTGGAACATAATGAGTTCATATTTTAAAAAAAATCACATGCATCTAAATTCAAAAACATGCTCAACACTATAGACTTAAAACATGAGGAAATGCCACACTCATAGATCTTCTTATGAAGTACAAATCACATTCCGTCTCCTCTGATATTCCAGCTGGAACATCTCTTAATATGACAGACGCATTTCACTAATTTTTTTCTTGGTTTTGTGTTTGTTTTTTTAATTAAAACAAAATAGCAACATGAAGAAAGGCCACTTCCTACTTACAAGCTAAACCAAGATTTCAGCCCAACTAAAGGCAGATGGTTAGAAGAAAGAAAGGGAAGTAAAATCTGAGTAGGAAGAAAGAAGTTAACAGATGCGAACAATAAACAAAAAACCTTTCAAAAGTATTGCCCCCATAACCCTATCCATATGACAAAAATTAAAAGTTTTTTCCCCTCTATTTTCATGATGCTAGATTTAATTTTTGTTTGTATTAGTCTTCATTTTGTTCTAACCCAGATAAACCTCTGGTTCACATCCCCTTGGCTAAATTAATAAAAAGCGTCAACAAAAGATCATCAGCCCCCATGTTAATTGAATGCTAGAAGACATTAGATTTTTAATAACTCAAAAAGATGACAGGTATTATAGGAAATTAAAAAAAAAAAAAAGAAACAGGCAAAGAGGAAGCAGTCTTATGACACTTCAAACTGTGGGTCCCAGAGGGAGTTTGGTGTGCTACAACTATTCTCCAAAAAAGCTTCAGCCTCCGCCAAACCCCAGCAAAACTCATTTATCTTGTCATAGGGAGCAGCCGAGCGTGTACTTCCAGCTGACAGCGTGGCACTTCCTCACCACACACCACTGCCTGGCCTCGAACATCCTGCTCCCTCCGTGGGTCTCAATCACCAGAAATGCTGTGGTGCTCGCACTCCTCATTAGGCCGAACAGCTGTCTCCCCAGTCACACTGAGACACAAAACTGCTTTGCATAACAATCTGCTGAAATTTCACACATAGGGGAAGGGAGGAAAGAAAAAATGTTGAAAATGTTGGACCATGAAATGCTGATGCAGAACCTTCACTGGCAAGGCACCAAAAAAAAAAGTTAACACTGCTCTTTCCATTTTGATTTGCAACTTAAACTGAGATTTACCTTCGAACACCATGAGACAACATGTTTTCAGGCCCTTGAAAAGGCATTTACATACATGCATTAACCCATGTGTGGGGTGAAAATGGACTACACCAGAGCTTTCAGATAAATTTATTCAAGGTACATCAAATTGTATATAAACAGTAAAATTTGAGGGCTCGAATATCCCTCTCATGTATTAAGTAGCAAAATTCAGAAACCAAACCTAAAGGAAGCTCTATTTAGGATCACATTTTCTGCACAAGTTTCCTTTCTTTTAGGGGAACAAAGCATACTCCCACATCGAGCAGTCTGCAGCCTGATGGGAAGCCAGGACCCGTGTTGAAAACCTCCAGATATGCCCACCTCAGCAGGAGAAGGCCACAGAACTCCCAGTTAAAGAACACACCAGCACTTTCACATTTGAGAGTATTCAGGTTTCAGAAATGCTAAAAGCACTCGATTCCAGGAAGAGCTACACATATAATTCCTGAAGTCTGTCCGTGGATTTAACCCCAAATATCAGCAAAGCTTTTTTCTTCAACTTGGGAAACAGTAAGAACAAACAAATCACGGAATCACAGAATCAATTATGTTGGAAAAGACATCTGAGATCGAGTCTAACCTATTACTGAACACCACCAGGTCAACCAGACCATGGCACCGAGTGCCACATCCACTCTTTCCTTAAAAGACCTCCAGGGACCATGACTCCACCACCACCGTGGACAGCCCATTCCAATGTCTGATCACCCTTTCTGTAAAGAAATTTCTCCTAATCCAGTCCAGTCTAAACCTCTATGGGCTCAGCTGCAGCCATGTCCTCTCATCCTGTCACTGGTTGCCTGGGAGAAAAGGCTAAGCCCCACCTGGCTACAACCTCCTTTCAGGCAGTTGCAGAAAGCAATGAAGTCCACCCTGAGCCTCCCCTTCTCCAGGAATTAACACAGTTTTAGCCTTTAAACCAACAATGTCTATTCCAGAGATATGTGTTTCGTGACATTTACAGAAAATTACCAATATCTGCCTTTTTCACTATCTATCATAAAATTATACAGGATTGAAAACAGAAACTAGCTTTTATAAGAATTACTCAATGTTAAGTTAGGAAGTTAGTTAAGGGGCAAATATTTTTAAATCCATTCCATCACATTTATGATGGAATTTAAAAAGTGCCATTTATCCCTGCACCACTGCTGCATTTGTTATCTAACCTCAAGTTAGGATACAAAGAAAAGGCCTCTCACTATCCTCCTCTGTGGGTCAGTTGAAAAAAAACCATAGCATTTTTTAGCGCATGCATTCAAGAATGGAATTAAGATACCCTCTTATCTATTGTAGTGAGGCTTAAAGCACTCAAAAGCAACTAGATACAGATTTATCATCTACATATTTTTTTAAGTGACTGACAAAACTCTAAAGGCTAACAGTGCGTGTAACCAAACTTTGTATGTTACATACCCCATTCCCCAAAATAAAACACTTAAAGGATTTTTTTTTCCTGTTAGCTACAGAGATTTTAATTTTAAGCACTTACTTTTATAGCTTAAAGAGTAGATTATTCAAAATTTATTGTATTTCTCCATTAATTAGGAAGCAATTTTTGCCTTGAGGAAGTCCATCTGACACCAGAAAATGTTCAAGAACAGAAAAGAAACAAAATTATCAAAAGAATATTCACTTTCAAATTGCCTTTTTTGGCACTTTGATAACTCCATAACAGTATCGGGTTGGGGGAATGTTACAAGATAAAATTGGGAATTCAAGCTGTGCAAGAGAGCAAGGAAAGGTAACCTGGATGGGCTGAAGGCATGTAAAACATGCTGGCCTTAGTCTATCCTGAAACAGATCCATGAAGAAGCACTCAGCATGGGAAGTGAAGTAAATTCAAAGCCAGATCCCTGAGCTATCATCTATTAAGGCTGCTAACAAAGTCTAAGAAAATTTTGAATTCTCACCATACTCTGTTACATGTATGTAGTAAATATAAACCAAAAGGTTTTGTAAACTTTTTCAGAAGCATTAAAAGCATTTTTAAAAATCTAAACCTAGAGCTTCAAGTCCAGGCCAAAATCTTCATTTAAAGCATATTCAGCATGCAAATGTGGGAACAGAACAGTGTGAGAAACACAAGTTTGGAGCCTTTTTTCAATGAAATGCAAGAGGAAGAAAAACTCTCAGCAGACAAAACAAGGTAGGAATATTAACAGCAATATCAGAACCATCTAATTGATAGTGAGCTTAGGGAGAAAACGGAATGTTTCATAACAAAAATTTTGCATTTCTTACAAAAGCTGGATTGAGATATCCACCACACATGGTGATTGCCTAAGGCATTCTTTGATGAGGAGCTACAGAAAAATGGTAGACAAAGCACTGCTAAAGTCATTAACTGCTGAAGCAAGAACAGGACTATCTTGAAAAGAACAGATGTGTTAGACTGATCAAACTCCACTGATAGCATCCAACTTGTTACATTTTGTTTGGCACAAAAGGTTTTGACTAAAAGCCCAACCACAGATTTAGTCAAAAGTGCAAAGCTTGCATTTTTAGGACTACATCTACACATGCTTTAACTATGCCAAGAAAGTGTGGTTGAATATCTAACAGTGACCTTGTAATATCAGGCATATCTAGAATAAGACTGCTTTCCAAGGGACGTCTCATGACATCGCTGCCTGGAGAAAAAGCACTTACCCCTGCCACAACTTGCTCCTTCAAGAACAATATATTCACGACAGACACAAATAAGGTATGAGAATTAAATTCCTGCAGATCCAAGAATTTGATAAAGCCAGCTGACTATGGTAAACCCAAGTGTCCGCAAAAACTAAAGCAATTATTAGTCTCTTGAAACAGAATGCCATTTTGACATTAACTCTCAATTTACTAAATGTCAGAATTCAGCCCAGCATCCTAACCAGCAGCTGCTTGGTAATTTTTATATTTTTTAATGCAGATTCTTCAGCAAGCATAGAAGCTGGAATTAAAAGTTGAAACAAGACGTATTTGCAATTCTCTAATTTCAAAGTTCTCGAGATGAAGCACAACTCACTATCCAGCTGCATATTCAGATACAGGCAGCAAATGAACAGGAACTTTCCCTTCTGGTCTCTTAGAGCCACACAAGCAGAGCGAAAGGAGATGGAACATGCTGCAGTCCAAAAGAGTTATAAGCTCTTTGTAAGGAATAACATAAGATCCATGATCAGCAAATTTTTTCCTGAGTTTGCCTAGAAAGTAACACAAGGATACAGATTCCACAGGTAACACACATTTATGTTTGATGCACTGGCTCAGTCTAGCCACAAAGATCAGTAAGTTTGAAAAGTAGCAAAAAAACTTTGTAATTTTTTTGGACTGGGACGAAAGTATCCACTCAAATTTAAGGGGTTTTTTTAAAGCCAAAAATGCATTTAATTGCCATGACAAGGTAGTGCATAACTATACACTGAACAATCAAGAATCATCAACATAAAGGATGTTCACTTAAGGATAGCAACTCAAAGCTGCTTCTGAAGATATCATTTTATTCTTTGAAGGACGGTATTTGCAGGTCCAGAGTTGAAAGCTCCACATATTCTTTTTAAGCGTTTCAAGAGCAATGTCCCCAACCACTGTGTACCTCTGATAGTCACTAAAGAAAATAAAAACCTTTATTATTTACCAACTAATTTTTTAGCTGCATATAAGTATCAATATACTACAAATGTATAGCAAAAGTACTATTCAGTTTGAAAGCTATGTAAGAATCCATTAGCTAATAAACATGCTGTTGCCCATAGGGGATTAAGTTACTTCCAGTATTACTAAATTGTCAGAACAAATGTATAAAATCTGTAAAGTACTGGGTAAACCTGTATAGACTAAGATTTATTTTTTTTAAGCTACTAATGGTAATCATTTCCAATAGTAACATTTCAGAAGGCTCCACGCATCAAGACAGACCTCAGCACGTGCAGAGTACTTAAAGGGACAGAAAAACTCATCAAGCAGATTTGCAAGAGCACGTTAACACCAGAGTTACTCAACTAGGCCATCGTGTTGGGAAAAGCAAGGCCTTCCCAGCCAGGACAAGACACAGCTGTGCAGGTATTGGCAAAGGAAAGAATAACTGAAGTGGAATGAGACCTGCCATGTAGATGCCTGAACCATTTTGCTCCTCAGAACAAAACCTTAGATCAATTTGAAGAGCTTTAATCAATAACCTCTAAATTGAATAATTTCTCAATAGGAGAACAGCTGCTATTATCAATCATGGATTCCAAAGCAGTATCTTATCTGCTGGAAAAAACGGTATTGGAATTTCAGTTGTCAGTATAATTTTTAGAGGCTTTAACTCAGGAAATCAATTTAACAGGCAACAAGTTAGTGCTTGGATTAGAACATAAATGTAGCCTTTTCCCAGGGCTCTGTTAAATTCCTCATACAGGGATGTGATTGGGGATTCACAGCCTAGTAAGACAAATTCCTATGGGTGCACACATAAAACCAGACAATAACGAAGACTTATATTTAAGCAAACATCAGTCTTATTTTCAAACCTTTGCATATTTTTTTCATCAGTAGAGAATAAGTAAGTGAGATGAACTGCGGGCATGGCAAATCTAAAACAGTAAGTGACAAGATACTTTTACCACTATGTGAGCAGGGCACAGGCAAGTAAATCATGTATCGAACTGAAACAGTCACATTTACGTACACACATATATATATGAAACATGTAAACAAGCAATGTTTACAGAACTGGAAACATCCTTGGGAAGACACAACTTCAAAAAAGACCTCAGCTGAATGCAGGCTTGAAGCGCAAAAGTACTATCAATGTACTATATTTAGTCTGTAAACATCAAAATATATTAAAAAACACACTTTGAGGAAAAATAGGTAACTTGTAAATAAGAACAGAAAATATGGGAAGAAAATACAGGAAACTTCTATCATTAACATAGGAAACAAAATTCCTGAAGATAAAAAACAGAAGGTAGAAACTGAAGCTAGACAAACTCAGACTAAGGAGGCACAAAAAGTTTAACAGGGAAATTAATTAAATACTGCAAGTAGCAACGTGTAGAATTTACCAAGAGATAAGTTGAAATTTTTATCATTGGAACAACTTAACATACAGTTGGCAATTTTGAAATTGCCTCCTAATTCAAAACAGATATCAATGCAAGCAACTCAAGACAGACACATTGGTCACAATGATTCCCTCTGGTCTTACTGGAAGAGAATGTTTTTTTGTAAATTGTCTTAGTAGTAGATGATAAAGATTCTGCTTTAATAAAGCTATGATCAGAACACCAAAATAATATGTGATTTCTTAGTCAACTTAAGACACAAATAATCTCTCATAGATGATCGTACATATAGCTCACTTTTGACATAACATCACTTTATACGACACGACAACGCACTGTGACTCTTCACTTTTTGATGTCAACCTTATAAAAGCTTTATATGCTCTGTCTATAACAGGACTGTTTATTCTCTCAACACATCAGTATCAGTTATATGTTTCACACGATAATGAGCCATTTCGAGTAAACCTTCAGCCTCGCTCATTAAGCTAATTAGAGGAAGAGGAGATCACACCGCTGTCTTTGGGACAGGACGGGCTTTTGATGCGGCGCGGTGCTGCCACCTGCTGGTGAACGGCTATGGCTCGGACCCCCGGCCAGGAGGAAGAGAAGCCATGGAATGAGATTTTGGGTGCTACAACACAACAAACACGGGATGCCGGCCTCATGATTGAGATGTTTGGCTTCTAATTATATTGGCTTAATGCATTAGAAGTTGATCTGGTGAAATACACAGGGGAAAAAAATAGCTACTCTACGAGCTATTCAGACTCATCAGGTACTACTCAGAGCCAGGGGGTGTTAAAACTTACGGCCGAGGACTTTAAATCATCAGCGTTAATAACTGTAACATCCAATTTACAGAACTGATGCCAAGGGCCTATCAAAATATTAAATACTTGGCAAATTAGTCAAATAGACATTCAGAAGAGACAAAAAAATTTCTCGTGTGTATCTATTTTTCAGTCAACAGATTAAACAGTTTCTTCTACACTGCTTAAAGTGAGGAGATTGTTACAGTGTTGATTAGAGAGCGATTTAAAAACATTTTGCCAGTAGGTAGCACCATAAAGGAACAAAAATAAAATTCCTTGAAGTATGTCTCAACTGCAAAAATACCAACCCCCTCCATCTTTGCTCTGACTGCAGTGAAACACCTTCTGTACCAGAATCACCTCTTCCACAAATCAGAGACCCCAGCAGCCCTGGCCACTGAAATATAAAGTCAGTTCTGAAACCCTTAAATTTACAGTGTATTTGGTGAAAAAGCCTATGTCAATACTAAAACCTCATACATTCAAAGTACAGAAAGGAGACAGTTGATAAAGCAAACACAAATATGAAGATGAGTAAAAGCTAGAGTAAAAGTAACTGAAGAGGTTGCACAATGTCTATTCCACTCCTAAAAAATGATCTCCCTGCTAGTTTATAGGTCTCAGCAACAGAAGCCAAATCACCAGCTAACAGTTTTTACAGTATGCACCATCACCCAAGATCAGCATCATTTGGTCTCAGCAAACATATGGGAAAACACAAATGTCAATCTTGGTCATTTCTCTGAAATGTCCTGGGACAAAGCAGTTCATCAGCTTGGGAAAAAAATGCAAACACCAATGGATATAAAACCTTCCAAGTTTATAAGACATTCTAGGAAAAGTGATAGAAGAGTAAAGAAGTGAAGAGATGAAACAATTCTAGGATGTAGGCTACAAAATCAAGCTTACTGCTGTATCAGGAGATGATGACTACTTACATAGGATGATTGTGAAGCACTAAGTAATTTATCAAGCTCAGGAGTCAGGGGGGTAAAGAGGTTTTAGTTTATATATAGGCTAGTCAATTGCTGAGAAAATTAAAAAGTGGATACTGAAACTCACTCATAATGTAAATGACACATTTGAATTAACAAAAAACAGTGGTTTCTATTTTGAGCTAGGATTAACAAACATCTTTTTTTTCCAAAGAAGGGAGGTGAAATCTTTTCCGGAACATTCAAGCTCAAATATTCTCAAGTCTCAAAAAAAATATTTGTTTCCTTGGGTAAAATATTTCCAAACTACACTTGCATTTTCCACATATCAAAGCTCCGAAAAACAGAAATGTAAGTTAACACCAGAACACATATTCTCATGACTACATTTGTCTATATTCAATAACAGTCAGTATAATAACATCAAGCCTAAATTGGTAACTAAAAATGTTACATCAAAATCATTTTTTGACTAAACATGGCAAGCGGTGCCGATACTTTTATTTTTTATTTTATGTAAAATTTAGAAGCTTTTAAGAGTAAAAATTAATCTTTTTTTATCCACTGGTTTCAAAGAAGTAACCTTTACTTCACAGTGAGTATCAAGACATGCAGAGGCAATCTGCTTGATCCACTGCATCGAAGCAATAACCCCCAACTGCAGGCATAACCAATGCCAAAGACAACCTCATACCTTAAATCACCTTTAATTGTAACAATTTTTATCAAGACTTACCACATGAGCAATAGCACACCAAGAGCCCTGGCTGCTGTTTTGGAAATTACTTACTGCTGTGCTACATTTGAAGGAGGACAGTTGGGGACTTCTGTGAAAATCAGTCTCATAAAACAGGAATGAACTTAGTACCTCAAAAAGCACAGGGCCAGTTCTGGCCAGATTTGCAACTTTTTGAACTTGTAAAAACATGTGAAGGAGCTGTCACTTACTCTGTGTGGCCCTGAAAGACATTCACAGAATGGATAGAAGGATCTCTGAAATCCCACAGACGGAAGGTGGTGTCACGTGACGATGTCACCACGAGACGCTGGGTGGGATGTGTACAACAATGTGTGAGCTCTTGGTCGTGCCCTACAATCACACATGAGAACATGTAAGGTAATGAAAATAAGACATTTCATTTCCACATACACTTGGAATGAAATGCTGATGATTTTTTTTCTCTTTTTCCCAAACAGGAAGGAGTAACAATCATTCTGAACTTTAATCCTGTTACTGCTGTAAAAGTTTGGGAATGTATTTGAAGGCAAAAACCACACTACTTATTTCACATTCAGTAGTGCAGGTTATTGCTGCTTAACACACCATGAACATAGCAAAAGCCTTTTGCAAGAACTAAAATTTGGGTACATTCAATTTAAGCACAACCACTATAGGTTAAATCATAAGCTTAAAAGAAGACAAATTCATGCTCAGAGGATTTACAAGATTGCAATTTTGGAAACTATTACGATACTAAGCAGCAGGTGGTACAAACTCACATCCTGCTCCAGAGAAACACTTACTTTTCCCAATGTCTTAGTATCTACAAGTAATCCCATATATAAAAACAAACCATCAATTCAATTTTTTGTGAGTAAACAAATACCTGTAAGAGAATGCACAAGTTCAGAAGTCTCTACATCATACAGATTTGCTGTCCTGTCCCACGATGCTGTCACAGCTTGCTTCCCCCCAACAAGCCAGTCAGCTGCTATGACCACTCCTTGATGGCTTTTCAGTGAAGTTAGCGGGGCTCTGACAGTGGGGCAATCACTAGAACCATCTCCATCTCCATCAGGTTCATCTTTATCTGAGAACTCAACTTCGTCTTCTCCAGACACCTGCTGCAAAACGCAAGAGAAAAAAGGATTCAGAATAAAAGGGAAGGAATGTCTCTAAGTTACATTTTGCAATGTAAATGCTTTCCAATCCCCTTAATGTGAATGTGGGTAAATTAATTCTTCTGCACCCAGCCTATTCCGGTACTCACTATCATAAACTTAGTTGACGAATATAACCAGTGAGTTAAATGCAGTTTTAATAACTCCTTTTAACACCTTGCTGAGGAGCAGCTGACGGAACTGGAGTTGTTCAGCCTGGAGAAACGGAGGCTCAGGAGAGACTTCATTGCTCTCTACAACCACCTGAAAAGAGGCTGTAGCCAGGTGGTTGTCAGTCTCTTCTCCCAAGGAACAAGTGATAGGACAAGAGGAAGTGCTCCCAGGTTGCACATGGGGAGGTTTATACTGAATTTTAGGAAAAATGTTTTCAACAAATGGGTTATCAAGCATTGGAACAGGCTGCCCAGGGAAATGATGAAATCAACATCCCTGGAGGTATTTAAAAGACATGTAGATGTGGCCCTTAAGGACATGGTTTAGTGGAGGGCTGTGGCAGTGCTGGGTTAACAGCTGGACTTGACTGACTTTTTTCCAATCTAAATGATTCTATGATTCTGCTTCATCTGAAAATCTTCTCCAAACTTTTCAGCTCTGAGTATCTGTTCCCTTTACTATACGGCAAGTGTATTACTTCATTGCAGCACATTATCAAGGGACTTTTTTTCCTTTCAATTTTTAAGGGTAGGAAGCACATAACAGGACACTGACTAAGTTAGTCTTCAGCAAGACAATAATTTACAGACATTTTTATCCATTAAAATCAAATCATTACATCAATATTCATCTGTTGGTCGAGACAGTCATCATGCAGTGCTGATGTAAACTGGACGCAAAATAAAATCTTTTGCTCACCATGAAACATCATTCTCTGAACTCCTTTTTCATTTACACAAGACAAAAACATCTTTCTTTTATGTTACTTGGGTGAGGAAAACATAACATTTGTATTTTCTTTCAAAATTGAAATGCCAAATCAAATTAACTGAATCAAACATTTTCTATTCAGAAATCCATCTCATATTACACAGCCAACTCTTGCCCCTACTTAGCCTACTGAGAAGCTTATGCTTGTTTTTGTCACAATTTAGTAAGGGTGCTTTTAAGTAAAATAAACATTTGACAGGCTAGAGTAAATACTGACTAAATAAAGGCCCGGAGACAGCAACATCAGAAAGTGTGATGTGTGCTGGCAAGGGCTGATTAGAAATCAATAAAAACACAATTACATAAATGCTAAAATTACAAGCCTTTACCATCAGTTTTCAATCCACAGCAACTATAGCTAATACAGGTGCCTCAGTAAGTTAAAAAAATTTAACCAGTTTAAAAAAAACTTCATTGTTACAGAAATGAAGTTATTCAACTGTTTATTTACAGTTCATTTACACATTTACTTCCTTGAACAAAAAGTCCATTCATCTTACTTGCAGCTGTAAACTCTATTCTGCACCAAATGCCTTTGAAAACATGGAATCTATTTTCAGAGAAAAGCTGAAACATAGCTGTTAAAATAAAACCTTAAAATCCCACCTTTGACAATCCTGAAATCATGTAATTTTTTAATTATGTGTAAATTTAACATTCAGTCTTATCATAAAACCTGTATCTGATGAAACTGCTGTGCAATTAGTTTAGTTGCAGTAAGTTGATTGCTTACATTGCAGTCTGCAGTTGGCTGAGGTGTAGGCAACTGTACTATGTATCTCCAGATGTGAGCTGTCTGGTCTCCAGATGCTGCACAGGGAGAAGAGAGGTAAAAAAAAAACAGAGAGAGAGAGAATAAATAAGAGCATTTCTATGGGCAATAAAAACAGGCTTTAATGTTAAATTTAGCAATGCTCTCTAAGTTGCATCTTTTCCTAACATATACCATTAAAAACTTTATGGTAAGCATCTCAAACATAACTCATTATGCAAGATATAAGTAACTACCAAATTAATCACTCCTACAGTGAAATATACATGTAAATACTACACATCAGAACATGAGTCTCACTGCTGTTCAATACGTAACATTTGAAAAAGGCATTTAATACATCAAGCATTCACTTACTGTTTCTCAAAATATTGGGGTTCTTCATTCAATGATTTCTTCCATGAAATGTTTTTACCGTGGTTTTCATGAAAAACCAAAAATAGCAAGTGTGAAGATATTC
Source organism: Dasyornis broadbenti (assembly GCA_013397935.1). Taxonomy (NCBI): domain Eukaryota; kingdom Metazoa; phylum Chordata; class Aves; order Passeriformes; family Dasyornithidae; genus Dasyornis; species Dasyornis broadbenti. Next base: position 1,402,134 of record VZRN01003464.1, on the reverse strand, counting down.
CTCATCTGCTTTTAACAGCTCAGCATAAATAGTAGCAGTTTACAGCTCAGCAAGTACCATTTGATTTTAAACTCCATTTATTTTGAAATAGCCTTACTTATTATTAATTAAGGAGAAACTCAAGATTGTCCTTTTTATAGTCAGAACAAACATTCTAATACCTGAGGGGTACCAAGCTGAATGTTTTAGAGAAGGACAGTTTGTAATGAGTACGCAAAGCTTTGGCAATTGCAATGTACATGAAAGTACTAGGAAATATATCTCCCCTAATAACCAAGTAGGAAGGCTAAAAGAAAGGTCATCCTTGTATTATTTCTGGTTTTACTATTCTGAATCAGGGGGAAAGGTTTTTTTATTTTAATCAATTCTAAATTAATTATCACTGGAGAACAAGACCCCTGAAAACTTTCAATTGAAGTACTTTGCAGTACCATCTCTCAAAAAAAAAAAAAAAGGAAGAACAAGAATCCAGCAATAGACAGCTTTTGTTTGGTTGGTTTGGGTTTTGTAAGTCAGTTTACATAGCAAAATTGTTTATGGTACCAAAATAATGGCTACAGTTAGCAGAAGAAAACAGGAAAATCCAAACAGACAAACTTAAATCCTAGATAAAAGGCCTGCTACTCCCTGCCTTCCCTTTAAGTGATCACTGTAAATGCAGAAAGCAGAAGTGTTTTAATTTCTAACCTCTCTAACAATCATCTTCATTTTACAATTACTTACCTAATAGCAGAAAATTGAATCCAGACCTCTTTAATCCCAAAGCTAATGTCCTAATTGCTGTACTATATGAACCACAGGATTAGACCACTGATGGTATGCTCAGGCCTGAAAACACCTTAACATTAACAGTCATTTTCACATTGCTTTTCCTGCACACTCATTCTTTTCCTTTACTTCTGGAAATATCATGTATAGATATATCTATAGATAGAACAGACTATTTCAGTTGGAAGACACCTACAACGAATATCCAGTCCAAATCTCTGAGCACTTCAGGGCTGATCAGAAGCAAAAGCATGTTGTTAGCAAATGTCCAAATACCTCTCAAAGGCTGACAGGCTTGGAGCATCAACCATCTCTCTAGAGAGCCTGTTGCATGACCTGACCATCCTCTTGGTAAAAACATGCTTCCTAATGTCCAGTCTAAACCTTCCCAGCACAGCTTTGAGCCATTCCCATGGATCCCATCACTGGACCCCAGGGAGAAGAGCTCAGCACATCCCTTTCCAATTCCCTTCCTCAGGAAGCTGTAGAGAGCAAGAAGGTCACCCCTCAGGTTCCTTTACTCTAAACCAGACAAAGCCAAAGTCCTTACCTGTTCCATGAAATACCTTCCAGCCCTTTCACCAGCTTTGTTGGTCTCCTCTGGACAATTTCAAGGACCTTAACAATCTTCTTAAATTGTGGGGCCCAGAACTGCACACAGCACTCCAGGTGAGGCTGCACCAATGCTGAATCACTTCTTTTGACCAGCGGGTTGTGGGGTGTTTGGTGAGTTTTGTTCTCTGGGCTGCCCAGGCACACCACTGACTCACATCAAGTCTACTGACAATCAGCATCCCCTTGGCCCTTTCTGCAGGACTGCTCTCCAGTCACTCCTCTCCCAATTTATACTTGTGCTCAACATTACTCTGTTTTAGCTGCACCATCCGGCATTTGAACTTGTTAAATTTCATCCCTTTAATCATTGCCCAATGCTCTCACTTATTTAGATCCATCTGAAAGGCCTGCCATCCCTCAAAAGAGTCATCAGCACCTCCCAGTTTGGTATCACCAACAAACTTGCAAATGGTGCATTGAACTCCTGCATTCAGGTCATTGATAAATCTATCCAACGGGGCTGGCCCTAGAATTGATCCCTGAGGAACACCACTGGTGACTCTTTGCCAGCCAGAAGTAGCCCCGTACACTACAACACTTTGAGCTCTGCCCTTTAGCCAGCTGCCCATCCAGGACACTGGGAAACTGCTCATCCCACAGCTGGACAACTCGTCCAGAAGGACACTGAGGGACAGCATCAAAACCCTCACTAAAAACCAGAAAAACTACATCCACCACATTCCCTTCATCCACTAGGCTATCCTAAAAGGATATCAAATTAGTTAAGAAGGACCTTCCCTTTGTGAACCCATGCTGACTGTGTCTGATGACTGCATTATTCTTTAAATGCCTTTCAGCAGTACCCAGTGTAATCTCTGTAATCTTCTCAGGAACCAAGGTTGGATTAACAGGTCTATAGTTCCACGGGTCTTTCCTCACACCCTTCTTGTAATATTGGACGAACACTGGATGGCTTCTAGTCAGAAGAGACCTCTCCAGACTTCCAAGACTTTTGGAAGATAATCAGGAGGTATGCTGCCATAACACCCACGAGTTCTTTCAGTACTCTGGGATGAATTCCAGAACATTCAGCTGATGTATGATTTTAAGTGTCTGGTTTGGAACAGGCAAGCACAAATGACAGCATGACATGAAAAACACAGATGGCAAGATCTAGCTCTGATTTGTTATGCCTTGAAATATAAAAATAATTCAATCAACAAGGATGCTGACAAAGCAATAGGGAGGGAGGCTACAACCAGAACAAATTAGCAAATTACACTTATTTTTCATCAAGATTAACACACTTAACATATGAAAAAACTTTACATACCTGTAAGAGCTACTTGCTCAGTGGGGTGAAACTTTATGGAATTTACTGTATGAAACAAAGTAAAGTTTTAAGTTAGTATACCAAAAGAATTCTTCTACAATGTTTTATCATTAAAAGCATTGAAAAATTAAGTCATCTTAAGTTTCAAGCAATTTTTGGTAGTGTTCTCTTCAGTGACATAAAAATGAAGTATCAAGGAAAGCAGCTATAGTTGATTATACAACACATACTTTCTAGCAAGTTATTTCCTGAACCTAGTACAAGTGGTTCATGTTAGAGAGGATAAACAAACCTCGTTCAAATAATCGTACGTAAGCTGACATCGGATAATGCTCTGGGCTTCCATAAAGAGAATTTAAGTATTCATAATTATTTCTAACTTAATGAAAACTTACTATATGTTACCATCAACTTTCTGCTTATTACTTAGGATTGCAAGAACAAATGCCTGAAAACCTGATGCAAGCACACAAATCAGCTTTCAGTCCTGCAACCATATGTAATCAAAACATGATGGCTTTAAAATAGTCCTGCAAGAACTTTATCAATCAAAAAAACTCTTCATTTCGTTTCAGAAGATTCAGTTCAAGACAAAACTTAGAAATCATTTCCATCCATTATATAAGTGAAATAGATGCATATGCTGTTGAGAGAGAATGGTGGAATGAGTCTAGAAAGATACTCCTTAAATTGAACTAACTCTGTGGTGCATCAGCTGCTGGCACCCAACACCTTTGCACCATTTCAAATCAACTGTCAAACAAACAAAAAAAAAAAATTAAAAAAAAAATTTACTAAATGAAAAAGACATTATTTCTAATACAATTTATAGATGCATATAGTTATATAAAATTTATATACAGTATAATTTGTGTGCTTGTTCAAACACAGCTGTTTAAATACACACACACAACTGTTTACATACAGCTTAGAACTTCTTATCTTCATAGTTATCCAAATAGCAATTTTAAAAGAAAACTACTAGCATGACAGTTCAAGTGAGTGAAGTTTTCAAACATAACTTTATAGAACTTAGAGGTCCATGCAGCAACCAACCTGAGATATCTGAACACATTAATGTATTACGAGTTGCTTCTATGCATTTGGTTTTGTGCTGTAGGAGCTAGATGTAATGCAGCAGGAAGAAAAAGTACAACTCATGACTGAGGCAGTTCTAGAGAACTTAATTCTATTTTTATCCTTGCCACTAAATTCACGTGATTTGATGAATTACTTAACCAAATAATCCTGGTCAATAACTGCATTCCCCACTTTCGCAGGGTATTATCACTCAAAGTGCTCAATTCTTAACAGCAAGTTAAAGCTATAGACCTCTCCAACTCTGGTCTATAAAATCCTGTATTGTAGCTCATTATGATACAAAAAGGGGCTAATCAGGTTCTTCTCAAATTGGACACCAAAAATTAAGATTAACATGAAAAACACTTACTGCATTGCACCTCTCCACCCAAAGAGGGTTTTAAGAAACACTGTTTCCAAAATAGTCATACTGGTACAAAGATAGACAAACACCTATATTTAAATAACTGTCTTAAAAACAGTATCTTAGCATTGTGCACCAAATTATTTATGGGATCTTAAACAAAGAAGTGCAAATAGATATTCACCCCGCATCTCTAGTTTGTACCCCAAATATAACACAGATCCTGCAAGACTGCTGATTTCTGATTATATAAGCTTCTTTGCTCTGCACATACACGAGACCTTGATGAGTTCTGACTTTTAACTTCTGAGTGTCATAACTGTGCCTGTGAATTTCTTTATATGGACTTGTTTATTCATTTAGCATTTGCAGAACTGTCTTAATGTGCCTCTCCAATAAAGAAGCATATTGCAAAACATTCTTTATATGAAAATTAGTGGAACTTCACAATTGAGTTGTTAATGATGCTGGCAAACCTGCAAGTGAAACCACAATAAACATGTCTGTAGCTGGCCAAAACACATTTCCCCCTCCCACGCTCTCTTCCCAGTTTTCACAACATGCCCTTATCTTACCTGAGCCGACATGCCCTACATACTTGACGAGGCACTTCCCTGTTTCTATGCTCCACAGCAAAGCAGTGTGATCTACAAAGATTAAAAAGCAGCTCTAAATAGTTAAAAATATATGTTTTTCATTTTTACGCTTTTAACAAACACGTTTTCTTCCACTGTAGAACATACCATATGAAACAGATTATAAATGTAGAACAGACCAAACACACTTGACTACCACCTTTTATATATAAAACATAAAAGTTTCTTGTCATTGCAAACATCTCCCCAAAAAAAGTAAAGGTGCTATCCTAATCAGATTAATTTGCAGTAAGTATTGAAAGGCAAATTCTACTTTTGATATTTTGCCTAACTTGGCTATATGCTTCTGTATAAAGCTCCAACTGTGTATCTTGAGATTCAGAAAAAACTTTCAGAGAAAGCATTCCATAGTGAAAAAGGAAGTCACTACAAACAGGATTCTATGCAGAATCTATTTACTTCCTGCATGGAAGTCCCAAATGAATACAGGTCACTTCAGAGCACCAAATGCCGCTCCTTTATCCTGCCACACCCAAAAATAAATAATTAAGTATTTAAGTGGGTAGTACCTTAACTCTGAATTGGAGAATGGCTTTTTCCAAGTTAAATCAAGACAAAGACAAGATGTTCCACACAAAGATAAAATGTGCCCCTCAGCAGGCACATAAAAATTCTAACACTTCAGTTCATGAAGCCAAGGCTTCTGGTCCATAATACAGAAGTCCAGTCAGTACCTTCAGATTCTGTTCCATCTCCAAAAGACTGCCACTTCAGACTGATCAATTCTATCTGGTTATGTTGTACTTCCCTAATAATTTTCCAAAACTACACAAGTCTGTAAATTGATTTTTTGGACTTTAATAGATTTAGTGACTGATTCATTAGTACTTGTTGCTCCTCAATTGGGAAGGAATAAATCCAGTAAAGTAAAAAGGACTGAAAATTAAGATTTTTAGCTGCCCCATGTCCATAGGCACAAGACAGAATGCAAGAATACAAGCATATGCAAACTGTGACCACATGTACAGCTTCTATAAAACAAAGACTAAACAGTGCTAGGATAGAAAGCCTGCAACGATCTCTGTCTGCAGCTATATGGAATTCTGTGCCAGAGGCCTCCCCAAGCAAGCAGCCTCTCATCCCACAGATTCACACCACCCAACATGCCAGAGCCGCCAAAGGAGAGTGTGCCCTGCATGCAAGTTAACTGGCACATACTTTAGGAAGACCAACAAGCATGTTTGAAACTTCTAAAAGTTAAATGCATTTCAAGGAAACCCTAATTTTAAGAATTTTTCAGCTACAGAACTTCTTTAAATGACTCTTTCAGTGTGGAGTTCAGTATTCAAGTATGCTTTGGATCTATATTTGCTATAGTTTAGGGACTAAACCAGAATTTTCTAAATATTCAAGCAACACAAAACTTTACCAGCAGATGCAGTTCCCAAGACCACTGGCTGAGTTTTCGCGACACTGACATCCCAGATACCATCCCTGTGGCCAACATATTCCTTTACCAGTTGACAGATTGCCCTTGATGTTGTAGTTTTAAAACTGGATACAATCTGAAATAGCAAAGGCACCAGTATTTTTTACCACATTGATCCAAGATTAAGTAATTATCTTGCAAATAAAAATAGATATTAACTTTTCCATAATTCTTTAATGTTCTGACGGTTCACTCTTGTCAAAAAATTTACATTTGATGGTAGGAAAGTGAGTCTGGATGCAAATATACCTCTCATCTCTTTCTTTTTTTCTCTTTTTTTAATAGCAGGCCCTCTTTTACAGAATGCAAGACAAACTATTCTGTACTACAATAATGCAATCTTATTGGAATAATGAGTGCACTTCATATTCAGTCTGGGTAAGCAAAAGACCTTAAAACTTTCCTTGCCTATTTCCAAACAAGTACATCTGATAACTCAGATGATCCCTGCTAGCCAGTGTAATGGTTTTGAAAAAAAAGTACTTACTATATAATTCTAGTAAAACCCAGAAATATTCCAATTTAAAACACTCACTGCTGCTTTTCTTTAAAAGTGCATGAAGCTAATCAAATCAAGCATTTACCTGAGAGCTTATGCCTGTTTATTTGTGTAATGAAGCTTTAAAAAAAAGAGTCAAATTTATTTAAATATTTAATAAGCATGTTCCCTCAAAGTGAAGCTATTAGGGGAAAAACAGAGAAGATTCATTAAATCCAAATTAGTATGTGCATATGTAATAACAAATGAAAGGAAGAAAAGTCTAATAAAACAGTAAAACTACAAAGTCACTACAGTGCAGGAATGCTGAAAACATTCAGTATCTACAGAAAGGAACCAAACTACAGAAATTCTACATTTTCAGATAAAGGCGAGTGCAATATTAAAAAAAACAAACAAACAAACAAACAACAAAAAAAACACCAAAAACCAAAAAACAAAACAAAAAAAACCCCAACACATTTGTCTTGCTGAACACTTCCAGAGACAACTGAAACCAAGAGTCATGGAAAACGGCTTATAAAGTAAGACCACCATGACAAATACTCTATTTTTACCCCAAAAGTCTTGAAGCTCATAGCTGCTCTTTGAGAAAGACTACCTCAAAAGCTTTGTTAAACTGAAACAAAAAGACAACTTCAATTTATCAGTGTTTTCCTTGGCATGGAATTACGGGCAGGTATCTGACCAGTTAAATCAAAACCTTTAAATACTTCAACACAAATCACATTAAGACTTATCTACAGCTTAGTAAAAGTTAGAAGGTTAATTAAGACTACATTTCAGATACAATAAACTAAGATTAAAATCCCATTAGTTTCTAGTATTAAAATAGAAGGTCTTAAGCATGTCATTAAAGCAAATTACTTCAAAAAAGGTTTTTAAAGCTAAAAGAAAATCTGCAAGAGCATTCCAAATCCTGAGCATGTCAACTCTCCAATGATGAAATTATAATGCCCTATTTGAATTCCAAATTATCAGCTAATACGAATTTTGGTTTCACAGCAGCAGAAGCAACAGTCATTACAGATGCACTGAAAAGAAAATGGGCAAATGGTAAAGATTATTAGTTCAACCATACTGCAGAATCCCTAAGTTTTAAAAACCATCCTACACATGCAACTTTCACATTGAATACAGTCCTTAAACTAAATGGACTCATGTATGAGAAGTGGAAGAGCTGAATTAAGTTTTGGCAGGAAAGGACTAATACAGCACTCAGGTCAAACTCCAAAACTGGTATTTTCCAACTCTCAACCCCCTACTCAGACTGTGCTTGCATTGTGTCTTTCTAATGTTGAGTCAAAAGTTTTCTAGGAGAAACTATTCCCTTCCCATCAACAAACAGAATTTGTAAAACTGTTGACAGTGGTTTCAGTAATCATTTAATGGCAAGGATATAAAAGTCCTTTTAGAGTATTAGCAGTCTTTAGTTAACACGCAGCAGAGTTCAAGAACATTATCCAACAGTCAATATCCTGATACAGATATTTACTCAACACACACTTTTTCCACACTTTTTTTTTCCTTTTTTTGCTGTCCTTCACTTCACATACCAGTAACTGGATAAACCAGACAGGGCCTAGATTACTTCCTGCACTGTTAAACACACATAAACAATGTCCCAAGCCAGGAAAGGAAACATTTAAAGAACACGCAACTTGCTAAAAAGAAGTCTCTGTACTGTGGAAAATTTCTGAAGTAACTTCAGCAGACCATCATATACAAGTAAATGGGCAACCATATCCTGAGTGTGTTTCACCTTGGTCAGTCCTCTTTTTTAATTGATACAGTTTCACGTACATCCTTCTACAAAAAGATTTGTTAATACAGAAGCAATTGTTTACTATGTAAACAAGTGAAAACTGAATACAAATTGAAACAATTGCATGGCAAACAGCGTGAGGCAGCCTGTAAAAATGTTTCTTACACAGACAGGGCACATCAGAAATAAGAATGAAAACTTGATCATCACAGGACCAGTCCAGCAGCATTACACTGTGCCTGATGAACAGAATGTCTTGTGAAGCAACTTTAAGCAGTGAGGGCAAAAACTATATAGTCCAAAAAGTTTTATTTCTTTCAATTACTGGGTGAATAAATACATTATTTTAATAGTCTTAATCCTGATCTAGACAAATCAGAGATCCTGGAATTTAGTTGGGATGGAGCAAGTTACATCATTTCAGTTTATTTTAGGACTCTGCATAAACAATTTATGCTTTCCTGATGTTGTAACAACTCTCATAAGCCAGGGATCATTAACAGCAGCCATAATCTTTTGCAAACATCAAAATGTGCATTTCATATAGTGATTCCTGCATCTAAAACCAACTGCAGTTAAATTACAGAATCTTGTCCATTAACAAAAAAATCGTTTTAAGAGTACCAAGTGTTAAATCTACTCTACCTCTTCAGGAGTTGGACACTGGTGGATAACCCTTGCTGCTAAAACCATGCTTTTCTGAAATGATTTTTGCTAACTTTATATACAGGTAAGTGATGAAAAGTATTCCAGTATGGAAATTTCATATGAAGGACTTGAATTAAGAATGTTCACCTCAGCATTTCCATCAAGAGAATGGAGACATTGCTTTAGTCCTAGTATTTTTTACCAATATTAAAGCAGTCAAGGATCAGCCTTCTCATTAGATTCAGCAAATAGTGAAAGGTCTTTTCAGAAAAAAAAAAAAACTATATATGCTGCTAATCTGAAAAATGTAACGGTATGCAATTACATAAAACAATTGGTTTGTAAAACACAAGTCTCTTTTAATTTCCCACCAAGGAAAAAAACAACCAATCCAAAAAACCATACACTGAAGAAAACCAACCCCATGTGGTAACAGTGTAAAGGAAGGGCTAAAGAGAAAACCTGTGATCTACTGCGCCACTGAGTTTGGAGCACAACCATTTTGGGAAACAGCATTGTTCATTCAATACTCGTAGAAAGCACAGACATAAGAATTTCAAAACTGTTGAACTCTTAAAATTCTAAATGTCTTTTTTCCCAGATAGGGTATTGGGGAACTCTTAACTACATCCAGTCAGGGTACAAATGGAAAAATCATGGTTTGTTAGAAAGTTATACCCTTTCCTAACTCTTTGCTATAGTCTCTCTGTGGATCAACAGGCAAAAGGTTACAGCTTTGACTCTTCTGTGTAGGAAGGTAAGAGAGTTCAAAATAAAGCACTCCTGTGAAGTGCATTAAGGTTGCAAAGAACACATTGGACAGAGACACTCTCAGTGCTGTAATTTCCCTCAGCTCTTAGCTACTCCCTAGTAAATTCTGACTCAAAGCTGTGAAAAGAAATACATCATTACATTCAGACATCTGTTGGCTACCAATTGATACAATAGATGTGCATGATGTCCAGGTATTAAAGTCTTCACGCTCCACTACTCATGGCTGCTTTGCTGTGCATGCATATCAGTTACCCAGGAGTCTCCACCTCATACTTCCCAGCTTCCCATGCTGAAGCTGTGAGGTCTGCCTGTCTTGCCCAGGAAAAAATACAAGTGCTACATTGCAAGCAAGTAAAAGAAGACAAGGATTCAATACCTGCCTTAAAGACCCAAACAAAACAAACAAACAAACAAACAAAGAATCTCACAAAAAACAAAAAAAAAAAAAAAAAAGAAAAAAACGAAACATAAAAATAACCCAACCAAAAACACAACACTACACTAGAGGGTACTAATTCATAACTACATAGTAGGTGTACCAAAACTATACAGCCCCTATTAATATGTTGTCCCTATTTAAGTGGTCTCATTAAAGAATTTGCAAGCCATTAACTCTTTTAAGAGGCACCTCTATGCACCAAATTGGCAAGAATAAAAGTCTGAAAAGCAATAAAATAAAAAGGAGAGCAAATAAACCTCAGTAGTTTCAGTCCATTTCACTACCTTATTGTTGGAGGTTAAGACTTCTCCTTTTTGTTTTTTCTTTCTCTCATGGAATTTTGTCCCATTTTTTTCTAAGAAACAATAACAACTAAAGAGAGACAAGAGATGTAGCAAAGGTGGAGGGGGAGCAGTGCAGTTGGCCACACTCTCCTAGCTGAGGGGCATTTTCTTGGGAAGGGCAGAGATACTGGAGATTTTGGCTGGGGGGGTGAGGGGCTGGGCTTGGGTCCTCCCTCTCACCCAGCCCTGTACTGCTCCCTCCTTAAGGTGGGTGAGCCTTTGCTCGCAAGAGCAGCCGTTGAACTGGGACCTTACTAACAGCCAACCTCACTGGAAAGGACCCTCACCATCTACTCGGGTGCCTCAGGGGAAACCCTGGAACCCCAACCCTTCCCCCATGCCACAGGGCGCATCTTCCCGGCTGCACGTGGCAGCTGCTACAGTGAAACCCAGCTGCCACTGTCCAGCCCCACTGCTTTCAGCCACTGCCTCCGCCTTTTTCGCTACACTCCAACCCAGCGCCCCGTATCCACCCAGCTCCCACGGCCCCTGCTAAGGCTGAAGAGTTTTCTGTTACATGGTGTTTGCACCGCAGGCTGTGCCTGCCTCTGCCGTTCCAGCTGCTGCTGCGAGGTTCCTGCTGCAGCTCATCTCTTCCACCGTCTGCGTCCTCCATTAACCGCGTGAGGGGAGAGGCGACTGAACCCGCGCTACAGCGCCCCCTGCAGGCACGGAGGTATCATCACCCCTGACCCGCTCACCCATGAGCCCAACAGCACCCCCTGCCAGCTGGGACCGGAACTGCACCAAAGGGAGGGTGCTTTGGCAGCCCAGAGAAAGCTGACACCGGCTTTCTGGGTTGTTTGTTGTTGCTCTCGTTGTTGTTGCTTGTTTGCGTTGTTATAAATACTAGTAAAGACCTGTTATTCCTTTTCCCATCTCTTTGCCTGAAAGCCCCCTTAATTTCAAAGTTATAAGAATTCAGAGGTTAGGGGGTCATATTCTCCACTCCAAGGGAGGTTCCTGCCTTCCTTGGCAGACACTTGTCTTTCAAACCAAGACACTTATTCTTGCTCTCAAACTTTCATACTTAACAGAAAGTATTTCCAAGACACCTACACCACACATCAGCCTGCATTACATAGCTCACCACAGAGCAGCCTATTCATACCAGATTCCACTGTATTTCTCATTTTATTTAACCTTAATAATGTATCATGAAATGACTCTGAGATAGGGAAAAAAGAGCAGCAGGTAAACTCTCTGCAAAAACCAAAAAAGGGGAGAGAGCTAGGAAAAGAAAAATACCAGGCTGATGCAGATGTACAAAATGAAAAGCATCAGAAAGGTTAACTGTGCCAAAACACCAAGCAAAAAAAGATCACTAGCTACTGATGAGCAAGGCTTGCAACATAAAGGAAACAAATTGTTCTAGTGTCATAGCTAAAAAATAAAAACAATCTTAAAAGCCCAATCTATAATAGTACACATAGAGATGACTACTTAAATATCCATTTCAACTGCAATACTCAAATCTTTATACAGAAATCCACTAGCAAGTTCTCTATTTCTCTCATAGAAAAGAATTATTTTTCTTAGTTCTATTTACAAAACAGCACTCCCACATACACGTGTGCACACTCTCTCCCCTCCAACATCCCTTCTTCAAAAAAGGCAAGCAATTATTGTAAAAATATCATATGGTACAGTTGAAGTAATGGGTAATTGATGAATCTAAGAAAAACACACTGCTCCTTAGGAGGCAAATTTACTGACAGACTAGCACTACCCAGCTTAAAGAAATCACAATTTACAACTTAAAAGACAGTCACATTAGTCTCACAAGTACACATGGATGAGTAGAGATTTAATTTGTCTCATACCTTGCTAGTAGATGCCTTGTAAGTTGTCTTTAATTTCTGAGAAAGTTGACTGGTACTATGACTGGCTGTTGAGACAAATAAATTCAAAGGAAGATATTTCAAATACAGTTTCAATACTTGTTCCTATAAGTAACTGGTATTAATTCCTCCAGTAACATTTTAAGTTTTGGTCAACAAAGTACAAAACAATGAATTCAAAAATACTGGTTTAGGATTCTTCGTGGCTCTCTTACCTTTTGTTTTCAGTTGTCCTTTGCTCAGTTCAGCTCCATCGATTGTCTGTCCTTCACCTGCTAAGCGCTCATTCAGTGTATCAATCTCCCTGCGCACTAACAAACCCAAAAAGTCACATTACTACGAAAAATTGACTACCATCAATAACAGCATTAACATACTATTTAAGAACTGTTATGGTTAGTAAGTAAGCTACGTTATGCTAAGGAGAGGAAAAGTGATCAACTGGGATTTTATAAAAGCAGGTCTCACCAAGACATAAACCAAGACACATGTTGAATTTTCCAGAGATCAACCCTGACCTAGATTCCACGGAAAGTATTGGTGGCTTCTAATTACTGTTACTCATAAATGAGGATAAAGATTAACAGAACTGTTTCTGTGAAATACATGGCACATCTGTATGGAATTAAATCCAGTAGAAGACAGAAAACTTGTGGCATCATAAACATTTTAGCCACAGAATTAGCACATACTTTTTTAACAAAGGTTTTATTACTCACAAAATAGCATTCTCCCTGAACACTTGTCTACTACTAGAGTCTCACAAGGAAGGTAGTGCAGCAAATTAGTATTTTTTATATTTTGGCTTTTTTTTTTTTTTTTTTAAATCTGTATACAGTAACTGCAGCACTAGTGTAGCAATTAGACCAAGAACAAAAAATATTAGACTGAGCATGAGAAGAGATAAATTTAGAAATTGTCACAGGAGTGAAAAGAGATCACAATCACAACTGGAGCTGTCAGGTAAAGAATATAGGTAAAGAAAAGGAAATGGAAAAGAAGGAAAATAATCATACTCTGGAGGGTAGAAATCCACCACTTGTTTACTGACAAGCATTTTTGAAGGCTGGGGACGGAAACTCTACTTTTCTTGCCACCAGGCATCTTCTCAGCAGGAGGCCGAGAATTCCGTTGTGCAAATTGTCACTAAAAAATGTGTACTTTTGATGACAACCTTTACCCAACACAATCTCAGGTTTTAAGAGAATGAAGAAACCCAGAACATTTCAAAAAAAGCAGGCAAGATTTTTTTTTAAATTTTGTTTGTTTGTTTGTTTTGTTTTTTATGGTAACATGAGTGTCTAGTTTAACTGTGGGAACCGGTTAGGTGAGGAAAAAAATTTACTTGGAGCCAAATCAGACAGATTCCACAATTCCAAAGCCAAGCCGATGCAACACAGCTTAAAATTCCAGCGAGGGAAATTGAGCAGAGGCTTTACTGTATTACTAGACAGGCCTTTGTTACTTAATTTGGGATCCTCTTACATCACCTTGGATCACTTACATTATCAGACAACTGCACCGTCATTAAACAAATAACATCTTTTTCAGATAAAATTTTTATCTGGAATTTTTATTTGTGTGTTTGACTTCAAAAATCCTGAACAGCTGAAGGTGCTGGTTATGCAATGTATAAGTTATTTGATCCAAAACCATTTTACAATACTTTTTCAAGAAAGTCGCTTTTCCAATTTGATTTACTAATATTACATCACTAAAATTAAGCCTGTTGTAAATATACAACAAAGCCATAAACTTCAAAGGCTGAATGGAGTTACTGCCAGATTAACATGAAATCCACCAGAGCCTACAATGATAAGGAGACAGACCCTTCACTGGCTTTGCCCAAGAGTCAAGGCAGGGATGACACACATCAGTTTTCACTGCTTGTTTCAAAGCACTAAGAAAGTGATTTTTCTGAAAAGGTACAAACTCCATCTTTGGCTGCAAGTTCAAAACAATTCCTAAATTCCTCATGGAAAAGCTATACTAATTATACTACAATATCCAAGGTAAGTGCTTTAATTACTGTTACTATAACCTAAACCCAAACAATTCATAAGTTGCCAGAGAAAAATAGATACTCACATTCCAAATTTTCAATATACAGGTTTTCAAATTCCCGTTCTATTTGTCCAAAAAGTTCAAGGAGTGTATTCCGGACAGCAGATGGTAGTTTAGAATCCTAGGAGGCAAAATATTGGGTGTTATATTTTTCTTTACATATATTTTATACAATTACTCTTTAATCTTGAACTGATTTTAAGTTATCTCAATGTCCCAGCAAAGAGGGAAATTAAAACTAGTGCTAGCGTAAAACACAAAACAAATAGCTCTGTGCATCATAAAATTATTTATTTTATATATTCTTTCTCTTTCAAGGGACAGATTTCAAATCACCTGTGGGATTTGGTTTTGTTTTCTTTACTGGAGAAAAATTATACAACCAAGATACATGTACAATTCATTTTAAAAAATTTACAGTAGGGAATTTTTTTTTTTAATGTCAAGATGTTTCCAGTTCAAGAAGAAAAGAATAACTTCAGTTGATAAAGTAAATGAGAAGTGGACTATGCAATGAGTTAGAAAGTTGTCAACGCAATGCACCTTAATACCAAAGCTTGAGACAAGCTAATATTTTAAATGTTTTTAACATTTACCTACTTTTGTCACTAACCATATATGTGAAGAAAACTACAATTTCTAATCCTTCCCTCCCCAGATATTACTCGAGTATTCTATTCTTCAGTTGCTTATAGACCACAATATGTAAACTGGCTTACAACACTTACCATTTACCTAGGTAGCCAGCTATAAACTCCTTTTTTAAAAAGTTTTCACTTAACTGAGTCACCTTCCGGGAATTGTCTGCAGGCACAGCGGGAAAGGCCTGCCATGAGCCTGGCTGTGTAAGTTATTTCCGAAGTTTTAAAGAGAGAGTAAGAGAAACCACTCATAGCCATGATACAGAGCACACCTGCTTTGTGTACAATTCAGTTTTACACAGGTTCACAGCTGGTTTAAGCTGTGGCACTGTGCTGGAAGAAGTGGGACTGTGCTCCTTACGCCCTCCTACATCAATCCTTTCTTCATCTGCCTCTCCCTTGACAGGGTACTTTTGTTCAGGTATTCACAGACAACCAGAAGCAAAACAGATCCTAATTAAAGTCAACTTGAAATAAAATTGGTTAAACAAGAATAATAAATAAATGAAACATTATTAAGAGAAACACTGAAGTTAGAAGAATTATTTCTGTTTCAATTACCCAATAATTTCATACAGCAAGATTATGGAGGAAACTAACTTATCCTACAACTTCTGCAATCAAAAAGGAGACGTAGAAAAGGTTTTCTAATCACTTCTCAGCCTGAAAGCATAAGCAAATCTAAACTTGTAATGAAGTAACCAGCATAGTAAAATGCATCCACTTCCTTTACTCTCTCTAAAGTTGGCATTATTTAAATTAGCTTATTAAAATAGCATGTAATAATGTTATCTCCTTATCAGCAAAAGTCCTTAGCTAGAGCTCATGTGGTTTACAGCTCCACTGTGAAGGGGCATTAATACTCTCTACTCATTAGAATCTGCCACCTGGCTGTTCAACATCAACAAAATTAAACAAGATGATAGATAAAACATTTTATACATCTATGTATTACAGCATAATACACTTAGAGTTTGCTAAGACATACTAAAACAGCTTAACATTTTGGTTTACTAGGCAGGGGTGACAGAATGTCTTGACCTCTCTGCTGCCCTTCACTCCTTTCCTGAAGTAAGGCTGCAGTAGTTCCAAATGCATGAACAGTTTTCTATCCAAGTACTTGCATTCTCCAACTTCTAGATGACTAGAAGTAACAACTTTGGCTCTGTTGATTCCCAGAAACAAATGCCATGATTTGCTGAAAAATATATTAAATTAAAAAAAAAACAGACACAACACTGAGAAAACACCAGGTTTTTCCTTCAGAGTATCTGCAGACTCTAGTGTGAGGTTTCTCATAGTCAAACTCCACTTGTATTTCAAACCACCTCTCTGATAAAAATTGAGTTTTGCATCATCTTTGCCAGGCCCATACTAACACTGTGTAGTCAATTTGACAATAAATAGCTTTTAAACTGGCATTTCCGTATCTTTGCCAGCACTACTTCCGACAGAAGCCTTACCTACAGGTAATCTCAGAACTGCTGGGTGCAACACTCCAAGTCCAGATTGTACCCACTACACTGATGTGATAAAGAAAACTACAGAAGCAGTGGCTGCAGTTCTTTCCCTTAAATTTAATCCACAGAAGAGCATACCTTCATTTGAGCCAAACAAAAAAAAAAAACACCCACACAAATAAAAAATCTGAGTTAGCTCACACTTCTGGCAGGCAGGCAGTATTTGTTTACTTTATGGAAAGGAATGCAGACCAGTGTTCCAACTAATATTTTCCCTGTCAGAGTCATCATAAGAAGTCTTTTGGTTTATTCATATTTCTGGGTTGCTACTATTCTAAATGCAAACTTATGAAATCAAGACTCAATCTTGAACCTTTTTTTTTTTTTTTTTTGTGGAGGAGGGGAAGGCTGCAGTGAAATAAACAGGCTGGGTTTTATATTGTTTTATGGTTTCATCATCCATGTAAGACTACACAGAAGCTGATAAACTCCACAGGTCTCAACACAACCTGAAACACTGTTAACATCCACATCAGTGATCTCCAAAGGCAGCAAGCACTTAGAAGCAACAAAATCTGTTGCTCCTGCAGTTTTACTGGACATATTTCAATACTTAAATCTGTTTAGCTTCTCCCCATAGAAAACACACAGAAAAAAAGTTGCATAAGCTGCCAAGCATCACCTTACCTGCCCTTCCAACATGTCTCTCTGCAGTCCTGCCCGTTCCTGCTCGGAACTGTTGGTTCTTCGAATGGAAAGGCTGTGTGATTTACGTTTCTGCTTTGCTTGGCGAGCAGATGCACAACTTCCACTTTCTATTGGCATTACTTCAAAAAAACAGCTTCACAGAGGGTCCGATGATAAACTAAGGACAAGCATGACACATTACAAATTGCTTCACCAAATGAGCAACAATTTAAATATTTTTCTCAAAATGGAAATATTTAGTTCCACTAAACTTTGGAGTTGTTTGGGTTGTCATTAAAAAGAAGAGATCCCTCTTACTTACAGCTGTTCTTCAAATAACATTAAGTTCAAAACCATAGGCATATATGTAAATAGAATGGAATCACTTCTGCCTTACTTATTCATTACAAGCCTCCACAAAAGGAAAATAAATTCCACTTCCTTGCTCATTTTGGAGAACACCAGCAGAGACAGCCCCAAAATGCTTCCAGGAAACAACTATTATGCATACTATAGTTCACTGAAATGCATGCAAAATTAAAACCCAGCTGGAAAATGAAAGCAAACATGGTAATTTAGGGACACTGTCAGGTTAAATATGTATTATTCAACTTTAAGTGCTACTATACAAAATTCAACAGATGTACTTGTTCAGACACAAACAGAAATTAATTTTCATGTCTGAAGTTCTGAAAACTACTTTCCAGCATTTTTGGCAGCTCATGGTTTCACTTCCCTTAATAATGAAAGTGCCAATGAACTTATGAGAATAGTGAAAGTGCACCTGACTTAATAGGCTGCTGTTGATGTGCTTTATTTCCGTCACCTTGTTAAAGCCAAATAAATATGCATTTTAATATGCCTAAAAACACCTGACAGTATCACCAAAGAGTATTACCATGTACAAGCCACTGCTTCCCCTGTTGATGAAAAATCATGTCTGATTTATTGTATAAATGTGGAGAATATGTAAGCAAAATCAAATTATGTTTGATTGCATAAATATGGAGAATATGTTCTTTACTGTCAAAATCTTATTTTTACAAATGTTTAATTACAGGACTTTTTAAAATTTAAACCCAATATTCAACAGAAACTATTTTTGTTTCATGGGGTACCAGTTGTCAAACATTTCAAATGTTTTAGGATTGATTACCCATAATTTTTTTGTCATGCACACTAAGAACAAAATAAAAATTCATTCTCCAGCATAAATCATTTCTAAAACAACAATTACAACTTAAAATAGGTGCAATAGTCTGCAGAGAAATAGGAGAGCAGAGTTGGCAAAGCTAACCAGGCAACTGAGCTTCCTTTTACTAAGTTGATCAGAGAAAATTTAAACCAAACCCAGGGCCATTTCCAATTTAAGATCCGCCAACACACTGGATCTCACGCTAGGAATGAGCACCATCGCTATTAACAAGATCAGGCATTAACCAGTTCAGGTTTGACATGGCGTTTTCAGCTTTTTAACAGATCATAAAGCCAAGGAAAAGCATACCTTACTAGAAACACAGTATGCACCACGGATAACAACAGCTTGAAATCTCCTTTGGGTTTTATATCACCAAATGAAAATGGATAAAGATACAGAAATTTGTATCAAAATGAGACTAGATTTAGTTAAGGTTTTAATGCCCATCCATCCTTATTAAAAAACTTGGTATTTTAATTAGCTTTTGGAACAACTGAGTTCCAGTAACCTGACACCAATTCCACAGTGAATCTAAAATAAAATTCAGGTTGCACCAGTGACCTGTTCTGCATTAAAATTATTTTTTTCATATCCTCTGGACTCCACAGAGTCCTCCCCTGCACCTAATCCCATCAGAGATTTTTATGTGTGATTAATCAGTAGTAACTAATTAGCTATATACACAAATTAAAGAAGAAAGACTAGAAAGAACTACCATTGAGTAGTTTCTTACTTGCCTATATTCTTCTGTTCACTGTGGCTAGATTCCTCTACTGTAGAAAGGCAGGACCAAAATTTTAAAAAGCCCATCCCACAAACAGTTATTGCCAATTTTCTGGGCTTCACTAAGTATCTTCCTGTTCATGGACATATGGTCAAGAACGAGGAACAGGTTTTCGGTGCTCATCACATTTCTATTTCTTTTCAAAAGAGGATCAGATCCCAAGCACATATATTTATTCTCCCCTCTTCCATCCTCCTTCCTATCTCCCTTGGGAACCAGTCTTTCAATGGTTTTCAGTTACCATATTCTGCAGTTTGGTTTTGCTTTTTAAGGCCTGAAGCATCAGTGTGCACACAGGCAGATTTGTTAAGACAGTTTTATTCATACACATAGCTACATATAATCCCATAAATCCATTAACACCACTTCACTTAAGATCTGGGTGCAGAGGGGCATAAAAAAACCAAAAAAAACAAAAGGCAATTTCTAATCCCTGACAGATGTGGCTCCTGAACTGCAGTTACACACGAAGATGTTAACATGGGTTATGCCTTACCAGGCATTGCGTTAAGTACATTAGTTTCTACTTGCCCTTTCTGCCAAGCTACTTCATTTTGGAGGACTTTACCAAGAAATATCCTTTTTTTGAGTGTTTCATAAAATCATGGAATGATTTGCATTAGAAGAGACCTTTAAAGGTCATCTAGTACAACTCCTCTGCAACGGGCCAGGACATCTGCTTCAGGTTGCTCAGAGCCCTGTCCAACCTGCCCTTGAATGTTTCCAGGGATGGGGCAGGCATCACCTCTCCAGGCAACCTGTGCCCGTGTTTCACCACCCTCATTGTAAAAGATTCTTCCTTCTATTTAATATAAACCTATCCTCTTTTAGGGTAAAACCATTATCCCTTGTCATATCACTACAGGCCCTGGTAAAAAGCCTCTCCTCATCTTTCTTCCAAGTTTCCTTTAAGTATTGAAAGACCCTGATAAGGACCCTCAAGAGAATCCTCTTGGGCTAAAAACCCCAACTCTCTCAGCTTTTCTTCACAGAAGAGGTTTGCAGCACTCTGATAATTTTTGTGGCTCTCCTCTGGACCAGCCCTAACAGGTCCACATCTTTCTTGTGCCATTGCTTGCAGCTGGCTTTCTGTGCTGCAAGCACACATTGCTGCCTCATGTCTTGTTTTTCATGCCCCAGTATCCCCAGGTCCCTCTCTGCTGGACTGCTCTCAATCCATTCACCCTCCAGCCTGCACTGATATTGGGGACTGCTCGAAGGACCTTGCACTTGGCCCTGTTGAACTTGAGGTTTGCATGGGCCCACTCCTGAAGCCTATTGTGGTCCCTCTGGATGCTATCCCTTGCCTCAACTGCAGCACTCAGCATCAGCACATACAGATTTGGCAGCTATACACTCTAGCACATAGAATTTAAAGGGACACAGTCATGTGCACGAGATTACGTCTTTACAGAGTGAAATTCTCACATTAACTACATAGAAGTTTCTACTTTGGCAGCTCATGAGCAAACAGAGCAGGTTGGGTAGGAAACATGACCATGACTGTCTCTATTTGGTAGCAGCACTTCACCTGCAGCCAGTGTCACTGCCAGGGACTGCCCTCTCCTCATGCAGCAGCATGACACACCACCCATGCACGTTCTGGAGAGAGCAAACATGCAGCTGTTCCCAGGCTCGGCAGGAGGGTGCACACAGCCATAGCAAAGCTGAAACCAAAGAGGCCACAAGCAGGCATGTGCATACAGAGGATGGGAAGGAGAAGCCAAGGGGAAGAGCTTCACTGTCTTTAATATTATTGTTCTGAATCCCACCAAACAGCCTTACAAACTCTGAGGAGTAAGGGAGCAATAATTAAAGAGTTTTTTTAGAACCAGGATTTCAATTTAGTTTTTAAAAAGTGACAGTGTCCCTTTAAATATTAACTTCACTGACAATTTCAGAACTCTTTCGATTCTAATTGCAACAGGAAGAAGACATAGGTTTTTCAAGAGTAGATTTTACAAAACAGATCCTTGGCAATATGATGCTAAAAAATAAGGTGCTCATTTCTAGCAGTTACCTGATTCCCCTTATTATGTAAGGTTTTCAAACAATGAAAATTACCTGTCCAGAATATCAGTGTCATGTTACATATCCTATGAAAACCATATTAAATATTGATTAGTGAAACAGTCAGTAGTATACAAACCAGTCAAAGTCTTTCAATTTTTTGAAACTTATGTAGTTAGAAAACGCCACACAACAGGAAAGGGGGGATGAGGGAAAACATAAACACAAATCAAGGCTAGGCACCAAACCCCAGTCAAACCAAGTAAGAAAAGAGTGCTTTAAAACAACTCATTATATATTATTAGTCAGATATAGTTAACTTTTAAGTCTTCCAAAAAGGTTCTGAAAAGAAAAACTCATTAACTTCACTTTCCTTCTACTCAGTAGGATGGAAAAATCACCAAGAAGTATTGGGATCTTGCACCCTGAATAAACGAAGCTAAATTCACAGAAACTAAAAACTAGCAATTAAGAATTTAAAAAAGCTGAACAATAAGTACTTTCTGAGAAAAAAAAAGGGAGACTGGGAGAAGGAGGAAGTGTATTGTATTACTAAACTATATTCACTAAGGGTGGCGGTTCACAAGTACTGTATCACTAAAAAGTGGGATTAAGAGCCATACTGAGCTCTTCTGCTCAATCATTTTGGAAAACACTACGTTTTCATGGAGTTCTTCACACAATGATCTGTTAAAGCCTCTAGAGAACCTTTCTGTCAATGTAAATCTGTATAAGCAGGGGAGGAAAAGATGTGCTAGAAAATATCTAGACTACAGGTGATTACTACTTGCTGAATGCAAAGATACTGAAGTATTTCAGATATGCTGTTTAATTAAACTCACAGGATATTTTACAGTGTGTTAAATTAAAGTTCCACCACCTACCTTTCTCTAACAGATGTGCTCAGTAACAGGAAATATTTCATCAGAGTAACAGTAAAGAGCAGATGTGGAACCAGTTACTGTTTTAGTCAGCTACACCACAGAAACGGCACCAACAAAGAGTGCACACACTGGCCTTACCAGTTTCAAAAACTCATTGCAGCAACCAACTAATTGTATTTGCCTACTTCTGCTCTTGAATACAGAACAAGAAAGCTGCTGAAAAGAAAGAATTCCTGGGGTATGCATGTTGCTGAAGCCAGGAAGAAAATCTGTTTCAAGATGTGTCAAAGCACAGACAGAACGGCTACAGTATTGCATTTCCTTTTTTGTTCATTCAAGACAACACAAGTCTGTAAAGGGAAAGCATCAGGAAGATTCAGCAACATCTTACCCAGCATCTCCCTGCTCCATTTTGTTTCGAGTTTAGAAATAGTAATAGTTACTATTTAAATGATTGTGTCAAAATTTAAAAAAAAAAAAAACCAAACGTACAATTTTAGTGTATTTGTGTGCTCTTAAATCTCTTTGTCTCATGTCTCCCATTTTCAAACATGGCTTAGAAGAAAATTTCAGTGTATACTACATAAAACACAAAGGCATTTTACAATAGTAATTATTGTCTAGTGCAGCATTAAAACCTTACAATACAAAAATGCCCATTAACGTGGGAGAGTGTGTGGGGTTTTGGGGTTTCTTTTCCACAAAGTGGGAAGGGAAAGGAGAAAGAGAGGAGAATGATTACAGTTATTAATTTCTTAATTACGTGGAACTCAGTTTGACAGCATTATTCATGAGTTAAGGGAATTTAATATCAACATACGCCACTACACTCTCTATTAATATGCAAAGAAATCAAATTTAAAGGAGTAAAACTTCCATTTTGGGGTCTTCAGTGAACAATTTGTTTCAATGATGCTGTACATTCAAGTGCAATTAATTCAGCGCAAGCCACAAGACTACAGCATACCTGAGAAAGATCAGGCTAAAGAGACTGCCATGTAAGACTGGTTGTTTTGTTAAAGGCAAATATCGAGGAAACAAAACCATTCCAGATCATCACAGATAATGCTAGAACACTAATGAGTGTGCTCAAACCTTGTGAAATGCACTCAAGCATTACAACATTGATTTTTTTTCTCTAAATTTAGTGCAGCTTTCTTTCAAATGAAACTGGATGTTCCTCGAAATGTAAAAGGGGAAAGCAGGCATCCACCACTGAAGGTGACAACCTCCTTTCAACAGAAAGCAGAGTAAAGAAGCTGCACCAATGAATTTTAAGTATGTTACAGCTGAAAGTATGTTATCCCTGAAATCAAGGATAAAAGCTTTAACACATTAGTGAGTACCTACTCTAAGCAAGCTTCTAACACCAACATCCAAATGTAAGCCAGCCCACTTTTGCTGCTAGCAAGCTTTGATCTTGCTAATTCAACTATGTCAGCAAACGCTGCAGTCACACCAAAATGCAGGGCTGACCTAGCCTGCCATACCATTCTGCTAAAGTGAGAAATGCTACTCTCACCATACAAGCTTATATTACCTAATACTAAACGACAATAATTATCAGACTTGAATTTTTTTTTACTTTTTTTTTTTTAATACAGTAGAAACATTCTTGGGTCCTCTAATAATCATCAGCTTAAGACCTATTTAGTGAAATTGCTGATGTCCTGAAAGCTTCTCTTTGAGACTTGTGCCACCCTTGCTTACTGAGGGTGCTCTCTGTTTAAATGGCAAAGGGTATCATATAATCTTCTATTCAACACTAGTTAGTTACCTATGAGTACATATTGTACCTTCTTTTATTCATAGGTGTTGATGAACTGACTTTATTGAAGAATTCAACAGACAGCATCAAGTCCTGCTAAATTACTTACAGCTGTTTAAATCCTCAAATATGTTTGAAGGCTACTCTATTTCCTCAGCTGTTACACCAACACTGCAGCTTCCCATTTCTGTATTAGCAAATCCCTAATACCCTAGAGTCAGCCTGCATGGAGGCCCAGGTATGCAAATACAGGACCTGAGGGTGAGGAATCCTAAGGAAGTTCAAGAGCAAAGATGATTTAACCGGGTGTTTGTTTAAGGAAGCACTGCACCAGACTCTTACTGCCAGAATCTTACTGCACTAGTCTCTAGCCAAACAATACTTATGTACTTGTTATGGATGTATTAGATTAATTGCTATTACAGTTTTATTCAAGCAGAGTGATCTCTAATAGCATTGCTTTTCATCTGGGAATATATTACTTGCTGGTAAATTAGAATCTTTTAGTGCTTAAGACTTAAACAAAAGCAAGTAATTTTGACTCTAACTATAATATATTTAGCAATCTCTTATAAAGCACCAATAAATAATCTCTGTACAGCACATTCTTGAAGCATTACCTCATATGGTCTAGCACAGAGAACTACAGAACCTACCAACAGTCCGTGTAAGAACATTTTGAGCACCCAGCCTACCATCTTGAACACTAAGCCTAAAAATAGTCAGCACATATTACTCGAGGGTGAGACAACACGAATCACTCTGGCTTGCAAGTAGACCATCCTGATTCCTATCCATTCCTCAGTGGTCATTCACAGAATAGTAACAAACTCTCCCCACAGAGCTTTGAAGGGGTGGCCTCCAGAAGAAGCCCCTCACCCTGGCTTTCACCTCACAAAATAGCCTTGGAGTCTTAGCTCCAAGACTTAAAATTCCATGACATAAAATGCAATGATCCTAATCTCATCTCAAATTTATAGAATGTAGTACCACTCAATTCCTCTTTACTTGGTACATACTAGTTCTGGCTTGTAATTTCAGGGTTTCATAAAAGCAAATTCTTCTTGCAAGATATTATCGCCACACTCATAATATTTGTCTTGTGACTGTACCAACAAACTTAAGCATTTCAGTCCATACTAAAGACTGCACGCTTTAAACAAGGCCTAAATTTAAGGAATAGGTGGTGGAAGGGCCTGTCTACATTAAAGAGATAGTCTTGTCTTAGAATCATTAGTTTTAACATGATAAATCTAGTTCAGGGACAAACATACACATAAACAACTGGCATTAAAAAGACAATCAGCATTACAGTTGGCCTCTGCCTTAAATTTTAATGTTTGGTGCCAGCACTTTTTCTTAAAATAATTGCCCAAGTCCACAAAACACAAAGCTATATCTAAAGTTATTACAAGAAAGGTTAGAGCTGACACCACACACAAAGATTGTTATCTAATCTAAACTACTCATTAAAAAACATACTTGTGGGTTCTTGGGGTTACCAGCTCTCGTTCAAAAACATCAAAAAACGCCAAGCAAGCAGACTTGCTTGGAAAGCAGTTTCAGAAATTTGCTTAAGGAGAACGATGCAGTTGTAATATTGTAAAATGGGTGCCTGAACAACAGACATTTGTATCATTTCAAGGTGTACTCAATAACACTGAATCACTCCAAAGAAGCTGTTCCACCAGTCCCTTATGTAAACCTTCCATGACATTACTGTTATAGAACCTCCATTTTAACCACAATAACAAAATGAATTTGACAAGCTGGACAAGAGAGATAAAAACACACATAGAAGTTTCTCTCTTTTCACAAACACCAAGATGTCCTTGAACCACAGATCAACACTAAACCTGAAAGTTTTCCTTATCTTTGCATAATGAATGGAACCTAACATCCACTCAACCTCTGAACACATTAAGCATATCAATGCTTCCCTCAAACTTATTTTCACAGGGTTTTAGCTCAGAAAAAGAGAAAACTACTGAAAACGGCTCTTTACAGGGTATTTTTATCCATCTTGGACACTTCCATGTCATCCTCCCACTGTTGAAGGCCAGGTTCACCCCATGCCACCACAAACAGCGCTTCCCTTCCTCATTTAGCTCTGCCCCACTTCAGGAAATTTGGGCGTTTTATTTTGACTCTCTTTGTACAAGTGTCAGAGGATCTGAAATCCACCTGTAAACTAAAGGGGCTCTAGGCTTGGCCTGTCCTGAGGATATGCAGCAACACACGAACAAAGTTGGCGAGAGGAGTCTCCACAGCAGCACCCTCGGCTTCCTTACCCGCAGACCTCGAACCCATCCCTACAGCCTCGGGCTGGAAGCGCTCAAAAACCGCGACACACAGAGGGGTAAAGAGGGCTTATTTTCGGTTATATCGGGTTTTTATCGAAGAACGTGCAAGTCATTTCACACGGCAATAAAGAGGAATAGGACGGGCAGGGAAGCGGTGCCCGGGCAGGAGCCCCGGGTGACGCCGCGGGCCTGGGCGGTGGCGGCGGCACCGCGCAGGTACCACCG
>VZRN01003464.1:1302307-1375558 GCA_013397935.1 Dasyornis broadbenti | reverse complement strand
TCAGCCCCTCGGGCGGCCGCGAAGATGGCGGAGGGTCCGCGCCCTGCTGCCCCCGCACTCACCTGTCAGCCACAGCCGCGGCGGCGGGTGGGGAGGGGCAGGGCCGCAGGCGGTGCGGAGAAGGAGGAGGGGAAGGATGAGGACAACGAGGAGGAGGAGGAGGAGAAGGCGGGAGGGGCAGCAGCGGAGGCAGCAGAGCAGCGACGATCGCGGCGCCGCTCGGGCGGGACGCGCCTCCCCGGTGCCGAGCCCTCGCGGCGACATCCGGCGGAAGCGGCGCGGCCCCCGCTCCGAGCCGCGATGGTGGCGGACCGCGCACCGGGAGAGCCTCCCGGCTGGCACGGCCCAGGGCCTCGGCAATGCCCCCGGCCTCCGGGAGTGCCCCGCAGGTTTAGGAATGCCCCCGGCCACTGGGAGAGCCCGGCGGGCTCGGGAATGGCACCGGGCACCAGGAGAGGCTCCCACCCCGCACAGCCCACGGGCTCGGCAATGCCGCCGGGGCCGGGCAGGAGCTGCCCCGCCATCACCCACTTGCCGGCCCCGCAGTCCCGCTGCTCCCAGGGTCACCGTAGTGTTTGAACAGCTGAGGTGTTTTCTACCCCGTCTGTCGCCCCTCGGGGGTAGCGCTGTTGGTTTATTGTTAGTGTTACCGAATTAAAATTGCTTCAGTAGTTAGTTAGTTAGTTACTTCCAGGTACCTCCAGTAACACTAGATCAGCTGGACTGACAAGGGAGATGAAACACGCCTGAAACACCGCTGGAATCCCGTATTTGTTTTAATACAGAATGGCTGGGAAATACCGAATGCGGAGTTTTTCTACTGTGTCTCCAGACGGAGTGGCAGGAGCAGCTCATCAAAGCTAACCATGATGTTCTGCAAGTAGACTGTTCACTCTGAAGCCTACAACGCGTAATTGAAATGTGATTAATTCCTCTGCTGATTAACACTTAGAATAAACCTCCACCTAAAATTCTTATTCATTGTAGCAGATAATGAAAGTCAAAAGAGGCCTTTGCCTAATTATTTTCTCTCTTCCGGCAGATTATCTTAACTGCCTTAGAAGAGGTCTGTAAAAAGGCCAGAAGAACATGTGCCAGTGAGAGCTGGAAATATTACATTTTCTTTTAATGTGCTTCCCAACTACAAGTCTGCCTGCAGTTCTCATTTGTCTTTTTTTCCTTTCTACCCACTTCTGTGCAGTCATGTCTTAAAACTGTATTTAACCTTGACAAAAATAATGGTTTACCTATTTACTAGCATATTTTTCATTGCTGAAGGTCATTCTCCAAGATCACCAGCCTAAGTGGTTGAGAACATCCCATAATTTTAGCCTATTCCCTTCTTCAAAGCCACTAAAATGGAGCAAACTGAACAGCTAAATGGCCTTGAAGAGTGGAAAAGAGGGGAGACTGTACAGGCGAAAGGAGAGGGACAAGAGGAGGAAGAGAGTTGCCCAGGAGGAAGCTGGAACACAACCTGATCAAATGTCCCTGTTCGATGCTTTGAATTCTCTTTACAATTGGTGCAGGTGTGGGTGGCTCAGGCATCTCATCCAAGTGACAATTCAAGTTCTCAGCTGTTCAGTTTCTAACAAAACATTTTTAAACCTCATTATCCCTACCAAAATTATTTTACCCTTGTATAATACTAGTGTACTGTAACAATTTTAGCTATAAGCAAGAAGGAAAAAATGTCCAGCAGGAGTACAAAGATCCATGTTAGAGATTTCTTGGGGAGAATGCTTCACAACTTTCTTGTCGTCTGGAGCAGCTCACTCCCTAGGAGCAGGGTGCATTACAGAGATGACCATTTTTTGCTTGTAGAAATGCAAAATACTGAAATCAGGATAGACAGGGGCTTTAACAACTTTTTCCTTGGTACAGGGTGCCTCACCTGAAAATTAACGGGCCCTGTACCAATGCAGTTGCTTTTTCGTGAGAAGAGAATGGCAAGTGGCCTGTTGTCACTTTAGCTCTGCTGCCAGTTTGGTTTTGTCACGGTACTGCAAGAGTAGCAGGCACTGTGTAATGTATAACAGCAAGTACAGAACAAAAGACTGACCTGCTTTTCACAAACTACCTGATACAAAACAGGAGACATAGACAGCAACAGAGGAGCCTAGGGAAACAGGGCAGTACTAGTCAGCATCTTTTCGACAGCTAAGAAGTTTTTTAAATAAGCATCACAGTAAATAGAGTAGCAAAAGTTAGGTTGTACGAGACAATTCTACTTCTGCACCCATGGCTGGACTTGAAAAGACAAAATACAAGGCTTGGGAAATCAGCAACAGAACAGAATAAATGCTTACTCTCCCAAATTAGCATTTTTCAAACCTGTAAAAGTAGCAGGAAAAGGCAAAGCATCCTGTCCAGAGCTCAAACCGAAAGAAAGAAAACCAAAACCAAGCCAACCAAACAGAAAAAATCTAAGGGAGAAAAGGACTCAAAGGTTATTTCTTGATTCATATAGGAAAGCTCCTGATAACTCCTTCCTAGAAGCGCGGTTTCTTATATCATTATTCATTCACCTTATACTGTATAAAAATATTGGAAGCCATCCATCCTAGCACTCTTTTCATCAGCTTGCGATAGCAGAACTAAATGCAAATACAACATCCTACTTATATATTTAGCATATATGCATTACATTCTTACTACAAAGACATCTGTCTTCTCTGAAGCGAGCTGAAGCCAACCCACTTCCCTGAAAGAGGCCTTTTAAGAAAAAAAGAGTCAAGTGAACAGCAGATTAGTTAAGACTGGGAAGTATTTACCTCTCATTTCAGCTAAAACCCACGTTGTTTATCACTGAGCACATAAGTGGATCATTTAGACAAATACTTTCTGAAGAGCTATGACTCCAAGGCAGGAAAAGGCTCCTGAGAGGAATTTTCTAGGGAGATCAGGAAGAAGGAAAGCTCTATAACTGAGAAGGGTGAAGTGGAAGTCTTAAACATCAGAGCAAGGGATCAGGAAGATGAAAAAGAAGGTTGGATGCAAAGGGGGGGAAAGAAGCCCCTTAATTTTCCTTTGCAAATCTGAAAACTGGGGACAAGCATCTTTCAGGAGTTTATGCATTCTAGGCTGGGGTCAACTCCCATGTTTGTTTAGCATTTATTTCATCTTGTAGTTTGTCATCATGTTGTTTGCCTTGCTGGAGGATTAAAAGGTTTTCCTTCAGTTTGGTGGGGGTTGCACTTCCTTTTCTCTTAGTAGACACCCAAAGTCTGTCAGTGGTTTGCAGCTGGTTGGATTTTCGGGTAAAATTAAAGACTTTCCAATTGTTACAGGAAACTGTTTTTTCCTTGTTAGCTGAGTGTTTGAAAACAGTCAGCAGACTTCAGGAGATGCATGAATTAAATCTCAAAACCATCTAAATGTCACTTCAGGCATTCTGTTTATGCAGGGTAGAGTAGACGTTCTGAGGTTTCAGAGAAGTGCATACGATTACAAAAATTAGCATGCTTTATTTTCGACACAAAGAGCTTTGAAGGTGCAGAGAAAGTCTGGAGGGGAGCAAAAGGAAAGGTGATACAGCTGACATAAAACACCTGATCCTGAAAGTATCTTTGGTTAAAGGCTTGGGAAGTCTCTCCTTTGTTTGTTTTGTGAAAATGGTTTGTTTTGTCTCTGTCATCCTTCCTCCCTGCTTCTTTGCCTTTCATTATCCACCAGGAATTGTTGTCACTTGTTGCTGCTCACCAGCATTGACCCAGTTCAAGTGCTTTGTTTGTCTGTGCAAGACCAGAACAGTAATTGTTTCTGACAATCAGGTTCTAAAGTGCCTGTATAGGAGTTTTTGGTAGTTTTTACTAGGAAGAAAACCCTCTTTTCTCTATCATTTGTAAGGACATTTTTCCTGGTGTGCCTCTGCTGTGTAGCCTGAAGGTCACTGTGTACACCTGCTCATGTCCCAAGCCATCTGTGCCCCAGGCACAGACCCATCTCTGCCTCTCAGGGGAGAAGCTCCTATTCCAAAGATCTATTCCAAAAGATCTTCACTCGCAAAAGACCTGCTTGTTAACTCTGTCATCATATGAAATGCTGGTTTGTATATCCACCTCAGTAGTTATATTTTTAATAGATCTGTGTAGCTTGTTTGGTTACTTTAGGAAAATGATAGAATTAAAAATGACAGGTTTTTGTTTGTTTGTTTGTTTTTTTAATCTGGAACAATGAAACAAGCAAGTAATCAATGTGGTGAAGGATGTTCTCAGTATTTCTACAAAGCTCAGTCTCCAGTTACTGTGGTTTTGTGCCAGTGACTCAACAATAAGTAATCCGTAAAGTAATGAAAAGTAAACTCTATAAAAAGTAATCTGTGTACATTTCAGTCCTTTCTGAGAGTACATATTTATTATTAACATTCTTGTGATAACATTAAATTTGTCGTATATTAATGAATAACACAATATTAACATTAAATCTAATATTTTCATGTTATGTTTTATGGATATATAGTAGCTGTAATTTTGTTACTTTTTTTTTTTTTTTTTTCACTTTTGATACTCTTCTGGTTTCAAGTGGCTTTCACCCAAACCACTTCCACTCTTCTTTCTTTCACCAAGCACTGCACAGGAGAATGCTGTAAGATATCCCCCTTGTAAAATATTAACTGTCCCTTTGAATATTTGTGCTGCTAATGATATCTCTAAATGACAGGCCATCTGTCCTATTCACAGGAAAAATCAAACAAACCAGACTGAAATGCTGGAATTTGAGCTGAGAGGGAATCAGAGCGAGCCATGCCTCCAAGACGTTAAATGTCATTTCTAGGCCTTTTATGACATCCAGTCATAAAGCCAAATCTGTGGATGAGCAATAAACCAGCAAAAGTCTTGCTGAGAAGGTACTTAGCTATGGTGGTGTGAAGTTTCTAGAGGCTGGTATTGAGTTTTCTGGTTTGGTATCTGTGCATATCTAAACCCCCCTATCTGACCAGTTCATCTTGACATCCTGCCCGTGCTCCATTCCTTGCCAGAAATTGTGTTTCTTTCTCTGTCCCTCAAGAGCTCACTGAGTCAGGCAGTTTCAGAGCTTGACTAGCACAGGAACTGCTTCCCACCAGCTGTAGCAGGAGGGGAGCCAGTATTCCCCCACTGCCAGTGGCATAGGCTGTGGTCTGTGCTGCACACGCTGAGCCTCTTCAGCTCAAAGGATGGTACTGCGGATCAAAGAAAAGCATCCGGGATTAAATGTGCCAAAAAGCCCTGTTACTCTGCAGTCCCGGGCTTATGGCCGCCACCTGAAACACTCCCAGAACCAAGCAGAAATTCGGTTCACGACCTGTTTGCCACAAACACCGGCACATTCGTAGGAGCCACTGCTCGGGTACAGTCCTTCAGATTTCGTGGGTGGGTGAAAACACACTAAGCAGTGCTGAATGTTAGAAATACTCAAGCTTTAAACTTTGGAATGGGCTGCCCAGGGAGTCGATGGAGTCACCCTTTCCTGGAGATGTTTAAGGAAAGTCTGGATGTGGCACACAGTGCCATGGTCTGGTTGATATGGTAGTGTCCGGTCATAGGTTGCACGCGATGATCTCAGAGGCCTTTTGCAGCCTAACTGATTCAGTGATTCCCGGTTACCATGAGAAGTCAAAGTCTTCTCCCTGCTGAGGGATCCCGATCCCGATCCCAACCCTGTCCTGTGCCGGCTGTGGGCAGTGCCGCACGCCCCGCCCATCGCGCTGCACCGCTCCCATTGGCCAGCTCGCCGCCGCTCTCTCTTTCTATTGGTCAGCGTCGCTCCCCGGCTCTGTCGCGATTGGCCGCGCGCGCCGCCTCTCCCACTGTCACTACTGGCCCCGCCCCCCACGCCGCAGTGGGGCGATCGGGCGATGCTGTGACGTCATCGGCGGGCGGCGGCGCCATTGGCGGGGGGGTGTGACGAGAGATGTGGCGCGCGCTGCGCAGGGCCGGGAGCGCGGCCCCTCGGAGTGGTCTCGGTGTGAGGGGAGAGCGGCGGGAGCTGAGCGCACGGACAGGGAGGTGAGCGGGGAACGGGGCTGCGAGAGCGGCAGAGTGGGCTCAGGGGCTGCGGGGGCCCAGGGCGGTCATCCTGCCCCTCAGCCTTGCTGAGGCACATCTGGAGCACTGTGTCCAGTTCTGGACTCCTCAATACAGGATAGACGTGGAGTTCCTGGAGCGGGTCCAGCGGAGGGCAACGAAGGTGATTAAGGGACTGGAGTGTCTCTTACAAGGAAAGGCTGTGGGACTTGGGTCTGTTCAGCCTCGAGAAGAGGCAGCTGATATCATTAATATCTATAAGTATCTGTGGGAAGGTGCCAAGAGGATGGTCCTCATTGCTGAGCAATAAGACAAGAGGCAACGGGCAGAAACTGATGCATGGGAATTTGCACCTGAACATGAGGAAGAATTTCTTTACTGTTCAGGTGACCATGCACTGGAACAGATTGCCCGGAGACGGCGTGGAGCCTCCTTCGCTGAAGATAGTTCAGAACTGTCGGGATGCAAGCCTGTGCCGTGTGCTCTGGGATGACCCAGACTGAGCAGGGAGGGTCACCAGGTGACTCCCTGTGGTCCCTTCCAACGTGACCCATCCTGGGATTCTTTGGGCTGCCGGGAGCACGCCCATGGCAGCAGAGGCTCGGGATGTTGCTTTGGAGGTGCCTTGGGTCGAAACCCTGTTACTGAGCCTTTAAAGTCGTGTGGAGAGGAGAAATCCTCCTGCACGGGATGCTCGGCGTTATAAATGTAGCCAGAGCTTGTGTGCACAGCATGCACAGGCGGTGGGGTGAGGCAAGGTGAAGTTAATTAGGAACTAGAATTCCTGCCACTGACAGCCCATAAAAACGTTAGGCTCAGCCTGGCAGTTCTGCAGCAGCAGCTGCAAGGCCTTCCTGAGAAATAAAAGTGTTTTAAGCACCTGCCAAGTGTTGCTATGTGATTTGTATTGTGGATAGGAAATTTCAGGAACCTAAAAGCAGTGGGTGCACAATTTACACCATGTCAGAAAAGCCATTTGATTATTTCTCACACTCTGCCCAGAACCTTATGGATGTTGTTTTTAGTGAATGACTCTTCATTGTGTGTCTTCAGAAGAACGTGTGCTACCATCACGATGCCTGAAGTAAACACAGATCACCTGGATGAGCAGCAGGTGCAGCTCTTGGCAGAGATGTGCATCCTTATCGATGAAAATGACAATAAGATTGGAGCAGATACAAAGAAAAACTGTCACTTGAATGAGAACATTGATAAAGGTACAGTTTGCTTATCTTCTAATTGAACCATTAAGTTGATTAAATATTTTCAGAACACAGTCATGATTAAATTAAAGGTTTAATCTCAGTCCCCTCCTCCCCAGCATAAAATATCTAATGTTAAAATTCTGCAAAATGGATGAACACTCAAATGGAGGCAATTGCAAAGGAGAGAAATGTTATTGCACATACAAGCTTGATAAATATTTTTAATTGCATTTGAAGACAAAATAGTATTTTTCCTTATTACTGATACCTAATTCTATGTAGCTTTTTCTAAAGAATGCCACTGGCTACTTTGCTGAGTTCTTTTCAAGTAGGAGGGGCTTTCATTTTGAAGTAGCTCACCCAAAGTTCTACATCAAATACTGCTGATAGGAAAGGGTCTAACTGATTGTGGACTTATTTGAGGTTGGTCAGATTCATCAGTCTCCCATAGTAGTGTGTGACCTCCTTTTATGTACTTGGGGAAAGCATCTTCCTGAACAGTGAGGAATAACAGACTTAAAAGGTGATGAAAAGAGCAATTAAATTGTTTTTAATGGAGCCTATTTACCTTGTACTTTTGCAATTCTTGAAGGGCCTTGAAATTCCATACAGTTCTTTTAGGAATTTTTGAGTCATCTCTTTTTGATTGTAAATTAATGGATATCAAGCTGTCCTTGGAAGCTTGCCCAAATCTGCATATTCAGAATGGTGAACTGACTGAGTTTAGAGCTCTTCTGTTACATTTTTCTTCTAAGCACTTTTCTAATTTCATTTTTTGCATAAGATGACATAGAAACCTGAATAATAGCTCAGGAGTTATTTATCAAATGCTTGGTTTTTAACATATATTAAATTTTAATTGGATTACCCAAAAATGAGGCCATTCTAAGCCCTTAAACTGTCTTCATATGTTTTTTTTTTCTGTTAAATATCTCTTATATTTCTTTTTATATTCAGGTTTACTGCACCGAGCGTTCAGTGTTTTCTTATTTAATACAGAAAATAAACTGTTGCTGCAGCAGAGGTCAAACGCAAAAATTACATTTCCAGGTTAGTACTGAAACATATGTTTTATTTAGATCAATATTTTAAAAAAATGTCAATCCAATCCTGCGGTGTAACTCATTCTGAGGTTTTAGAATTTACTGCTTTGGAGAGGAGATACTTCCGGGACTTTTGAGAGTTCAAGGTATCTTGTGGGTGAAGTAAGATAATGGGAACACTAGTGTATTTTTATATATACTCTTGGAAGATGATTGTTCCCTGATGAGTTTGATCCTGTTCATGCAAGCGCAGAGGGTGTGGTATTTACTCCCTCTGCGGCAAGACACATTTATTGGAGTTGAAGAAATGCCTCTGGTGGCTGTGGAGAGTGTCCCATTCCACTGGTAAAAGCTGATGTGCAGCAGACCCCTCGTGCTTGGGAGATCTGCGGGCCTTTCTCTGTGTTGCCTTAACAAACTCTTTTTTAACTATGCAAGAAGTGAGACTGTGTGGCCAAAGTCTGTAGTGCGTGACTTCTAAACACTCTTGAACTATTGCTGTCAAATGCAATGGAGAGGCAAAAGGAAAAAAAAGGTGAATGAAATAGAAATAGCTTACATGAGACATGCTGGAGGGAGCATGAAGTTGTCTGTTGCAGAATTTTCAATGGAAAACAAAATCAAGTGTTTCCAACTTGAGGAAGGAAGAGCTTTTTCTTTACTTTGGAGATTGTTTTTAATTTTAATTTTTTCCTTCAGTGCTAACCAGTCAAAATGCTCAAGTGTGGTTTGTAGGTATTTTAACTATTTTAGATGCTTTTGAGCTCAACTTTTACAAAAGATTGAAACAGAGTATGGACAGGTTGTCCTTTAAACACACGTATAAACTTTGTATTTAATTCAACTTCCTGTCAGCTGGTCTTGAAGCTCTGGGAATATTTTCAATATCCTGTTACATATAAACTCCAAAAAGTAGTTTTAATTAGCATTTGAGAGATAAACAAGGTTTTTAAAGACTGGCTCTCTAAGTAGATGTTGTCTTGGGGATAAGAATGTCCGTCCTCATGTGTATCAAATGCTAGCCTGCAAAGTAGTGCTTGGCAGAGGCAAATCCCAGTGCAAAATATATAAAGAAAAACAGGTACAAATATCTTCCTTTTATGGCCCTTCTCTGCAAAAGAGAAACAAAGCTGTAATGTATTGAATAACTGGCCTTTGTCTCTGGGGGATTTTGGTTTTGTGGAGTTTTTTTGTTGTTTTCTTTTTCGAAGTCTTTCTATGTGTCAGAAATGGACTGATCCAAACTTCTTGCAGATTGTTTTACCAACACTTGTTGCAGTCATCCTCTAAGCCATCCACTAGAACTGGAAGAAAATAACGCCATTGGCGTTCGGAGAGCAGCACAGAGACGACTGAAAGCAGAGTTGGGAATTCCCATGGAGCAGGTAAAGGAAGGAGAAACAGGAATTCTTGCCAGCGTTTGCCAGTTTACAGACCAGCTGTGTCTGGCAGACAGAGTCAGCCTCAAACCTTAAAGTGAGCTTATCTTTGGAGGTGCAGAGAACTCAGTGAGCTTCCAGAGATCTCTGGAGGGCAGGGTTACACATGGTCTGTCAGTATGTGGTTCAGACCTTGGCTTCAAGTGTTATCAGGTCTTTTCCTTGCAAGGTGGGGGGTAGGTGCAAGTGTTTGCGTTCACCACTGCTCAGTGAGTGTGCAATAAAGTCTGGTAAACATTATTTAAAACATACTATATAAGAGAAATATACTTAAAGTATTACAGGGTGAGTCTGGCTAGAGAAATGCTGTGCAATTCATGTCATCAGAGCGCTTTAAATTTGTTTTCCTAGTAATTCTTTGCGAAAAATTACATTGTAGTTGGACGCTTGGGAAAAAATAATTTCTAAGGAAGAGGATAATAGCTGTTAAATTGTACTGCAGTGCAATTCTCCTGGTCTGGCACTGATTCTGACAAGTGTTTTGGTTGTAGGTAACTCCAGAAGAAATCTCCTACCTGACACGAATTCACTACAAGGCCAAGTCTGATGGGATTTGGGGAGAACACGAGATAGATTATATCTTATTTGTGCAGAAGGATGTGACACTGAATCCTGACCCCAACGAGATCAAAAGCTACTGCTACGTGACACAGAAAGAACTGAAACAGCTCTTGGACAAAGCTTCCAAGAACGAAGTCAAGATTACTCCGTGGTTCAAGCTGATAGCAGAGACTTTCCTGTTTAAGTGGTGGGATAACTTGAATAACTTGAACAAGTTCATTGAGCATGAAAAAATACACCGAATGTAAATAGCTGGGATAAAAGGTGCTGGAGGCTAGCAACGATGCGTTGTCTCATTAACATTGATAAATCATTACTTAAGTGCAGAGAATTGGTCCACATGGAGCATGTTTAGTTTATACAGATGTTGTTATAGCCAATGTTTTTTCTTCTGTCGTCACCTCCTCTTCCCCATCATCCTTGGTTCTTTTGGGCGAGTCAAGCTTGATCTCATGTAAAATGGGTAACAGTAGCATGAAACCCCTGAACTTGACCACGCCTTAAATAGTGATCACACATGACTGAGCTCTGCAGTGATGTTGAAAAGAGCAGTTGCCAGGAGAAAAAAACAATTCAAAGTAATCAGGATTATTTTTAATTGCAGAAAGCAAATCTCTTCAGCTACTGTACTCTATAATTAACCAAACCCATAAAAGCTTAAGTAATTGGATTGCGGAGTGGGTTTGACTTTGAAGTGCTGACATACGTGTTAAAGCTTTAGATAATAAACAGTGTTTGGGGTTTTTTCATCCACCAGGCTGTTCTGCTTAGTTGATAGCTGAGTACTGGACATCTCTTAAATTAAAAAAAAGGGTTAATTACACCAAATGTAAATGGGCCTTAGTGCCAGTAGTAGTCTGTTTTTGAAGATAGGATATACACTATATGGCTCTTATCCATTTTCCAGGAAACAAAGACATCTTGATACAAGGGCTTTTTTCTCCTGTAATAGTCATTCCCGGACAACTCACTCAAATCCACTGAACCCCAAAATTCGAGACTTACAGTCTGTGGGCTTTCAATGGGTGTTGATGTCAGTTAATTAGAAATTGTACCACAGTGCCAGAGCTAATCCTTTTTGATCTTGCAGTCAGTAGTTAGTAACATGGAAGACTTTTTCAGTAAGACAAATACTCAAGGGTGCTTCAATTTTAATTATAGATTTGGGGTTTTTTTCCCCCAAAAAAGCTTAATTGTGATTTCTTCTGTTACCACACTACCAAATTAAACTTTGTGTTAATTTCTCTCAGAGGTGTCTTGATGAAATGGGATGTTTGTCATACCACCTCTCATTGCAAGTAAAACATGGTTGTAACGAGTCTGTGGCTGGGTTTGGGGTAAAATTAACTTTTTCCAGTGGTCAGGGATTTTCTTTCTCATCCCAGTTGTGACTGCAGCACTGAAGTTTCTATGTACCAGTACCTCCAGTGGTTCAACACAGGTTTTAGAGCCAAAGGCCTCTTTAGAGCCAAGTTTGTTCATGTTGGCCAGAACTATGTACTGTCTTAAAGCAAATAATACTGGGTGAGGGAACAGTGATGTGATGTAGCAGCTCTCTTGAATTCAGTGCAATCAGCTATGTTACCCAGCTGTAGGTAATGGAGTAGTTCTCAAATACTTTTTAATCTACCTTTATAATTAAAACACCTTACCTAAATCCTTGGACTGTTGTTTTCTTTTCAGACGTGAAGCCATCTGGAGAATAATCTCTGTCATTGCCACACTGTAATCACCACCCTGCCCATTAAAAACCACTGAAGCAGCACGATATGGGCAGGGCGGCAGGGCACAGATCTACTGGAACAAAGCTCTGTTTTTCTAGTTCAGCTTGGAGCAAAAGCACATCCTGAAGTAGAAACACTGTGATTAAGGAAGCTGGAAGAAAAGTTTTGGTTAACAGTTCCTAAAAGTCCCTTAGAAGTTTATCTTGATATTGGTCTTTGCAGCATTACAATGTGCTTCAATTCTCAATTTATTACACAAAGCAGATGAGAAACAATACAGATTTACACATGATGCAAAAGCTGACATCTGAACAGTTACTGGTTGTATTTAAAGAAGCAGTGTTTTAAGGGTTATTCCCCCTTACTGTTTTGGGGTGTGTGTTAGTTTTTAACATGGATCTTAGGTGTACTGTTCAAGCAAGACATTTATAATGCATAATTTTACAAACCTCTAGGTAACCATTGACCAAGTAGGGAAAAAGGAAGTATTTCACAGTATATATACCTTGAGCAGACACAGAATTTCGTCTATCAGCTTCTGAAGAGAAAATACCTTTCTAAGCCAAGGATGACAGTAGCATATACTCGGGACAAAATTTCAGTCTGATCCTCATCCTCTACATATCTGAAATACTAAGATTAATATGAACTATTAAAAGTTTTGAGATGTAACCTTCCCTGCCTACGCTGTTTTAGGTTGTTATAGACAGCAAGTCAGTACTAGAACTGCAGTTTCTCCTCCAGTCAAAGTGGCAGCACTTCTCCTGGGCTTCAGTGCACAAATTCAAACTTTGTGCAGTCCTTGTTGGTCTCCCACTACTTCCCCACCCATTTCAGCCTTCACCAGCAACATAAATTCATCACCAAGAATTACTTGAATGCAGCAATCCAAACCTTACTGGCCTGGGTATTTTTAATTAATGGCAGTTTAACAAAGTGTTCATGTTTCTAGATTTAACCTAATTTTAAATTAGTTTTGTATAGAAATAGAAATGCTTTAATGATACCTGAAAGTCAGGAATAAGAACATGGAAGAAAGTTCTTTTTATGTCTGTTTATAAATGGTTTCTGCCACTAGTACTCAAGAAATTTCTCACAGTATTGCTTGGAACTGAAACATCAAGATATCAAAACACTGAACTTGAAGTATCTTAGTGACTAAGATAAAATGCACACTTAAATACGAAGTATCAAAAAGAATGACAAGACTAGAAATTAGTTTTAATAAATTCAATTTTTAATTTTGATTCCGAAGAGTGCTTATCTTCTCTGTGTTTTACCAGACTTTCTCTTTCCAGCCAGCAGATGTTTTGGCTTCAAGTTAAATATGTGCCTGTCTGCCTCTCCTTTCCTGCCCAGGCGATTCATTTTCTTTTGAGCTTTCTTTGCCATGATCTTGACCTTCTTCACCATCTATTTAAAAACAAACAAACAAGCAGAGCAACTTCTCAGTAACTCAGGTAACAAGCTTTACCTTTAAAAAAACCCACTATGCTGCATGGTTTTATCAAGGACATTAACACCAACTCTAGTGCTGTATCACTACAAGTGACACTAACCCTCCTTGGCAAAACTTTTTCCAGTAAACTAACACAAGATCATGCTATCCCTGGAATTCCTCATTTACTAAAAGTGGAACTACACGGTTTGCAGAATTCTTCCTTCAGACTTGCATTTAGAGACAAAAATTAAAATGTCCTTCCTTGGTCTGTATTAATAATATGTAATCAC
This sequence comes from Dasyornis broadbenti, assembly GCA_013397935.1. Classification (NCBI taxonomy): domain Eukaryota; kingdom Metazoa; phylum Chordata; class Aves; order Passeriformes; family Dasyornithidae; genus Dasyornis; species Dasyornis broadbenti. Next base: position 1,361,847 of record VZRN01003464.1, on the reverse strand, counting down.
ATATTATTTGTAAGAAGGAAGTACAGAAGTCTAGAAAGTTCAAATGCAAAGATGATGAAGCTGGCAGAGAGACCAACCATAAACCCTGGACAAATAACCAGCTTTCTCTGAAGTTTCCCAGGAGCTGGTCTAGGTACAATCATGCTGGTTTAGCTGCCATACAGGTGGATCCATGTAAATAACAAACCTTTTCATCCCGAAGGCCAGACACATCCCGTGGTGTGCGAGAGCAGCTGCGACTGCGCGACACCGACTTGGGGGTTTCAGATTCATCCCGTTTACGTTTCCTCGTGGTACTGCGGGACCTTCTCACATAATGTGCCTGAAATTGAAAACATCATTTAACCATTAAAACCAGAAACAATAAGCTCAGTTCTAATCAGAATAAAAGGAAGTGGATTGCTGTGATAAATTATATTGGTTATTCCATAGTAACGTAAAGAGCTCGACAGCTGTTGGTCACTGCCTCTGTCTTACAGGAACACTCAAATTTCAGTAAATATTAGCTTTTTTCCCTGCACAATTACTAACTCTAGTTTCTTCTTTTCTTCTTTTATTTTTTTTTTTGCGAGTAGACTCATAAGTAATCAATAAAAAGACAAATTAATGGATAGTAACACTGAGGCAATTTTGCAACAGCAAAAAAGCAATGAAGAAACCTACCCTGATTAGTGTCCTGTGCATGGGGCAAAGCCCTAAAGAATTTCAGACATGAAGATTTATCATGTTTATAGCATAAGTATTACATTCCTTCTCACTGAGATCGCTCCTACATCAACATGGCATGGCAGCTCTGAGAACCATAAATGCTTGCTTCAGGTGTGTAGTGTAGACAGTCCTTGCTTCCTAACTCCTTGTTTAGCTAAAGAATTAGAGGTCTCAAGATCCAGGGAGTTGTAATACTGCTGGATTTGCTGTACAAAATGGATTTTTTTTTAACTTCTGTTAAAATGAAATGTCTCCTGAAGGCAAATCTCTGTTTAAAGTACTTTAGCTGCCTTGCATTTAAAGATGCCAGCTGCCCTCAAAAACTTCAATTACAGCTCATGGAATTAATGAACTATAAAAAGATAGGTCTGATCTGTTGTTATTACTATTTCTGACATAGCAGAGTCTCATCCAACACAGCAGACTTGAAAATTAGGAAATATGTTAAGCCAAGCCTGTTCTTGAATCCTGCACAAATTCCAAGAAAGCAGTGCACATATATTTATGATTCTTGATTAATGTTATTTATTTTTTCAGCTTACCCAATGTGTTTTGATTACATTACTCAAAAATTTCCAGTACCAACGGCCTCATCTGTGGTTCCTATTTCTTCCTTAATAGATCCCACCTCTCTCTTGTGCCAACTATAATAAGCATTTCAGCTGTGCTCAAAGAAATTTAAATCTTTTTTACATAAATATTGTGTTTAATTAGCAAAGACTTACATCATCTTTATTAGTCATGTCAAGTCCAAGATCAGTCATTTCTTTCTCTAGCACCTTCCGCTGGACCTGTAAAAACACAGTTAAGAAAATACGGTTCTTTCAAAAAAGAATGGTTCCGCCTTATTTTTTGTCTCAATACACCACCACAAGTCCATTATATTCACTACATATTTTTAGCTTTATCTCATCCACAAGCAGATAATTGAAGCCTTCACAATTAATCTTTTGCAACTTCATTCTCTTCATAAATTCTGCTTCACAGGACTGCAATTGCCCAGCATTTTTTGAAGATCTTAAAAATAGCTTACATTTTGGGGGGAAAGCTGACAAGGAAAGGTATTTTGGTCAAAAATGTTTCCTTGGCTCACAAAAGGCACACACTTTGGAGAAGGTAAGAGATATTGGGGGCAACAGCAGCTGCATTCATTTTCTCAAAATGTCTAGTTATCAGTTTAATACTTTGCAATTGTCCTGGACTGGTCAGAATAGACTCTGCCATCAGAGTGATACCTGGCTTCCAAAAGAGAAAAGTGACCTTTTTCCAAACCCATAAAAAATTTTACATTATTGTTATTTTAAGTAATTATCTAATTCTTATCATTATTTGTTTTCAAAGTAAACAAACAACAATAATAACAGTATACAATGAAACAACCCAGTTAAACAAACTAAGTCATCTTAAAAACCTTTTCTGCGATAGATATGGAATTTTACACAAAATGCACTTGTGACAATGAGGGCTACTATCCCACATTTGGAGTGGCCTTCACTGCTAAGCAGTGACCAGAACTCCTTGGAGAACAGAAAGAAGCAAGCAGTGAGAGGGCCTGTAGTACGAGTACAAGAAAAAGCCACTAGTTCCACTACCTGATAATGTTACGTGCTTTCGTGATGTTACACATTAGGAAGACTTTGTTACGGAACATGTTCAGCACTCACCTTTTTAGCTGTTCTAGGCATCCTTGGACCATGAACATCTTTTTCCTTTGACTGCAGGATTTTCAGTTTCTTCTTTTCTCGGATCTGTCTTGCCAATTGTCGGATTTCCATCATTTCTTCATCTTCACTTTCTGGTTCGCTGTCATATTCTCCAGCAGCTTCTCTCAGCTCTTCCTCTTTCTCCAATTCTTCCAGTTTCTTAGATTTTGAAGAGGTACAATGGAGATCAGATCCTTGGCTTACAATCCTCAACCTTACATTTTTGCATGGTCCTGGGCCAGGACAGCATATAGGCCCTTCAAAGAAGGAACTATATCCCCTGGTAACGACCCTCTGAGCCACACCTAATGCAGCTGGTGACACAGACCACTGTGAACCTATGGACACACTGCTGCTCAGACTAACTCCATCACACCACAGTATCACTTGGCTAAATTTGTGTGGCTGTCCAAAGCTGCCCAGTGTGTGACAGCAGCTGTACTGTTCTGTGAGCTGTGCTTGCTGTGCCATTTCTACAAACAGACTCTGAAAAGCCTTTCTCTTTTGACATTCAGCATGAGAACAGAACACCAGCAATTCAGAGGAACCCAAAGGCATAACTGGCAGGCTCTGTGGGCTGCACTCATTACTCCTCCTTAACAACCAGCAGGAAATCCAAACAGCGATTGTTATTAAAGAAAAAATGTTACAAATTGAGCATTCAGTCCATTTCCACAAGTAGACATAAATTTGATGGATGAATTTAAAATTATTAAAAATACATAAGGTTTGATAGCTACATTCCTGTAGCTGTAGTCAAAGAATGAAGAAATATAACTTCTAGTGCAAACCTCATCTTTTAGAATGGAACAGATCACCATCATTCTGATAAGGTGAATTCTTCTGAAATTCTGTCCTTGATCATTCTAAAATATTATCTTTTGCCATGGCAAGTGCAGACAATGTTAAAAAGAACAGGTTCCATGATGCATTGTTTTAATCTACAAATAGGAACTGACATTAAACAAGTAAGAGATAAAGAGGAAAGAAAAGTGGAAAGCAAAAAATGGAAAAAACTCACTCTCATTATATCTGGATCAATGTAGTCAAGTATATTATGGCCTTCCCATATCTCTGGTATCTTATCGTATTTCTCAGATGAATTCATTAAGTCCCAGTATTCTTAAAAATACAACAAAAGTTGATAAAGCCACAAAAATTAATTTCAAAGAATGTTCCATGACAAAAAACAACACTCAGAACACAGACACAAAAGAAGTGCTGGAACCCTAAGAATTTGGCAGCACCTCTGCCATATTCACAAATATTTCTGATCTCCATCCCACTGCCAAAGATTATTCCCCAATGACATGGCCCACTGTCCCAAGATATACTAGGCTACAAATATCCAGCTGAAACACAATACACATGCAGCCTCTCTCATACTGATACTTTCTTAACAAAGCAAGCATCAGAAATTAATGAAGCACTACAAAACAGAATGGAAAGAAAAAAACCACTTGAATCACCAGACCAGTCATTTTAAGTCTGTGCCATAAATGGGAAACAACTGAGTGACATCACAAAACACTATCAACTAAAGATCACCAGTTCTGGAACAGAAGGATAGTATGCAATGAAGTGGTGGCACTGGCATTTAGTTGAAAGGAGTCAGGTTTAGATATTCCCCCTTCAGGCTGAAATAGCCACACTTTACTGTTTAGTAATAGTAGTAATACTACCAATTCTTACGTCATACTTACTCTGCAGATCCAAAATATAATCATCTCCCATCTCAAGTTCAAGATCTCTCTCCTGCAAAGACATACATGGCTTTAGATACCATCTGATTTACAAGCTATGGACTAATACAGCAAATTTGAAATCCAGCTGGTGATTTCCTGATTTAGAGATGCCACTTACCAATTTCCTCTTGGGAGTGTCTACTTCCATGCGTTTCTTACGTGCTACTACTCCCTCAGGTATAAAAGGCAGCCGCTCCTGGAATTAATCCACCCCAATAAAAGAGAAAATAAATTCACATCATTTTTTTTTACATTGTTATAAATCACCAGCCACACTGTAATGTACTTTTGAAGAATCCCAAGCTCCCACCAGGAAAGGCACTTACAGATAATAAATCAGAAAATTTCATTATACAAATCTGTTCACAGATTGACAATAAGAGAATTCTTATCCTACTTAAGAAGTACTGGGAAATACATGAAATAACGTAAACATGTAGCCTACCTTGTTATCTCTTTTGGTTGGCATGGCCAAGTGTAATCTATTCAATACTTCATTCACTTTGTTTCCTTTCATTTTAGTATCAACACGATGGGCCAACAGTCTGTCACAGGCCTGAAAGGGCACATGGCAATGTAAGGTGAGGAATGACGCCTTTTAGATACAGCAAATCACACCACGGGCATTCAATCCCAAACATCTAGCTTCACGTCTTATTCTCTTGTCTTATACCTCTAACTCTCAAGAAAGTAATGAATTATTTTATGAAAAGTATCATGGGAAGATGCATATGCACATACATCAAATACATATTTATTTAAACAAGACTCAGAAAAAAATCACAATTAAAAAAAATTATTATGACATTATTTTACATTTTCCCCCAAGCTCACTGAGGTGCAACAGGGAAAACATTTTTAGAGTTTATCATTAGAATGTGGTTTAACTGAGATTAAATTCATATAAGTGAGGCAAAACATTAGCTATTCATTTCGGATGAAACTAAGAGAAGGCACCTACCTCTGTTTTAACTTGGATTACACCTTCTTCAGTTAGAGTACTTGTCTCTATTACAGAAAATCCTTCTGCTTCAAAAGCTTCAAATATTTTCTAAAATTGAAAAATTATCCCAAATAATGACACCCTGTGCATTTATTAATATACCAATCTATTAAAACCAGAAATCTTAATCCAGTATCAATACATGCACTGTGTTACTATTTTATTAGAAGGTGTTTCTAAAAAGATGACAGAAAGTTTACAACTACAGTTCTACTTAATGTCTTTCTTCTTTTACAAGCAAACAACTACTTTCTAAAAGGCACCTATAAATGACCCATAAGGGGAGAAAAAAAAGAGTGAGAGAAAAACAAATTCTGTGTACTTTAACCTGTAGATACAAAAGAATTAGGCCTGCAGTACTTTCTATTGCAACTGTTCAGCAACACCTCTCAGAGTGGTGCTGTCTCTGAACTGTCACTGTACTGATGAGAGAGTAAGGCTACTGTCTAACTTCCAATTACAGCAGTAATTGAAAGTTCTCACAGCATCAGAGATTTCTGAAACCATTAAGAACCTGCCTTCTGCTTGGCATTTACAATATTCAGGCAAGGATCTACATTAGACAGTACTAAAGAAAGATGGGGTCAAGACCTGCAAAGCTACTTTCCACTGCACTATTAGAGCAGTTCAATAAAGAAGTGATCATGTACCAGTTTTTGCCCAATACTAATTATAACCATCCAAACAAACACACACAGTATTTTTGTAAACATCAGAAGACAAAGAGGTGAGAGAAGTATCCTAACCTGACTCTCTTCAGGAAGTTCTGAAATCCTCTTCACATCACATTTGTTTGCAACGATTATAAGTGGCTGATAAAAAGGCAAAAAAAAAAATTCTTAATTCAAGTTACCGTATTATAAACCCCTGGCTTTTATTAACAGTGTGAACCAAACTCACCTTGTTAGCAAACAATGGCTTAATATTTCTGAAGAGCTCCACCTGCTCCTCCAGGCTATGCCCACACTGCTCAGACACATCCATCACGTAGAGCACAGCAGCACGCAGATGTGCCAGGGCAGTGATAGCCTGCATCTCAATGGTGTTCCTGTCCTCCAGGGGGTGATCCAAAATACCTGGAGTGTCCACTACCTAAAAGTAAGGTCATTACATCAGGTGTTATTGATCAGTTATTGTAGAACACATGTTTAATTGTTCATAAATATTGGCTGTTTTTCAGACAGCGATAGTTTTTCCTTTCAGTCACAAATAGGACTGTGAGCTCTGACAACTGAGAATGCGAAAATGGGGAAATGGGAGAAGAATGAAGTTGCAGTATAATCAACACTTCAAGTATTGCAGAGGCAGAGAAAATGCTGCCCCAACCTGGCCCAGAATTTGAGACTGATAAAAAGTGATCTGGCTTTAGTCAATAATTCCATTTGCCATCTTCCCTGCAATCGAAAACAGACTCATGCATTTACATTTTTAGAACAGGTTTTGACTGGTGCCCTCATTTAGCACACTGTACCTTGCACAGCAGCCGTCAGACACAGCATGTCTCATCAAGACAGAAAAATGCAATTCCCATTGCAAATAGACAAATCAGACTATAACCAGCTCACTCTTTCAAGTCAATGTAAAATAGTAATAGTTCTTACCTGCCAACGTAGATACTTATAATCCATATGTCCCACAAAGAGAGACTTCGTGGTAAAGGCATAAGGCTGCACTTCTACATCTGCTCTTGTAACCTTGAAACAAGATTTAGTCACACACATTTACTTAAAATTTCCTGAAGTTGCAAGCAGTATATCATAATTATAATACACTTCCTTTGCTACAGGTGAAAAAAAAAAAAGCTAAAAAATGGTTATTCTAGCTTCTCTGCAAGCATTTGTCTATCAGAAAATTTGCTAATAGGATGCTATTTTGGAAAAGACAAGGATTTTTAGGAGTGAAATCTATCATAATTTTCCATTTATTCCTCCAGGAATTTCACTCAATGTGTCCTCACATATTTGAACTTGCACTTGCTCCCATCAGACACTGCCACAACGATATCAAGTTGCTTAAAAGTTACTTTAATTAAATGGTATCTCAGTATTATCTTTGGAAAAAACACTCACATACCTTATTTATAAAGCTGGATTTCCCAACATTTGGGTAGCCACACAGCAAAAGAGTTCGTGTATTGGGATCAATGGTTGGCAAACGAGACAAATGTTGTCGCACTGAAATGTTAAAAGATTTTTAAAATATCTTTAAAAATGTAATAAGTTTTACTGAGATGGAAAAAAAATACATATGCTGAACAGTTTACATGAAAATCAGTAACATTTCTGATACCATATGACCATTTATGAAAGCGTGTAAGTTTGCACTCTCCACAAGTATCTACGTGAAAAATAAAATTTCAAAAATATTTTAAAAATGAAGACCACTGTCTTATAGCTAGAATGACTCCACCAAATCAGGCGACGTAACTTGAAAGACTAATAAGTCTGAAGTAAGGAGTAATGTTTGCAAAATCGTCAGTAACATTTTTCACATACATGTTAGTGAAAAAGAAGGTAAGTAAAAGCATGGCTGTGACTTTTAAGCAAAGAAAAAAGATTTGTAACTGTTAGGAATAGCGTAAAATTCAAAGAATATTCAAAGAGAAAGCTATTTTGTTGAAAAATAAACTCGAAGTATTTGGGGATTCTAAAAGTGTTTCTGTGTTTCCTGGATCTGTAACCTGTACTAAACACATTCTTCTAACTGTTACTAAACGTAATAAACCTTATATCCAATTCACATGCCCCTTTTTTATCCCATACGTAACACCAACCTTGCTCCAAATACTCCAGGCTTTGTTTCTGTCTTTTGATGATGGTGCACATGCGTCCCAAGGCCGCCCGTTTGAGCTGCTTGCAGCGGTACAGAGAATCTCCGTATTTCATCAGCCGCACGTAGTCCTTGGCAACACTGCAGGCACAGGAAAGCAGAAGTCAGCCAACAACCCACCAGGCACGTACAAAACCAAAGCAATCAATGTCCCTTACTTGTCAATCAGATTCTTGGCAATATTGATCTGTCCCAAAGCCAACTTGTAGTGATCTTTGTCATACAGAACGTTCATCAGATCTGCGTAAAAAGGATGAATATCCTAAAACAAAAGCATAAAATTAGATTAAGTCTCGTATTTTCTTTCTTTATGGTAACTATTTCTTGGACACTATACAAGTTCTTTTTTTTTCCCTCCAGTACAGCAACACAAGTGACACTAAAATCCAAACAGTTTTCATTACTATCTTATGTAAGAAAAATAATCTGCATGGTCATTAAATGCATGAATCTTAATCACTCTCAATTTCTTCTGCAAATACATCTTTGACTTATTCATACAGAATTTCCACCTGATCTAAAATACTTCATATTACAACTTTGAAGTCTTTTTGTTCAAGTAAAACCTGCAAGAAGCCAACAGAAATTGTCTCTAAAAGGAAATTCATATTATAGCAGAAACACAGCAATACTATTAACTCCTTTTTTCCTGAGTGCTGCATTAAATTCTATACAAGACTGGATAAAAAGGGGTTTTTTAATGCCTAAATAAATCTTCACCTTTTCAAAGAAGGGGCATCTCTGGTACAAATCTTTTAAACAGAGTATTTCAACTAGTTGAAATTTCATCATGTGATGTTTAAAACCCACCTCCCCCACCCCCTAGAAGATATTAATGGGAATTTTGGAGCAACACTCACTGGATATGAAATTATCAAGAAATACAATTTAACAGGTCAATAATTTCACCATGAGCAGAAAACTGCCCATAAAAAAATCCTGCTGGACACATGGATCCAGGTGCAGTTGTTGGAAGTTAACACTGTATTTTCAACGCAACTTTATGGAGCTGAGGACAACATTCATGTTGTCAAAGTAATTCCTGAAGATGGAAATCAATGTGATATATTATGATATTTCTTGCTTCCTGGACATATTTTCTAGGAAAGACTAATCAAAAAACACAATTTCCACATGCACACATAAAGAAGAAATAAGCAGACACAACACAGTGAAAAATCCCCACGCTTTGTCTTCATTCAACAGCAACTTCTGACAAACATATATGTTCAGCTAAAAGCCTGTGAAACCCAATCTTCAAAGACCATCCACAGGCACAACTTAAGATTTCTATTCTTAGTAGGAACACACTACTTTTGCAGTACAGGTTTTGCCCACAACAACTCACAGTAAAACCAACTGGAAATCAACCAATTCGTCTACACAGTGAAATCAGCAAATGAGAAAACACTTACATCTAATTTCGGGAAATCTGTTAAGATCTGAGTGAGCCTGTCATGGTAATTTTGTTGAGTATATTTGACTTTTCTCATATAAAAATGTCGAATCCGATGGATTTGATAATGTTTATGAATGACAGTTGGGGTCTTTCGCTGAGTCTTTGACAATGTCAAATCTATGAAGTCCTGCAATTAAGAAAACGTGATTAATGACACTAAATGTCAAGTTCTTGTACAGGCGACAATTTTAATTTGGTGGAAGAGCACGATGAGGAGTTAAGTTCATCCCCAGTCTGACACGTATGTTTTACGACAGGCAGTAATAAGCAGTCTGCACATTCCCCATCCAGTTTTCATTTCAGTGAACCGCGGGCTGCCCCGGCCCCACCAGTCCGAGCCCTGCGGCAGTTCCCCTCATCGTGCTTAATTTAAATCCCCTTCCTCGGACTGGCAGAGGATTTTATTTTGAAGAAAGACACTGCAATGAGGTTCGGTATGACTCAGGTTTGGAAAACAAGAGGGATTTTCGTGGGGGCCACCCCGACACCCCCACAGGGGAGACGCGCGGCCACAGGACCCCTGCTCAGGATCTTCTCTGACAGGACCCCCCCGACACTGTACATGGTACAGGCCGCCGGGCTCAGCAGCACCAGCCCAGGACGAGTCCACGGCTCCCGCGGGAGGGGGAGGTGGCGAAGGCCGACACCATGCCGGCACCGCGGAAGGGGCAGGAGGGCAGCGCAGTCCTCGGAAGCCGCGAGGCGGGAGGGACGGGAGGGGAGGGGCGGCCCGGTGCGGAGGGCGCTGAGGGCCGAGAGAGGGGCCGGGGCAGGAACGGGGGAGCGCGGCCGTACCTTGGCAGATGGAACCACCGTGATCTTCTTGAAGTTGTAGAGCGCCATGGCCACCGCCACCGCCACCGCCGCGCCACGCGCCGGAAAGGGAGTGGAGCCGGCGCTCTCGCGAGAGCTCCGCGCGTCCGGCCCAGGAGGGCGGGAGAGGGAGGGGAAGGAAAAGGAAGGGAGCGGAGGAGGGAGAGACGCGGGGAAAGAGAGAGCGAAAAAGAGGGAGAGAGGCGCTTGGGGTTAAGTCTGGGTCTTGCCAGAGAAACACTTGACCGCGAGCAGGATTCGGGCAATGACTTCGTGATGCGATGATTCAGGGCAGACACGACTTGTGCCCCGTAGGGCCGAGAAGGCAAAATACGCCCTCACCTTGTTGGATGTGGTGTAGGCTGATTTCCATTAGCAGGAAGGAGCAGAGAATAAGGATGGGGGAAGGGACCCCAAAAGCCTTACCGGGACCAAGGGGCCACCGACTGGCTTCCACCCCAAGCTGTCACAGCTGGCAATCAGCACTGCGGTCCAGGAGAGGCACCCACCAGATGGGTCTGCAGGAGCAGCTCTCTGGGTCACACATGGGATAGCTGGAAGAACACCTTAGGATTCTGCAAGAATCACAGAATCAGTTAGGTTGGAAAAGACCTCTGAGGTCATCGAGTCCAAACCATCACCATGTCAACAAAATGCCACCTTGCCACATCCTAAAGTCTTTCCTTAAACACTTCCAGGGACAGTGACCACCACCTCTCTGGGCAGCCTGTTACAATGTCTGATCATCCTTTCTCTGAAGAAGTTCTTCCTAACCTAAGCTTCCAACCTAAAAGTCCTACCTAAACTTCCCCTGATGCAGATTGAGACTATGTCCTGTTGTCCTAAGGCCTGGGAGAAGAGGCCGAGCCCCACCTGGCTACAGCCTGCTTTCAGGCAGTTGTAGAGAGTGATAAAGTCTCCTCTGAGCCTCCTGTTCTCCAGGCTAAACGCCCCCAGCTCCCTCAGCTGTTCCTCATATAACTTGTGCTCCAGACCCTTCCCCAGATCTGTTGCCCTTCTCTGGACACAACTCAGCACCTCAGTGTCTTTATGGAAGAATGTCATGTCTTGGAGGATGTCTTGAAAGATATATGGAATGTTTAGAGGAAAGATCAAAATTCTAAAGAGCAAGGGGATTAATAAGGCAAAGCACAAGTGAATTCTTGAGCAGTTTATGAATTTGACCGTACTCTGTGCTCTGGGGTTTTTTGTGCATCTTCAGCAAACATGAGATCCAGAGATCTAAGATACCTGAACGCAGGCACATCCTGCTATCTGCATGTCTATCCCTGTTTTCCACTTGACAGTATTAGTAAGCTGGCATGTACATCAGTTTTAAATAAATTACAAATTGCTTGATACACTTTGGGAGGTAAATTAGATTAAAATTAGGAATCCAATTGCTTTCACACTGATTGGGGTTTTTTTCTCTCCACACAAAACATGACATTTTCCACTTGAGAAAATTTAGTTACGTGTTAATCTGTCATTGCATATTTTTCTACAGTACTAGAAATTTAAATGCTTAACTCCTTTTACATTCCCTTTATTTCACTGTGCTCCTGGTTTTGCTGAAATGCTCCAAACAGCTGTCTAATGTGGTGGAAATTTGTAAGGTGTTTGAAAAGTAAGAATTCATTTTATCAGCCAGACAGTAGTTAATCCTTTCCAGCAATTAACTTCAGTAATGACTGTATGAGCACTCTTCAATCGTAAACATGCTGTTAGAGCCATTCCTGTCTCCTGTCTCATGGTGGGGCTGCAGCTGCCCCATTCTGAAGGGACATGCAGCTTCCTAAACATTTTGGTATGACCACTTCAGTCTGCCTTCTTGCAGGGTTCTTGAGTGGTGAGATCTGACTTCACACTTGTTATTTATGTTGTATTTTGCCTGCAAAAACATGATTTTATGGAGTAGAAGGAGCTTTTCTCTAGGTATATCCTCACATTTCCCCAGTTTCTGGAAAGATCCCTCCAGGAGGTGGCCTGGGACAGTCAGACTGCCCAATAGCTGGGACTAGCAGCCCCAACCCTTCCCAGTCCGTGACACTTTTAGGTGTGAGCCCCTGAGTCCCATGTGCCCATTGCAGGTACTCCAAACTCACATGCAGACATGCCCTGTGCACCCCCTCATGAAACTGATCCTTGACATCCAGATTATCCAGGAGCAGGCCCTGGTGCCCCTGCTCCAATGCTGCCTGTACATTACTACTTTTCTTGGACAGTTTTCAAGAGAATGAGTTCCAAGACAAAATTTGGGTACTGTTCTAGGTATTCTGTCCTCTTAATTCAGAAGTTGGGAGAAGTAAGACCATGTCAAGTTATATTTCTTTTGGTTGAGAAAATTCCTTATCCCAGCTGGTTGTCTACACTCAGACATTCTCATTCACATTTACGATAAATTGCTGGCATGTAACATTTGTTTTCCATTTCATGTTTAAAATGCCATTCTAGTAGTCTGTAATTCATATCAATTTGAAATTGAATGACACAAAATTATTCTTGTACATTGTATAAGGGTAACTAATGGCACCAGCAAGACTCAGATCATGTGCTGTGCCAGTCGACCAGAGAGGAACTTGGAAAAACAGGCACAAGAATGGACAAGGGCCAGCAGGCCACCCAAGCATTCCTCTGCAAGAAATGCTTCTGCAGGACACATGCAGGAATTTGTGTTATGACTGGATGTGACAGTACAGAATCACGGAATCAATTAGGTTGGAAAAGACCTCTGAGACAATCAAGTCCAACCTATGACCGAACACCACTGTGTCAACCAGACCATGGCACTGAGTGCCACGTCCAGTCTTCTCTTAAACACCTCCAGGGATGGTGACTCCACCACCTCCCTGGACAGCTCATTCCAATGTCTAATCACCCTTTCTGCAAAGAAGTTCCTCCTAGTGTCCAGCTTAAACCTCTACAGGCACAGCTTGTGGCCATGCCCTCTCATCTTGTTGCTGGTTGCCTGGGAGAGGAGGCTGACCTGGCTACAGCCTCCTTTCAGGGAGTTGTAGAGAGTGAGATGACCACCCCGAGCCTCCTTTTGTTAAGGCTAAACACCGCCAGCTCCCTCAGCTGTTCCTCATGTGACTTCAGACCCTTCCCTGCTTCCTTGCCCTCCTCTTGTTTCCATAACAGAAAATGCTTTTCAGAGGGGGTTGTTTGATAACCTGTTGGTCTGGCAGCGATATACAAATCATGAAATCATCTTTTGATTTCAACAGCTTAAAAGCCAATAGCAGGCTGGTATTTCTGAAAGCAATTTTGCATCAGTTTAATTTCTTGGGTTTGAAAAGTTCCTTCATGTCAGTAGCCAAGTTGGAGAAAAATAGTCCTACTCTGGTCATCGCAATGAAGAGGCATGGCCTGGAACAGATGTGGCAGCTTCCCTAACCTTTTGCTCTATAAATCGGATGCAAGAGGTCAGGGCCAAGGGACACTGGTAGATGGCAGGTACGAAAAACTGCTGCTTCTTCTCTAGCAGCTCCTCCAGGCTTCATCAGAGAACATTGATCTCTGAACTTCCAACCCAGCAGTATCACATTAAATACAGAAAGTAAAGCTATAAACAGGCAATAGTGCTTATGCTTACCTGCAGTATCTGAAATATCAAGAGCACCATTTTATTTTGAAATAGTGCCATTTCATATCAGCACACAAAAGGCACAGCGCACACAAAGAGGAAGTTCCAAAATTGAATTATTAAGTGTCAGCATCCCTTACTCAATTGTCATTAATAAGGGCATGCACGGTGATGGATCAAAGAGCTTTGGAGAGTGACAATACTGCCCCCGAAGAGTAATGCCATGTACTGCATGTCAGTAACATGGCTGAGACACACTTAGGAGCACAGTCAGGAATGCAGTGTTAATAGCTGTAGTTACTGTGTAATCCTGGGAAAACTTTGAAGTTTTTAAAGGAAGTACAATAAAGAAATACCAAGTTCTGTCTTTCCCAGCTGCTCCTCTTCATGGGGAAAGGGACAGCTTTACCAAAATAGAGATGGGGGAGTATGTCCTCTTGTTCCATGATTTGCCATGGCAGCATTACAGAGAATAGCAAGGGCAAGTGAAGAATTTGCTGTGTCTGGCAGCTGCTGCTGGAGTCTGCCGGGGGTAGCCTTATGGAAGGAGCCCTCATCCCCAGCATCAGGATAAGCAGGGACACATGCCCTGCTAGGGCAGAGTCAGAGTCACATGGGCAGGAAAGGGCTCATGGAGAGCTGCCTTCTCCAGTGTCCTCTGTGGGCATTCAGCCAAGAACACAGGCTGGGAAAGTCCCCTAAAAGCCTTAAAGAGCCTCAAGTGGAGCTTCTGAAGTATGTTGTCTCACCCTCCCTTTGCCGAGGTGTCAATAGCTGAACTGAAAGAGTGAAGAGCCTCAGCAGATCATACTGACACTTGCTGCACTATACATTCCTTTAAAAAAAAAAAAAAAGAAAAAAAGAAAAAATCCCGTGGAACCATCTGAAGTTTGGTAATTCTTATGGTTGGGAAAGAGTTGCTTTGCTAATCTTTCTGAATATGGACACAGCCTTAGAGCTGGCAGCATTTTGTCATGCTTTAAGGAATAGGTAATTCTTCTGCAAAAATAGTGCCTCATGTCAGCCTTGTCAATGCTCTGGCGCCGACACAGTGGCACCAATGGGTTACATTTTCAAAACAAGCCACATCCAGGCTTCCTTTACTGGAAGAAAGTGCTCAGAGTGCGCAGTGCAACATAGCGTGCCCTGGGCAGCTCCACAAGACACCTGAGAGGAATGGTGGGCTACTGCCTGGATCTCAGGTGCAAGAGCGTTATTTTTGTGTTCCACTAGCTCACTTTCTAATTTTTAATCACCACCCTAATTTTAAATTACTTTACATCCTAGACTGCTGACCCATTCATGACTCGTGGTAGGTCCATGGAAAAAGAAGTGTTGGCAGAGGACTCTCTGAGACTCTGTAATCAGAGGCTCTTGGCAGAGAAGCCCAAGGTGTGGGATTCATTGGCACTAATGATTCAACTGCACTCACAAAAAGCTAATCACTTCTGTGAGCCTTCCCTGAGTAGTGATGGGAGGAATCAGCCTAGGAGCATTTACCATATGAGAGAGAGAGAGGAAAGGAAGAAAAAAGGGAATAAAAAACAACAAACAACGGCTGTGTTGGAAAGTAACACAGAGTAGGAACATATTAAGATTTTATTTAATTATTATTTTGTTTATATTGTTTAAGGCTTAAAAGACTTTAAGATCCAGAAATGTAAAAACCAGTTTGCTTTGTTCTCACAGTAGATATTCATGTGCTACTTTTTTAAAACTTCACATGCTTGGAAATTATTTCAAGTGTTTTTAGATGTTTGCACTTGAAAACATCTGCAGGTGTCATTTTTGCTGGCACATATAATTGCAGGCACATTTTATTGTACTTAGATGTCTATTTTGTTTTGTCTGGCAAATGAACAGTTTGACATCTAAATGTGCCTGCAATCATCTATGACATAAACTCTATCTACAGATGTATTTTTGACATAAAATTGGAAATGAAGTTTATGTCCTTTCCAAAAGTAATGCCTTCATCCTCACATTGCTACACAGAAGATAGCAGGTTTCAGGTTTTACAATAATACTGAATCTTTGCCAGCATGTAGTTAAAATGTATTAGCAATGACATTTTAAAAATATCACCCTGATATTGCTAAACCCATTGAAAAAACGAAGGAGCTGCAAGTAGATAAAACAATATTTGATGAAGGTGGCAGCTGGGAAAGCCCTGTACGGTGTGGGCTCAGCAGGTGGGGCTTTGGAGTCACAGTATAGTAATGGTGCCAAAAGCAGCACTGCAATTCTCTGGGTAGTATCAAGATTTATGGCATTCTGCTGGATCTATTGGTTTCAGTGTAAGGCACAGTAATAATATTTTTGCCAAGTACTGTATTTTGAGCTACTGATATTGTTACAGTTTGCTCTAATGACTCATTCTTTATGGACCTAACTTCTGTGGGTGGCCCCAGGACCTCACTTCTGTCTGTGGGTGGCTCCATGACCTCATTTACCTGTTACCTCATGTTTCTGGGTTGCAATTGCTGGTTATCCAAGTACTGGAACAGTCAGTTGTGTTCCCTGGTGCAGATCCCACCAAAGGATAACCAGTCTGCCAGCATCACTGGATTTTGGCTCTGCAAGTCCCTCTACCATGTCAGGCCACCAGTGGTCTGAAATCTCAGCTGCCCTAATCTAGAGCATGAAAAGGCTGGTTGCAGGCTGGTTTTTAGCCAGCCAACAATAGTTCTGGAGTTCCCTACTCTTGCAGCCACAGAGGTGAGAGAAAAGACAGAACATTTCTCCTGAGTTAAAACAGAAACTCCTTTGGATGGCAGGAGCTTCCCTTCTCTGAACACAAGGCCACCAAACAAGTCTATGTTCCACTATTTTAATTTTGTATTTTTGTTACTTTCTGGTCACTGACCTCCTTCTCCCACAGTCCTTCAGCGGCCAATCTCTTCAATCATCCCAAATCCTTTCTTTTCACATCTTTCAGTCCTGGCTATATAAAGCCATACATCATTCACACCAGCATTGTCCTTGTCAATCACATGAACGCTGCCTGGCATTCTTTCTGAAGAAAAACTAAAAATACCTGCTGATTGCATGGCTGTAGAACCATTCATTATTTTCAGAATTAATTTCTTTTTAATTTTTTTTTTTAAACCTTTCATTGATGCTCAATGAGAATATCCTTGCAGTATTTTTTTCTTAGCCATTAAATCAGCAAAACTCCTTGACACATAAATATGATTTGGTACTGAGCATTTTGGGCTTTCCTTTCCTGTCGCTTCTGCATTTGCATATGGCACACAAACACACTGTACTGTGAAAAGATGCCATTTGTATCACAGTGTGACGGACGAAATTAAAACCCCTTCCTTACTAGTTTCTGACTGGATTTTTATAAGGTCACCTTGTCACTGTGCTGATAGAGAACCTTTCAGCAGTACCTGTATGTCTTCATGGGTTCTTGAAATAATAGTGAGCTAAATCCAGGAGAGCCTTTGATAGCAAACTGTGATGGTGACTGATTTAATGTGTATAATTTACTATATAATCTCGCATTTGCTATGAGTCATTGCTACTAAGGCAGCGTCAGAAACACAGTTGTGAACTTAAAGGGACCTGCATGTTATTTCTGGGGGGTATATTATTACAGTATCATCTGTGAATAATTACTATTTATCATAATATATCATATTGTCCCTATACATGCATACCCATGTACATACACACATGTATACCTGTTTGTAATATATACATGTGTCATGATATAGATATCTTATATGTTGTATAATAAATGACATATTAAAATATACATAGTTTTATAATGACAAAACAGTCCTATCTTTTACAGTTTATTTCCCGCATGTTTTGAGAATTATCATTTGGCACATGATCTACTGGACTAGTACTGGTAATTAAAACTTGTGTGATACCAAGACAGGAAGTTAAAGCTGCAAAGAAGTACCAGGAGAAAAAAGAGATTGTGAACCATTGTTCTATAATACTTGATAATACTTAGGAACATTTACACAGCACTTTGCATTTTCCCAACTTTAAAAAAAAACTAATTAATTAATCTTTGCAACATAATAAGTGCTCAAATAGTTCTCAAAAAAATAGCACTTATCCAGACAGCCCAACAGGAGATACAACAGAGGGCTCCAGAGACAAGGGGATTGAAGATGGAGCTGTAGGGGGTGCACAGCAGCGCTGCTGTTTGCCTGTGGTCTGACCCAGAGCATGAGTTCCTACAGAAAACAGTGTGCAGACACAACAGTAATTAGTGTTCAGTTACTCCTGTTTTAACTGTATTAACACCAAGGATCAGGAAGTATGCTGTGATGCAGAGAACTGATCTTGAAACATCCAGTCCCTGGCATTTTGTTGGAAGTGAGACAACTGGTGTGCAAGTTACTCATAGAGAGGAGCTCTTCCCTGTAGTCTGTAGGTGGTCCCAGACCTGCTGCTCTGTGAGGTTACAAAGGTTGCAAAGCTCGGCTTGCCACCTGCTCACAGTTAACTTCCAGCGAGCTCTCACACCAGACCATTCCTAGTGGTTTTCCACATACCTTGTCCTCCACACTCCAAGCACGGGGTCCTTCTCAGCCTCTTGTCCCCCAGCTTCACCTCTGCAGGAGGCAGAAGTGCTGTGGCTACTCCTGAGCTCCATGGGTGCTGGTGTGCAGATAGCCAGCAGGCCAAGCTCAGCATGTAGGTGTTGAGTGTGGGGTGCATGAGCAGAACCTCCCTCCTCCTTTCACCCACTGCTTTTTGTTGATTGTAGAAATCGAATTTCTGTAATAGAGCCCTGTGGAGAGCTCACTTTAAGCTCGCCAACAGACCTCATTCATTATGGGCTCAGGAAGAGACAGACAGGCAGCAGCATGGTTGCAAAGACCTACGGTCTTTATGAAACTGGGCTAGAAAGTGGGGTTTGGGATTCAGCTTCACTGTCTCTCTCTGCCTCAGTGTCCACTTTATTCTCCTCAGCAGCAGAACAATCTCACTGCTAACATTGCACACTCAAGCCAGGAACACCCACCATGCCAGGAGAGTGCAGCAGATGGATCTGTGCCAGTCAGAGTAAGGGAATCTTCAAACACTCAATGTGACACAAAGGAGTTTGGGGCTTCGTCAACACTGTACTTCGAGAGCAGTGTCAAGCCCTCATGTGAAGCCCCTGTTCTCTGACCCACTCCAGGTATTCTCAGGATGCAGGGCTACAATGAGAGCAAACCCAGTCAGGATACGCAGGAGGTCAAAGGGGTGCTTTAGGGTGGGCATGTGGCCACATGACCTTCACACATCCAGGCTTTGGGGCACTGTGGTGGGTCCAGCTTCTCTCTGGGCCGAACAGCAAGGCCTGCAGGCACCTTCAGAAGGCCTCTGGCAGCACCTGCAAGCACAGCCTGCTGGTGAGTCAAACTGCCTGAGGGTCCTGGCAAGCTCAGAGTGCGCTCTGGTACCTCAAAGACATGGCTTCTGGTACCCCAAACAGAAAGCTGTAACATCAAAGGGGAGCATGTGGAGCAGGGTTCAGCAGCTTCCTGCCCAGAAAGTTCAAATGTGGGATGCTCTGCTGCAATATAGTGCTTTTTCAGACCTCCCAAAGGGTCAAACATGCCTTAATCATACAAATTATGGCCTCTAGTGTGTCCAAAAAGATGTTCCAGACAACTAAGTGTCCGTTGACATCTCCATTAAGCATAACAGTTAGCAGCCAACCCAAAAGTTAGTGGGATCATATTTAATAAGATCAGCTCCCATGAGTGATATGGCAATCATGAAAATTAAGGCTCACCTGAACAGCATACACTGTAGGAAAGTTACAGGCAAGGTCATATATGTATGAAACAAAAATGTAGGTTGGAGTTATAGACTGGGACTTGGAAAAGAATGATTTAGAAAATAATTTTGATGTCCTGATGAGTCACTAAGAGCACGAGTTCCCAGTGTGCTGCAACAAACAACAAAATGTGAGGTATAAAGAATGTAATTTCCACTGAAAGCAACAGTAGTGATTGGAGTATTGACTCCTCACTTCTCATTTCCATTTCTTATAAACAACATTGGCAAGCGTGAAAAGAGTTCCGGAAAACTCTGTAATAAGCATTTAGTATGTGTATTATTTCTTCCAATGAGAAATCGAGGGAACCTAATCTCAATGAAGAGAAAACCATATAAATTCCTGTACAAAAACACACCCAACAGTAAAAACTCTTAGTTAATGGGGTAAAGGCTGGAAGCTGAAAGTGTCAAATTCACAGTAAAAGTAGAGCTCATTAGTGGGGAATTCTCTCAGAATGTAATGAGTAATGATAACTTTTCATGAGACATAGTTTTTTCTGGAAGAAGCTGCAGGCCTGAAGACAGGCCTTACCTGATGAGCTGTGTGGTCCATGCCATGCAGGACACCAGAACAGGTCATTCCAGAGCCTTGCTGGGGCATTTCCATCTCAGGCAGTGTCAGTGTCTGAACTGCACTTATACCAGGTCACATCCATCTTACCTCAAATAGAAATGAGCTGTCTCCTGGGCAGGGAAACTCAGATATGGACCAGACAGAAAAATCCCATTCTTGGAGGATATGTCCGGCTCAAAATAATTCCAGTTGCCCTTTCCTGTCTACTATCTGCCATCTGAAATAAGCCTCATAGCGTCCCATGCCTCTCCCTAGTTCCATATACACTATGCCATTACCCACATGCTTCACATTCAGAGTTGCACTGCAAAAAGCCATATCTGGCTGGCTAGGAAGCAGCTGTGCCTGTGGTCAATATCTGCAGGGACCATGCTTTTACCCACAGCTTCTTTGGCAAGAAGATTTGCCAGCAGCAATGTGAAGAAATAGCAGACATATAAAGTACAGACAGCTTTGTACAACTGAGCAGTGCTGTTTTACATTAAAGGTATTGGAAGCTGTATACAGACATGGAAAGTTCAGAAACCAGTCCTTGGCTGCAGCCAGAAATGCCAGCTTTTGTGACAAACTGCACGTAGTACTTGGGAGATCTTGTTGGTACCTCACACAGTCTTCAACCTTTCACAGTTAGGGCTGCGCGCCAGCCCTTTACTTGTGACTGACGGCTGCCATTTCAGACTCTTCACTCACTGTGGCAGCTGGAGACAGAGAGAGGGGGAGGGAGAGAGAGGACCAGGCAGCTCCTGTCTCCCTGCTCCCCACCATCCTTGGAAGCAGACTTGGAGAGATTGGCTAAGAGCTCATGTCCAGCTCATGGGGCAGAAGCACTGGGGTTGGGAGAGCGCTGCCTTGCATGTCTAGAGCCATGCTTTTGGCCATCCATCATAAATGAGGTAGGTGCAGTCCCTGAGTACCTGCCGTGGCACTGTTCAGTGTACCAGCACAGACGTGCCCAACATGTGTCTCTCACAGGCTTCAACAGTTCAATGCCACAGCCACAGCCAGATCCACACATGGTCTGGGCACTGCAGGATGCCTGTCGACATGGGCACAGCCAAGGAGTTTCTCCTGTCAGTCCAGGCTCGGTGTAAGTGCACGGGTGGAAACCAGGACATTGATTCTAACCCACAAAACCCTAATGGCTTTGGATGTGGTTACCTGTGCCATGCCCTCCTCTGTGTAGGTGGAACTGCTGTGCAAGGGAGGCACTGCTGAAGGGCTGTGCTGTCCAAGGGGCTGCGACACAAGGGTTCACTGGGCCCATCTCCTCGGAGTTACCAGAGTCCAGCTGTATCATTCCAGATGCTTCAGTGTTTTTCCCTTTGCCCCTTAAGCTAGGGAGTGGGCAGGGCAGGGACTCCTCTTTGTGATGGCCAGCACAGAAAATGCACCTGGGAAAACGATGCTCTCTTGCTAAACTCGGAGTCCATTTTTTTGTCTGCACTCTTCCCTCCCCTGTAGGGAAGCTGCTGGGTAGGAGGTGTTTCTGTGCCAGCTGCTCCCGAGCTCAGCTTGGCCGGGCCCTGAGCTGCTGCTGCAGGGAGCAGGTATACAGAGCTGAGAGATGAGCTCCTGGCTGTACCCAGGGCTAGGTGCCTGCTGTTGTGTCTGAGGACATAAACACAGGAAAGCTACCCAAGGAAATTGCAAGCCACACACCCCCCTCGAGTTGGTGATGGATCAGAGTGCATTCCCAAAGTCTGAAGGGATGCAATGCATCACATCGGTGGCAGCCCCCAAGGCAGCCAGTCATGCTCCTGTCCCCAAGGGACGATGAGCTCTGTTGTGTAACATATAAGATGGGCTTTGGAGAGGTGCTCTGGCAAACTCTCTGCAATTTTATTTTCTTTTAAATGAAAGCACTTCAGAATTGCGCAAGTGCAGAGGAAACATCTGATGTTAATTTTTTCTTTGTATCATCAAAATTGAAAAAGGAAATTAGGCTTTGCTAGCAAATAACTGAAATACAGTCAAGATTATTGTATGTCAAATTACAACTTGCAGTAATCCTTCATCTCCACATTATGAATTCATAAAAGGAACTGCAGCATGTTTTTAATTATTAACTACCATATAATGGAGTGGGCAATACAATATCCTAGAGATTTTCTTTTTTTTTTTTTTTTCTCCGTATGGGAGATCTCAGTTTAAATTCTGGATATGGCTACAAGTTAAAGCAAATTCTCAAATTTCAGTGTCACCTTTCACTATTCTCATAACAAAAGCCCAATTAAAATTAATTCCTTCAGGAAAAATTATGGCAGTGCTGATTTTGTCCGTTTTCAAGTGCAGATTAACAGATCCGTATGAAGGAATCTCACTCAACGGGTGCATATTAATGTCAGAAATACCACATCCCTCATCCAGAAAAAAATAAAAGTAATTCTGATTACATCATTTATCTTCCCTTTCAAGTGACCCGCAATGCCTAAATAAATGGATATTTCATAACACATATTTGTAACTAGAAACAGCTGGAGGATGAGTACAATATTTTCCAGTCAACAGCACTGGATTCTAGCGGCTTTTGTTTTAAATTCTGTATGTGTTGAATACATCCCTTGCTCAATTACCTCTAAGTGAGATAGACATTGGATGAGTGTATCAGTTAAGCTAAAGTGCTTTTTATGACACTGGATTAGTCTAAAGGAATGTGGAAGTGAATGGAGAGGATGCTCTGTTCCAGGACAAGTTTCTGGGCGATAGGTGTGTGTAGATAGGATGAGATCAGCTGTATGGACTGTGACACCTTGAGTGGAATTCTCTGAACACACACAGCCTGTTCCAGAAGGTTGTCTTCAACAGAAGTGAAATAGTGACAAAACAATCTATGCTGATAACTAGATGAATCTTCAGAAATATGATACTAGTGTTCTCACAGCAATCTCACAGGTCCTAGAGGTTAAACCAGCACCATTTGCTTTGCTTTTTGCACACTAGAAACAAGTTTTAGTAGGAATTTGCCTTGAGCTGCCCTACCCCTTGGCCCTGACAACACCAGCATGGTTAAGCGCTAAGTTTTTAAGATTTAGGTAAAATATATACTAAGAGGAACTCATAGAGCAGTACAAGTTAAAGTGAAATCTTGGTTCTACTGTGATTTCTCTTGGCTATTTCTGAGGAAGGTGTCTGCATACACTAAATTCTGTGTTAAATTTTCAGAGAACTGCCACATCTCAAGGGCAAATGTATGAATGTCGTTTACCAAGAAAGAGTTTTCCTTAAAGATTTTTTGCTTGTGAACTTTGCTGTGATATAGCTAGAGAATTATTATCCCTCTTAATGCTAATTCTTGAGGTTAAGTTCTAAGATATGAGAGATTATGCCCAGGATCAATTTTTTGAAAGGTGCTTTGGTATTACAGTGTATTACCATCTCTTTATTCCTATTCTCTTGTACATACTATATTTTATGTGATTTCTGAAGCATTAGGACATGTTGTACAGTTTTAAACCTGCCCAAAGATGTCCTCTGGTGCACATACAAGCCATTGGGGCTTTTTAATATAGAAGACGTATTTGTTGCCTAAACAGCTGAAATCTTACCCCGTGCTTTAGAATTTAGCTAGATGGGAAGAGAAAACTCTCTATACTCCATCTGAGCTCCTCAGACCTTCTTCAATATGGTATTATGATGCTGCAAAGAGCATCACAATAGGATTTAAGCCAATGTGCAGTTGAATATATGGGGTACAGGCTTCTTTCCCCTGCCAATGTGATGAAATCCACCCAGCACACTGTTAGTTCAAACCAGAAACACATGTGAGTCCTTTCAGTATGAGGAATGTCTTGTATTCCCCTCAAAGGGACTGGTAGGGTCTGCAGCTCCCGTCACCAGAGCAGAGGTTAAAGGAGGAATGTACTTCCTTTAAAACAGAGTGCTGTCAAAATTCAAAACTGGATGCAAGAACCTAATACTGGGAGAAGAGACAAAGTGTTGTTGTGGCACTCCTTGCTCACTCAGAAGAACCATCTGCTGGGAAGGGCAAAGGGAAAGGGAGGCTCCTTCTATGGCACCTTTGCCTGGCAGGAAGGCAGGAACCAGTGGCCATGTACCCACTTGTTCTTTTCCTACATTTCTTCTGCTTCATTTGATGCTACAGAAGAGCAGCAAAATTACTGTACACCTCCACTTCTGTCAGAGAAAAGCCCATCCAGCCCAGCACCCGGAAGCAATTTCTATAGGAAATAAAAACTGGGGCTTCCCTGATAGAAAACATTCAAAGAAAGGAAGATATGCAGTGTGCAGGGCTTATCAGCGAAGGCTGCTGTACTTCACAGCACCAGCCATTGCTGCCAAGCTCAGAGAGGAGCAGAATTAATCGCAAAGATTCTTCAGAGAGGTGAGATCCTTGGTAAAAAGAGAGTTTCTCGTCTTCAACCCAGACTGTACCAGCTGGGAGGTGCTTCTCACTGCGAGGAGACACCAGGTTCCCCTGCCAGCACTAAAACCTCACTTGTCTGAGAGCAAACTGAGTTCACCAGGATGAGAGTTCACTGCAAAGAGAAAGGACTAGGGAAGAACTTGGTTTGTGGGCTTTCACTTTCCCACCTGGGAAGTGAGAGGGGCATTCCATTTTCCCTGAGGTGGTGGAAACCAGAGATCAGAACAATCGGAGTTCCTTTTCTTTTAAATTAAGCATTGTTTTAACGTTAGAGGGAGTGAGAGGCTCTGCCGCATTGCTGCAGGGAGGGGAGGATCTCTGAGCAGTGGAGCTTGCTTTGATCTTGCTGGGTGCCCAGACTTCTTGTTAACTGCCTTGATCTTTCTGTGATGGAAGAGGGTATTTCTCCTGACACTGTTCTACAACCGCTTGTCTCTACTTCTGTTTGTTCCACATCCCCCTGCTGTGACCCCTTCATGAAGGACGTGCTGAGAGCTTGCCCAGCCAGATCAGTGCAACAAGGAGCAGCTGCTACACGGGGTTTTGCACAGGGAGAAGCCATAGTAACTTTCCCCAGCTGAATGGTGCAGTGGTGCTTACGTGACTGCTGTCGGGAGCCTGAGTCATACCCCACAGACCCTGGCACAAAACGTAAAGAGCTTCACTCTGAGTCCAGTCTGATGAAGTCGATAAAAGTATTTAATCTTTCCAGTTTAGTATGAAATTCAGCGTATTTTGCCTTGGCTGCTGGTTTGTCTCATGGGATGATGCTGAGTAGACAGTGCAGCTGTACTTCACCAGAGGAGCACCGTGGCTGAGCACAGCTATGGTACAAGCGTGTACAGCTCCAGTGGCGTTGATAATTACACAAGCCACATCAGCAACTGCATCCCTGTGTGTCTCCAAGGAACATCACCTCTCGCATGCCTCAGCAGTGGGCTTCATCCTGCCCTCTGCAGAAGCTGAGATCGGAAGGGAGCTATTAAAGCTCATGAGGTTGGTCAGCAGGAAGACTGGAAAAGTGAGGCCAGGAGCTTTCGTCTGTGAGGCAATGTCCAGTGAAACTTCTGCCCGTCAACGAGTTGAGCAGCTGGATTCCTACAGTGGCTTTGAGTGTTGGAATACTGCAAAATACTGCAGATGGGCAAGTCTGTCTCAGTTTACACTCTCGTTTCTTTCACTCAGTGTCTAGACACAACTGTGACAGTGAAGGAAATGAACTTCACCATGAACCAAAAGTTAGGAGTGAGAAGTAATTACCCCGTGGCAGACAGCGGCACCCCTCTCTAAAGCTGATCTCCCTCCATTGACACTGTTAAATAAATCACTGCCTCGATTCCTCTCAGCTGTCCTTACTCTGTGGCACTCGGGGTTATGGCTGGAACTTCACCAAGCTGAAATGTCCCCCTAGTTTGAGGAGTTTTATGTTTAAAAGCTGTTCTTTCTGTCTCAGTTTGGCACCCAGCAGTGATAAATTCAGAAACGCTTCTGGGAAAGCAGCCAATGCTGTCGAAACCCAAGAAAAATCAATCTTCAACAAAGAAATAAATTAAACTTTGTCACTATCTATCAATATTTGCCTCTGACTCCACATAACAATTATATGAAAAAGAACCATTTACTTTAAATATGGAGAAGAAGGGAACTACACACAGATATGTTTTGGAGAAAGAGATCTTTTACAGCACAGAGCTATTCCCAATATATGATATGATCTCCTCATAATGGGCACTGCAGGAACAAACACAAAGTCAGTCTTTAAGAAATATAGTACTGTCACCTTCAAAGTCTTTACACCTATAGAAATAATCCTCTCATTTTTTTCTGTGCTGCATTTTATACAAATTTCACACTGACTTTATAGCCTAGATAAAGTGAAAATATAGCACATGCCACTAAT
This sequence comes from Dasyornis broadbenti, assembly GCA_013397935.1. Taxonomy (NCBI): domain Eukaryota; kingdom Metazoa; phylum Chordata; class Aves; order Passeriformes; family Dasyornithidae; genus Dasyornis; species Dasyornis broadbenti. The sequence continues at coordinate 1,335,344 of VZRN01003464.1, read as the reverse complement.
CTAGGACAGCAGCACTGGTGGGGCATTGCTTAGTGAGCTGGCACAGCTGCACGCCCGTGGATTTGTGCTCTGGGAGAGCAGACTCAGCCAGGTATCTGTGAGTGACTGCGGAACATAAAGACACTGCCTCTGGCTCAGGAAGTCCCTGAGCTGCACATCGCTGGAGGCTGGGCCACAGTATGTTCAATTCAGGAAGGCGAAGCTACACATTATCTTGTTCTCACAAGCTCTTCTGGAGATCTGCTATAAAACAGTAAAAGAGGCAGAGTACAAGGCCAGACAGAGCTTTAGTCTGACCCAGGCTGCCCACGCTCATGTTCCTCACAGAGATACTGCACCTGAAGAGGTGTTCACTCCTGCACTACGCAGAGGATGCTATGTCTTACAAATGCACCCAACTCCTGAGGGCAGCCCACTGGCTGTTCATATTTGCATGTTTAAATTATATTTACCCCATTAAAATATATATCCAAATTATTTCAAACCTTCTTTCTTTTATAGATTTTGGGGTATATGTTTCACCCCTCACCTGATCTCCAAACTGAGAAAAAAACCCCGTTGTTCTTCAGGAGAAGATATGGGACCACATCTATACATTTTCCTATATTTTTTCTGCTTCACCTGGACCTTTTTCTCATTCTTGATGGAAGAGGGGAGACTTGTCCAGGGTTTTTTGTTGTGGTTGTTTTTGTTTGATTTTTTTACTTGCTGAAAATTCTGATGTCCTCTGGCCTCCTGCTTCTCTTGTGTCACTGCACTCCTCAGCTCTGTCTGTCCATGGAGATGATGCAGTCTTGGGGGTCAAAGGTGCCCAGAGATGGATGTTTATCAGGGCTTAACAGAACTGAGGGTTGAGTCTGAAACCCAAATGTGTGCTGTATTTAAGGTCTGCCTCTATAGCACTTATGTTGGAGCTGCAGATGAACATACAGATGAAACAGGGAGCACAGATCCTCTTGTTTAACTGTAAACCAAATAACTTATCCTATTCCTGGAACAAATACAAATGCACCACTGGGCTTTTATATTATTTCTGCCTAAGAACCAGATATTCCTTTGATATTGTTCAATTAGTGAACACTTCAGCTGTCAGGAAGAGAGGGATGAAGAGGGAACTGGTAGAGGTCTCATATCTCACACCTGTGAAATGGTCTGGCTTGTGTGAATTTCTTCCATACAGAATATCTGACAATACACAGCCTGAGGTGATTCTCATCCCCTTTCTGTATTTTGTGGCACCAGCATTTTCAGTGTGATGGATTTCTGTAACACTAGTCAGCATTACATCCAGGGCTGCTTCCCGTTGAGTTGTATAGTCTGGGCGATAGTGCAGAGCCAGGTATATTTCTCCTGTTCCTCACAGCCTGCTGTTTACTGTATTATCATGGTTAAGTGGGAAGTCTGTATATAAAAATAAATAATTTCTCACTGTCCAAAAATAGGTCAAGGAAACCACTGGGCGTGCATAAGAGAGAGGCAGCTTTAAAGCACTGACTAAAGTGATGAGGCTCCAAATTCATGTGGTTGTAATTCTTGATGCAAGTAATGGTGACAGTAATTATAACCACAGTCCTTCAAACGCAGCCAGGTCTCCAGGCTAGCCTGCCGGCATGCTCAGTCACTGGGCCTGTTCCTGCGCAGAATATTTATTCAAATTTTACCATGAAAGTGCACAGTGTCCTCTGACCTACCCACACGCGCCTCCTGAGGGAAGCCTCCCCAGGTAGGAAATTCTGGTTCCTCTGCGCTGCAGAGGGAAGTTGTGCCATTCAAAAAATGAATGCTGGGTGGGCTTAGGGAACACAAGCTGGCTCAATTCCTAATCCAGCTGCTTTCTTTTATTATTGGACTGTGTGTGTTACCCCCTGCATCAGCGAGCCTTTCAGCTGCCTTATTCCAGTTTTCCTTCGGGAGAGAATGTGCAGGGCTGAGTCCCAGCAGCACTCAGCAGGAATGGCCCCCTAGCAGCGGTACCACGGCAGCCCCACCACCCACAGCCCCCCATCCATCCTCCTGCAGTGTTGAGGGACTCTGTCACCACCAGCCCACGAGCAGCAAAACCCTAACAATGACACGGGGAGAGGGGTGGCCATGAGTTGTTGTGACAGATACAGCGGGAGGCTGGCATGGTTCGCTCCGAGGCTCCAGGCTCCGCTGCAGCGCACACAAACCGCATGGCCACTTGTCCAAGGGAAGATGAGTGCTCATCCCCAATATCCACAGCCATGCATGTTGAGTTTGTTGGGATCAGCCACCAGGAGGAGCCAGTGTAATTTATTTCCAGGCTAATTAAGGCATGAGCTTTCAGGTCACATAATTAGTGTGAAGGGGTGGAGCAGGGGGAGATGCTATCTGACTTCTGCCTCCTTTTCCCCATGAGCACCTTGCAGACAGGTTTTGTTTTAGCAGTCGCTGAGGGTTTTGTTTTAGAACCCACATTCTCTGAGGGCAACGCTTCCCAGCTTCCCAAACCAGGGTGCCTCAGTCTCTGGCTCTGCTCCGGGCGTTCAGCAGTATTCGTCACACAGTGATGACCGTGCACAGCCAGTTCAGAGCTAGCGCTGGGGCATGAATCAAAGCCACTTAAATGAAGGTCTCAACCTTTTCCTTTTTGTAGTCAAAGAAGAATTGCATGCCTAAATCCAGTGCTTGGCTTAACCTCTTTTCCTTCATACACTCCCAAATAAAATTAATATGAAATGGTAGTATACAAGAACAGGATACTCTTATTTTTAATAACTTGAGCATTTTGAAGATGAGTCTTGTCATTTTAGGGGCTACCAGAAACCACCTGCGCAGCAGAATATGAACAGCAGGGGCTTACTTATTTGAAGATTCAGTTAACACACTATTTGTGGTTCAGCCATTCCTCTGTGCCTCTTTTAAACTGTTGGGTGAAGAGGGAAAAAATGCATGAGACAAATGAAGTCGATTTCCCTGCCTCATGCTCGTTGCCAGCTAGAGTAAGTTTTCTTGATGCGGGAGCATCATTACAGCAGGGGTTACTCTGGTCCCCCAGCAGCATTTCTGGTGTTTGCTCTGAGCCCTGTGCTGATGCACTGCTCCTCTGTTAGCACACATGGGACTTCCACCACAGATCTCAGCTTTGGAGAATAATCAGAATTTTAGCAGTTTAATTGTTTTCTGGTTTTGAGCTCATGTGGGAAAACAGCTGTGAGTAAGAGCTTGATGCAGGCTGGGTTGCTTGCAGGCTGGTGGGGTGTGCACAGCTCTGGTCATGTGTGGCCTCTGGGCACCAAGGAGTGCCCAGAACTTCCTTATACTCACCCAGAGCCTTCAGCGCTTTTTGAAACAACATGACTTAGGTATGTGATTTACAGAGTGAGAGATTGTGTTTATTTTTAAGTATTTCGCTCTAGGAAATTTTTAGATATTTTTCTTCCTCAAAATGTGTTTCATGACACTGTGGAGTCAGCTGCAGTGATTCAAATGCTGAGGAACAAGAGAATATATGACTCCATGGGATTATTTTTAGATGCTGTGTTACATTAATTTTTTTTAAGACAAATATGCCACTTGTGATTTAAGGAGGACTAAACTTCAGACAGCTTAAAGCTGAGGTACTGCCTGGAAATGCTGCTGTTGGGAAGCTTTTCCATATGTCTGTTATCAGAAAGCTCTCTCCTGTATGTCTCCTGTTGGCCACTCTTAAGAAGGATACCAAAAAGCCACTAGTGCCTATTTATGTGCCTTTGTGTATCAAGAAAATCATCCTATAAGGACCCTCTTGACTGACTAGACAGGCTGGTCCCCTAAAGCCTAATTTTGTTGTGCTCCAATTCTCTTTAATGAGAGTTCTGCATTTGGGAATCACACAGAACCTGAATTCAAAACTGAAGTGACCAGCCATAAGTCTCCAATGAGAGGGCTTTCAGTAGCTGGGAAGCAGATGGGATCTACACCTGGAATGGTCATACCCTGGTTCACTACAGATGTTGAAGGGCTTGCAGAGCAGAGAAGTCTCTGACCAGAATCTGCCTAAATTCAGCATTGAATCTTATACAATTTTCCTGGGTCTTGATTTGTGAGGAGGTGGAAAAAGAAGTTCTATGATTAAATGCAAGCAGAAGACAGATTTTGCAGAAATTGCACATTCAGCCCTTGGCTGTGTGTAGTGCCTCAGATCCCTGTGAGGAAGCAGGACTGGGAGGGGAGTGGGGACAGCCCAACCCTGGGCAGCGGACACCTCCCTGGGGATGGGGTCAGACTGAGGCCAGACCAGGACATCAGCCCTAACATCTGCAGGCCCTCACTACTGCTGCTGCTGCTGCTGTGGCACAGGCTGGCATCCCTCATCTTTTCAAAGCTGCCAGGATTTTATTAATAAAGCTGGTACATCTGCTCTATTTCACAGTGGCAACTAACACTAATATATATATATCTATGTATATGATTATTTGTATAAATGCAATCAGATGCCTTCTGAATCACAGCAGAAGCAAGCTGAGGGGTTATCAATATCATATCCCTGAAAAATACTGCTCTGGGGACGTGTAGGTAATCCTGGGTCACCCTGTGCTGTGCAAGGATTATCCCCAAAGCATCACCTTGCAGAGTGCCTAAGAGGCAGGGAAACCTGGTGCCTGGAGCTCCATCCTGGCCTGGCCAAGGAGAACCAGCACTATTGTCTTTGCAGGAAAGAACAAGATTCTGTCAACTCTCAGCTGAGAGAAACCTCTGCCCTGCCCTAATCATGCTATCTTAATCATATTGCCTTCTTAACCTTCTCCAATGCTGTAGAGGTTTTAATGAACTAAAGTGAAGTCCAGTGAATAATGAATTAAATGTTTAGCTTGCTCAGGTTTAAAAACATGTTAATGCTTATTATTATTTGAAAGCTTTGTGCAGGAGTAATCATTAAATGAAACATAGTGTGGTTTTGGTCTATTGTGCTGAGTTGCAAAAGTAGGTTTGTCCCTCTGCAAACAGCGTGTCACTCACTCAGGGTCACTTCCCTGTATTAAAGACACCCTTATGGTGCACCAATAGGACAAGAGAGAAATCCTCCTGGCTTTACAGTGAATGTTAAAACGAGTCTATTAGAGTGAGTCATCTTTACAAACCCTGCTGATGGCCCTGGTAGGAATCTCCCCGGAGGAGCAGGAGGGTGTACTCGGAGATACAAAGTGACACCATTTGCCCCAACACCACCAATGCTCCTGCGTCAGTGTGGCTACATTGCACAGACTCACAATTTAGGAAGTCCCTGTTACAGGCTAGTTCTGACACATATTCATTTGGGAATGCAGGGTGCTCCAGCACAGCTGGCAGCTGGATGCCAGTTTTGGGTATTCCTGGCAAGCATTTTGGGGGTGGTAGTGGCCCCTGGCCCAAAGCAGCCTATGGTGTGCAGCTGTTAGGATCAGTGCTGAGCTTCACACAGTGGGGCGTCCCAGCAGATGTTTCCATAATCTGCTTCTTCCTACATGAATGCCACGGTGTCCAATCCTTGGCTGGGCTTGGACTTGCAAAGGCTCAGCAGGTTTCCAATACTGGGCCTAGCTGTGCCTTACTAAGAAGCACTCTCTATTTTCTCCTAGACCACAACCTTAAAAAAAAGGGCCCTTACTTGGATAATATTTTATTTGTGACTTTAAAGGTTTTGGTGATGGAGTATGACAGAGTGAACTATGACTCTGCCTGGAGCAGGGTCTTCCTGATCCCAGCACAGACAGGACACAGTATGGGACCACTGTGTCTTTGACCCAGATACCTTCTTGTGCACTGGTCCACCACTCAGGTTCCCTCAGACTTCACGTATTTATGGGTAGTGTTGCCATTTATCTACCAGCTAATAGGGAAGCCTGGTCTGCCTGGTCTCAACACCCACCGCCTTTGAGAAAGTGATATGTAGCTTTGAGAGCTCTGCTGCAGAAGTTCTAACATTCTTAAAAATAGAATAAAGATGATATAATAATTAAAACACAATAATTTTAAACAGCCCTTTTCAACAAATTAACATTCTTTTGTGGATGGAAGATAGTTATCTTAAGTAATTACCCTGTTATCCTAGTGACAGACTGCTGGTGACCTTTATATTGCAAGTGAATTATGCAAATTGGTATTTTCATTAAACATTAAATAACTCCCTTGGGAGGAAAAAATGTTACTTACTGTATATTGGCTATTAGAGTCTAATCATATGATTTACCACAACTTTGTTTTCTACCTCCAAGGGCTCCAGAGGAGAAGGGATTAAGTCGTGGTTTGGAATTTGAGACTTAGACATGTGTAGACAGGTCAAATGAAGTAAAAAAACAAAAGCAAAACAAATACCAGTTACTTCATCCTGTGCTCCAAGCTTATGTTCTCTCTAGCAGAACATCAGTGCGACAGTAGAATGCCTCCAGCCCTACATTTTCTATCCCCCTGTGCACTTTGGAGCCACTAGGTAGCCTTCCCATTACCACAGCCCACTTCTCCTCATCCTTCTGGGCCCCAAACTAACTCAGCAGCATCCCTCAGCCTCAAACCCTGCCTTGTTGTCCTGCTTTCAGCCTTTCAAGGGGACCACACATGCTCCCAAAGCCAGCCTTGTGCCACTCGGGCTGCATCAGGCCCAGGGACAACAAAATGAGGATAAGTAAAGCCCACAGGAAAATCAAATTCACCTGATGCACAGAGGTGATGGGAACACTGGGGAGCACGGCTCCTGCAGAGTGGAAGTGACAAAAGTTTACTGTGGTATATCCAAAGTTGTTAGGAATAAGGCCAGTAAGACAGGCTTTAGGGATAGGAATGACTCTGTTTATTTTCAGTGATTCCTGTTGTACAAAATGGCCCTCGGAAACAGTACAAACGATGTAGAAAGTAAAGCACTTTCTACTGTGTCAGTGGCACAGTAGAAAGGTTTAGTCCTTAAACATTGCTACTCCCACAGATTTCTACAGCTTAAATGTCTTTTTGGAAACTTCCACCATTGCATTAAAAGGGATCTCAGTAGGAGTGCACTTTAATAAAGATAACTCAACATCCATTCTAAGAAAAGCAAGAATATGCAGGCTTCTGGGGAGCACCATGAACTCCACACAGCAAGGGAGGTACATCCGGCAAGAGCTGGCTTATTTCTCTCAGCACCAATCTTGGAATGAGTGGGACCATACTGTAGTGCTTCATGTGAAAAATCAAAATATTAGCTCCTTATTATTTGGTGCTTTGTGCTGAAGATAAACCAGTAAATACATTTCTCTGAAGTATCTCTGTTTATACAGTCATGGCCTCAACCAAAATGAGAGAACTGGGGTGCCCGTGTATGTGTGCAATGTACATTAACACAGGAGAGTTAATTTAACTTGCTTTTCAAAATATTAAAGTATTAACAGTCTGAATAGCAGATGCCAGTGCAACAGCTTTAGAAAGCATATTCAACAGTTATGCACTTTTGTTTTGAAACAGCAAAGTTTCCTGGTCTGTTAAACTGAAATTAATATGTCCTTTATAAATAAATAAGCAAACACACCACACATTATTTTAATGACTTAACACCTCTCTAGTGGGCTGTAGCAAAATGTAACTTTTAAAAATTCTGTGACAGTTACTACTACCCACCAATAACAAAGTTTATTTTAAATGTACCAGGCTGCCAGTCCAGAGGTGTTGTTGTGTGCAGCCCCTTTGGAAGACTGAGCAAAGCTGAATTGAAGGGAGAAATACTGAAGCCTTGGTCACAAAGAAAAGTGTTTATATCACAGGGGCATCCAGTCTGCTTAATTTAGGGAAGTTCTTGTCAACTCTATATCTCTGAATAATCATTAGCCATTTAAGTTAATCTGCATTATCACTTGTTTTCCTTTTAGAGCAAATGGAAAGGGATTATTGCTCAATGGTGATTGGGGAATTGTGTTAGAAGAGCAAAATTTAATGTTCTTGGTCTTTTCCCCCAGGGCAGGTTCCTTCAGGTCTCCCTCAGTCTCACAGTGTGCTCCAGAGACAAGTCTATTGCGGAAGAGGTCTCTACCACCTTGACATTGAAGTGCCTGTTTAAAGACAAAAACTAATGGAGAAGACACCATTTTCATTGGGTAATCTGTTCTGATCTCATCTGCATGTGCTGTTAAAATAGTATTCATTGCTAATAAGGCTTTAAGTCTTAAGTTTTCTTCTGTGTTATTCTTGTCTCTGTTAAACAGCTTGTAGTTTACAGTGTTTTGTTCCTCTGATAATGCTTATATGCTGTAATCAAACTGACTCTCAAAGCAAAGATAAACTAAACAGATCCCTGTAAATCTCAGTATATTGAAGTGGTTTGTAAGACAGGGTCAAATGATGCACCAGAAACTCATGTATGTGTCATTAAAAAAATAAAAGACAAAATGTAAAACTGAGTTTTCCCACATTTTCAGTTTATTCAGAATTAAGAAAAGTTGGGTTTATTACTATTATTGTTACTACCACTGTTACTTTTGTTGCTTTCCTTGTTCTTGTTGTTAAACATACAGTCAGTTTCTTGATTGATTCTATCACCCAGACCTGCAAAAGCTCATTCCAGAATAAACATATTCTAGAAAATATTATTCAATCTGGAAATACTAAAAAGTAGTCGTGAAATAAAAAAAAAAAAGCATTTTCCAGACAAATGTTAATTCATTATATATTCGTATAATGAAATAGTATTTCAAAGAAATAAGATTGCTTTTCCCTAAATAGCCTAATTTAAATTCTGCTTTCAAGCAAAGCTATATTAATCCTTTGTTGTTATTATGTGTCCAAACTTCTTACTAGAGACAGAAGGTTCCCATCAGTGCTTGGCACTTTGTCACAACAGAGAGTTGGTATAAATTTAAATATGCAGAGAGGACCTTGGCAGTGGCTGCAGGTTTCTGACAGCATAGCCAAGTTTCAGGTGGTTTGATTTCCAGGGAAATGGGCTGCCTCTACCTATGGTACTTCCTCCATCTCCAGTGTGTGGAGCACAACCCTATCCTTCCCCTTCATGTTGTGGGAAGCTCTCTTTGGAACTTCTACTCCAAGATCAGGGCAATTGATTGCTCAGATTCAAAACAGAAAATTAATTTTAAATTTAAGTAATATTGACTTAAATTTCTGCAGTTCAAGCATCTTTTTGGAGACTTCTGACATTGCATTAAAAGAAATGTCAATAGGAATATATTTTATTTAAGATGTTCCACTGTGTGTACTGAGAAAAGCAACGGCACTCAAGCTTCTGGGAAATACCACAAGGAAGCTACAGCAATTGCACTTGAGTAACAATTGATTTAAGTAATTTTAACTGTAACAGACCACCTTACTGTCTCTAGGGCTCATACTCCTGTACTTGGCCTTGTGACTGATACTTTTCAGCATTGCAGGTCCCTGGGGTGTCTGTGCTAAAACACCAGTGGAAATAGGATCCAGGCTGTGTCACCCTGTGTGCTGCCACCGCAGGAACTGTCAAAGGGTGGCTTTTCCCCAAAAAGCTGGCAGCCCGGTACCTACACCAGCTCCAGTTTGAGTGACAGTAGAAAGAACGAGGCAAAAGCCAAACAACATGTAAATGAGCTACTATACACATGAGCCTGACCTGTGGCCCTGGTTAGGCAGCTGCAGTTGTTGAACAAATGTAATCTGACAGCAGGGCTTTATCCCAGGTCATCATTTGTGCACTGGAGCGCTTGGGTGTTTTGTTTGACCTGGTGCTGGGATTCTGCAAGCTAAAGCTACCTGCCACAGCCTTGCAGAGAACAATTATTTAAGGTGAACAGTCCACTGAGGGTATCCTGACACCTACTGAGCTGTAGATGAAAAAGCAAAATTATCCCTGTTCACCCCAGAAGACACCCAGGGCTTGATTCAGTTTCCTAGACACAAGTGTATCCTGTCATTGGAGATGTCTCTGGACACATGAGATACTCAAAGAATCATAGAATGCTAAGGGTTTGGAATGGATCTTAAAGACCATCCAGTCCCAAGCCCCCTGCCATGGGCAGGAATATCTCCCACTGGACCAGGTTGCTCAAGGCCTTATCTAACCTGGCCTTGAGGCACCCACAACCTCCCCAGGCAGCCCTGGTTCCACTGTCTAACCACACTCAATATCTAACCTAAATTTCCCCTCCATGTCCTATGATTACAGTTTTTGCTCAAGAGTCCCTCTCCAGCTTCCTGATAAGTCCCCTTCAGATACTGGAAGGTTGCTCTGAGGTCTCCACACGACCTTCTCTTTACCAGGATGAACAGTCCCATCTTTTTCAGCCTGTCTCCTCAGGGGAGGTGCTCCATTCCTCTTATCAACCTTGTGACCCTCCTCTGGATTTACTCCAACAGTTCCATGTCCTTCTGATGTTGGGGACACCAGAACTGCTCACAACACTCCAAGTGGGGTCTCACAAAAACAGCACAGAGGAGCAGAATCACCCCCTTCAAAATTACACAGCATCTATAATAGATGCAGGTCCTTCTGAAGTGGTATCTGAAGAGCAGGTCAGATATGCCAGGTTATCCCAAAGGGTGTGGGATTTATATCCACCTGCTTGGTTGGTGAATTGTCAAACAGCCAGCTCAGCTGCTCTCTCCTCTCTCTCCTTTAGCTGCGCTGATTAGGGGGCATGATGCAGCTATCATCACATAAATGTGTGAAGCCATTTGAGATGCTCTGGAACAAGTGCCTTGAGTTACTGATTCAGGTGAGTGTAGGTTTTCTGTGGACACTAGAAATGTTGATTGGAAGGTCACATAGTCCAGTCTGAATATCCCAAGCCACAATTCATGGCCACTGTCTCCTGTTTCATTAGCTGATACTACTGAAGCTGAGAGGACGGGTAATGAATCTCCTCCAATACCACTTCTCCCTGGAGCAATGGCATGGCAGCACAACCTCTAGCAGACAGACTGAAGTGTTACCTAACTCTTTTAGAACAGAGAACATTATATGTTGTCTAAACTTTTTTGGTTTTTGATATGGTAAAAGACACTTAGCTGAGGCATAACACATACAACTATTCAAGCTATGCTTAAAAATTGCACCTACAGTAACTATAAACCTCACAAACTGCTGCCTTCCCTTCAGATTTGCCAGAAAGATTAAGGATTTATTCTGTGATATTTTCCTTCCGTACCTATTACTACCCCCTGGAGACCAATGGCATGAACTCCCCACACTGCTGGAAATCACATAGACTGTCATAAAGGGTCAGTGCTGCACGGGCCTGAGAACATAAAAATGGCTACAGAGACAGGGTCAAGATCCATCTGGTACAGTATTTCACCTCTGATATGTTGCCAAAAGTGGATGCCTAGGCAAAAATTTGCTGAATGCAGAAAAATAATAAATAGCAGTATTTTCTCAGAATAAACACTCAGTCTGCCATCACTGGTGGCCTGGGAACTCCCCAAGCCAGAGGAGATAATTTTGGATTTAACACTAGCACATTATTCTCTGTGGAGAGTTTACACTTAAATCCATGCACATGTCAATACCTTTGATGCAGGCTGGTGTGAGCTGAAAGTGTGATCTTGCAAGTCCCTGCCAAACCACTCCAAGTAATCTCTCGATCATTCCAGAAGAACATTGAACCAGGGAGCATACACAGATGTTACGGTTCAAAGCTCTAGGAAAAATGCAACCAATGGCATGTTCTTTGAACCCTGCCTCATATCTGCTCAATGTACATTCATAGATATTGAGGCCAGAATGAACCTGTAGATCTGGCTTCCACTATTAAAGATAGCTGTATCCAATCATTGCCCCCATTATTTGGAGTGTGGACTCAGCTTGCAGATTAGTGGCCTTTAACACAGGTTTTTACACCTGAGATGAGTATCTAAATGCGTGCCCTAGTCATTTCCAATGTCACTAGTGCACACTGCCAGGAGTCCAGGAGCTCTACTGGCTCACTTTGATTGGGAGAGCTACCTCTGCTGAGCTTAACAGCTCTCCCAGTCCCACCAGTGAATTGGATGACATTGCCACAGGCAGGAACAGGAACCTGGAGAAACATCCCACCTTTTGGGGGCTTGACCTGTGGGGTGAACTCCATATGACTGATACAATCAGCTCCCAGAAAGACATCGGAAACTGCCTGAAGTTCATGTGTTTTTATGACTGGGTATTACGTCAACCTGAAGTTTCAAACTCTATGGTTATTAACTTTCGAAAGACTGCTTTCCAAAGGGTTAATGAGTCATATTACTAGCTGATAGAAATGCCAATTAACAGGGATCAGCTGTAGAATAACTGGATGCAGAATGTGAGCATTAGGTATTCACAGAAGTTACAAAACCCAAGAGGATAGTGTAAAATTGCAATTTCTAGGGAGCTGAATCTCTGGAAACCCTTAGTCAAATTTCCCAAATTTGGATCCCTTTCCTCCACTTACACAATAAATAATAGTTTTAAATTTAATTCAGATTAGGTTATATATTTAAAAATATTTAGATCCTTAATAAGGTGTTCAATTTCATTGTACCACAGAATCACTCAACAGAAAATTATTTAATGACTACATCTGGAAAATGCATGTATTTTAGTGGCTGATAACATCTGCAGTCACCTAGCAACGTATTTGTGACAGTGACCTGGCAAATTGTTGAATGACATTTTTAACTGCTTAGCCACTGGACTGAATAGGTTTTCCTTATTCAGTCAGATTTGGTATTAGATTGCACATATGAGAAAAAAGGGAATTAGGTATATAAATGTACTGAAACTGAATATTAGAAAAGGCATTGTGATTTCGGAAAAGTGTTCTTGTGATTCCAAGGAATCAATGCTAAGAAGTTTTTCCCACTTTCCTTTGCCTTGATTGCTTAAACTGTGTCAGGTATGTAGATTATGCAACTTTAACTCTATTAAGGACACAAGAAATCTATTAAAACATAGACTCATTTTGAACGTATTTCCTGTGCCTTAGAGAACAGTATTTATTGCTTGTATTTTAGCTAAATAATATTAGCATCAAGCATATTTGCAAGTAACATGATCTATTAATAGATAACTTAATATATCTGGATACAGTGTGGCTTTTTGCATGCCTTTATGCTGCATCTCTTTAACCTCTTCATATCACATATAGAATAAATTAAGTGATGCACTAATCCTGGAAATAGGCATATGAAAATTCACAAGTTACCATTCCTTCCAAGAATTAGCTGTAGTAGGTCTGTGCCTTTCATCCCAAACACAGGCAAATGACCTTTCAGTTACACACAACATAATTTTCAGCTTTTTATGGCCTGTGAGTTTGTTTCTTCACAGCCTCGCTACAGTGAGCTCAGTAGCAGCGGAGATAAAATTTCCATAAGCACATTGTTTCTCTGACCTGCTGACAATACACAACATCTAATGCACAGTTTCAGCTCAGCTCACAGGCAGCTGAATCACTGAACGCGTATGTCCACCAGCTTACTGGGCAGGGGGGGATTCAGTTCTCCCCAGAGCAGACAGCAGCGTTGGTCAGCCAACACATGCTTTGAGGTCTACTGCTTGTAGTGATTGAACTTCCATTGACTAGAGTGAGTTCAGACGCCTGTGCAGCCTTTAGCAAGGGGGAAAGAATAATGAGTTCTGAATAATGCATGAATAATGAATTCATATCCCTCCCTCGGTCTCTTTTAAGTTTTATACAACATACAAAAGGCAAATGTCCCTTCCTGGTTAACGTCTTAAGGGATTATTAAACCACAGGTTCCGGCTTGGCTCAACACATGTTTCAACCTACTGCCATTTGTGGATGAACATTCTTTCCTTATGGGGAAAAACCTCACCCTTGGAAAATTATGTATGAACACGGAGAGACTGCAAGGTGAAACACTACTCACAGGATCTACTCACTGCTTAGTGGCAGTGAATGTAAAGCAGAGGTGAGTAGTTAGATGTTCTAGAAACCATTGTGAGAAATTTGGATGGACTCCCCCCCCCAAATATCACAGTGAGTATTTGGATTAAAAAAAAGTTGCTTGTAAATAGTAGGTAATTCCATTGGTTAGAATTCTCCTCTAGCAATATAATTGATTTCATGCCTGTATTTTCTAGACTTAGAAAGACCAGATTTTGGTTCACTCTTGTATACTGCATGTGAAAAAAAGTATTAATGGGGATGATTATACTGAATGCGTGCACAGCAGTCAGGGTCTTACTAAGGCACTAGATTGGCATTAGGTTGGAGATTGCAGCACTCAGTAAACAGGCAGCAAACATTTTGGGTATATCCCAATTAATTGCTGTTATTCTACACTTTATTTCATAAACCTGCATTCATGAGTTGGAAAAGCCTGTCCTGAAAGTAGTCACTACTTAATATCCCTATCATTTCTCTTTACAACCATGCTGTTGCTGTAATGCCCATAAAATGACCTGACAATGGTTTGGCAGCTGGTGTCATCGGATTGATCCTCATTAGACTAATTATAAGTGTCTCACCAGTGTCTTCTACTTCTCTGTCGTCAGCTGGGCCACAGTCTTCTTTTGTCTCTGGAAGTTCTTCAGGGCAGGAACTAACTTCTGGGAAAAATATCCTGCCTTGCACAACAGGACCTTGACCTTTGACTGAAATCTCTGGGCATTGCAGCTTATTGTCTGAGAACACAAACAGCCTGGGTATGCCTGGACAAAACCTTCTGGTAAGAGAGAACGTAGAAAAGAAGCCCTTCCTTTGTGTCTGAAACCAGCCATGGTAAGAACAAACCCTAAAGGATCTATGAACATGCAAGACTGTGCTGCTGCTGTTCGCTGTCATTTTTGGCTGAATTTATCAAAAAGACAGGAAATCTTTACCCAATAAAGTTAAAATTCACCTAGAAGAGAGGCTTATTGTCCTTCTACAAAATGAGGAAATTGGTGAGGAGGATATTTCAGACAGTTTCTCTTCGATTCTGGTGTTTTCCATCCACATACCTTGACCTTTCTAGCAACAGCCTTGCCTACTTACCCCCTCCATGCCACCCTTTCCTCCTCCAGCACCGCTTATACACTTTCAGGTGTATATTGGCCATGGCAGCTTTCACCTCACCACATACAGAAATCGCCATAAGGATTCCTCAGCATCCTTTCACAACCAGCACAACTCAAGGGCTTCAAGCATTCCATCCCCCGTGGGAGGCCTGGGCCACAGCTCCTCAGGAGAGCAACATCCCAGTATGATCCCCAAAAGGATGCTGTGGTGAGCTGCTATGAGCAATGGGGTGTGGAGGAGCAGGCAGCTGCACGCCAGGTTGCCCACCTGGAGGAGGAGCAGCATGCAGTAGGAGCACAACCTGCCTGCACATCAGAAGCTTTGCAGAAGTGACAGCTGACATCCTGCAGGGCTGTGACTCTGGAAGGACACAGTACCAAACACCACCACAGTTAATGGGCACTAATAGCACCTGCAGCACCAGTAGTAATACCTGTAATACCAGACCCATGTCCCAGCCGGCAGTGCTGAGTGTGGCCGCGCTCTGAGCCACTGTGAAGGCATGGTTCCTCCCCCCAGCTCCTCTGGGGGAACACAAAAACTGTCCTTCTCTCCAACCCTTCCTGCTTCCTTACCAGCAGCATCCCTCCCTTTCTTTAACACACAGGAGGAAACAGAGGAGCCCAAAATGGTCCTGGGTCAGGATGACTGATGGGTTCAAGTCCCCACACAAGGAAGTGGAGGGGGACAGATGGTGAGTGGTTCCTTCTGTCCCCATGACATCCTGTTGTGTGGCTTCCCGTGGTGAAGCCTCCAAGGAATAAATCCTGTGTCCCAGCAAGATGAGATTAGCTGATGAATGCAGGGTTTGGTGAGGAAAGGGAGCTTTCCATCTATGTCCCCAGCCCCAAAGGCTCACTAGCCTTTACCTTGATCAGTATCCCTGTAGTTACAGATGCGTGAATGTATACCTGCAATGGCAGCAGCAACTGTGTGGTGCTACCATGTTCAACAAAAAGCAGGGTGAGCACAGGCGTAGTTACAATGGAACAATGTCCAGTGACAATGGAACAATGTCCTGGCTCTTCAGAGCATGAGCAGAGCTGGTGCATGACCGCACAAAATACGTGTACCCCAAATCTGCTCTTGGTTCTGTTCTGTGGAGGATATTACACACCTGTCTAGGTCTGGAGCAAAACAAACCACAGTTTGAGACAAAAAAACCCACAGAACAAAACATTACCAAACTCTCAGAGGACCAGATGAATTTGCCCAGCCCAGAAAAAGCCAAATCCAATCTTTTGTGAATTTTGGATCTGGAGATCAAGTCAGAGCTATACTTCATGGCTTGGTCCCACCTTTAATAAAGAGAAAAAAAAAATATTTCAGCCCTTAAAGCAATTCTTTTTTTGTCTTGCATGACTGCCTTTCTGATTTCAGGATTTCAATGATGACTAAAGACATGGTTGTTACTGACTTGACCTCTCCCATCGGAGGCATCTTCTTACCTATGTATTTCTTTGGGAGGCAATTATTTTCTTCCTGCTTCTGAGGTTTGCAATTTTGGAGCTAGTGCTTTCTTTCAAGCTCCCACAACCCTCCCAGGAACCTCTCCAGGTATAAGCAAATGTTATCTCAAAGGGGTACTGAGGCTTTTATTACATCCTGACTTCACTTCTGTAATTCGTTATTTGCTGATCTGCCTGCCATGTCCCTGAGGCATTTGCAGCTCACGTTGAACTTCACTGTTGAAACCTGGATTTCTGAGCATTTTGCTTATTTCCTGAGAGAACTTCTCTGATTTCATTCTGGTAAAGTGGCAGTTTCAGGTTAAAATTAATTTTCTACTTGCCAGCTTTCAGACGTGCTTTCCTCTTCTCATCATTTTATTTTCCTATTACTTCATTTGCCACTTTGTCCCTTTGAGTTGCTTTTCATCTCCTTCTGTCAGAGTCAGTTTCACTGGTGAACCTCCAGAAAACTGCCAAAGCCGCACATTCAGTGCAGGCCTCACAGTGAAGTGTGAAGGCCTCACCTGCCAGTTCAAGTCACCCAAAATGGGACTTTGTAAAGAGGGACTGACCAGGACTGGCTCCAGCTTCCTCTTCAATTCTTCTGGCAGGTTCTTCTTGCCTTTTCCTTCCTTTCCCTTTTTGTCCGTGATGAACGCCTGTACAAAAGCCAAGCACGCAGTTTACTTGCCACATGGCTGGTGAGATGGACAAATTCAGCTTCAGTGGTCTCCAAAGACAAAGATACACATAATACACCATGAAAGATATAAATTCTAAGTCCATCGTATGGATTCTCTAGCAATAGCTGGAGAACCTAAGAAGGATCACTTGAAGAGACATTATTTGCCTAAGGATAGCTCTGTGGTTTCACACTGAGATTTGCTACAAGCTAATGAGCAAAGTTTAAAATCTGTAGGTTTGTGAGTAAGCTACATGCATAAGGTCAAACCCTGCTTCCGATTCCACCTCCTTCCTACAGGTCCTCTCAAACTGCAGAGGGAAAATAGCACTTCTTTTGGCTTCTCTAGAGGAATAGTCAGGTGCCACATAACTTGTGTTGCTTTCGTCAGCCCTCAGCCACACTGGGAAGGTGGATGCATTTGCTGGTGACCCTTGACTGGGTGATCCTCCCAGCCAGTGACCAAGGCTGTCCTGAAACATCTTCTACTCTGCTACTGTGAGTGAATGGTGATGAAAAATTGGCTGTACCCTACATTCTGTGCTTGCTGAATTCACTTCCGCAGTGCTCACGGATGATTTATCTTCTGGAAGGCACTCAAACTGTCCAGCTATGTTTGCTCTCGCACTTCTCCACCTGAGAGCAGAGCAACTCCTCTGGCTTGGAGCCAGACCCACACTACCCCTGCTGAACAACCTGGGGCACATGGAACTGCCAGTGCAGCTCAGGGGGGTTTCCCAGACTGTGGCACCATCACTGGGCATGTGTTCCAGAGTGCTGAGCATGCTACAAAACCTAGACAGAGACAGTGCAAGGGAGCAGGAAATCCTGGGATGACATTCCTTAAGCAGGCATACCCACACCATTCTTCAAAGAGGCCTGAAGGGTTTCCAGCCACTGCTCGGAAATAGGGCCCAGGGTAGTCAGACCTGCCATCTGCTCCAGCTTGCTAGCATGCTATATTTGAGCATTTGGAAACCACAACAGTTTGCTCCTGCCTCTACAGGCATCTGCTTCCCTAGCACACATCAAACCCCGCCAGGCCATTGCCTGTGCCTCCCCAATGCAGCCCCATCCGGCACTTGGTTCACGCTGGATTTGCTGTCACACCCATGCCCTCTCTCAGGACCGCACCAGCATCTATCTCTGCCTGCTTGGGTTTGCCTCCACCTCCTGATAAACCTTGCCCTCCTCTACCTTGCAGAACCCCAGACGTGATTTTGTTCCTCCTGTCTAGTCCTTTTTGCCAGCACTGCCGAGTTCTGCCTCCTTTTCCCATACTTGCTACACAAATAAAAGGGCAGCCTGTCCACGGAGACCACACTGAGCACAGACCTAAAGAACAGTGAGGACCATGGCACATCACAAACACCTACCCTCGCATGCCCTGACAGCCAAGGGAGAAGCTATGCAAGATGATCATTCTGTACCAGCAGGATTCCTTAGCTGCATTTCCAGATTTTGTAACATTTGGTTGGTTTAGGGAAGACAGTGCAAGTCTCATTTCAAAAGCTGGCTAGATTTCACAGGAAAACGCTGTCAAAATTAGCTCTTTTGAACTGTGCTTTCACATTTCAATGGCTGCTGTATTGGTAGCAGCTGGAATTAGAACCTAACTCTAGACTTGGTTTGAATAAACCAAATGCTTACTGATAAGTCTGCTTCCAGGCTTCACATGGAAGCAAAATATGACAATGAATGGTAAAAGCTATGTACAAAAGCTTTGGATGCTGTGCCTTGATGATGGCAGTGAGAGATTCCATTTTTATTAATATTTTCAATTTTTAGCACTTAAGCATAACCTCTATAAATGTGTAGGTCATATCTGGGTCTCACTTAAAGTCAAGAACAGCTTTTCTACTGGTTTTGGTGGAATTCAAGTTCAATGCATTAACACCAGTGTGTCAGTATCTTACAATTTGTATCAGCATTAGCATTGCTAATAATTTTACAGTGAATGTCATGATCTATAAGAGGATTTTTACATTCAACTTACTAGCAGAATGTAACACTTTAACATGATACATGACACTCACTAGCTGATACAATCTCGAAAGTGTGAACCCTCAGTATTTTAAAGCAGAATACCAATAACAGCCCAAGGGTAATATTTTTGTATTTAACTCCTTAACCCAATTTTGGCTTATTTTGGAGCTATAAGGTACTATTTTCCAAAGCTTGTATTTGGCAAAACAGTTGATCTTTGTTATCATCAATTGCAATAATTATTCCAGCACCAGGAAGTCATCTTTCATTAGCTCAGATTTCTTTAGCTGATTTTTACTTTTATTTCACAGATCCTTGATATAAATAGCATTGATGCTATAGCAGTAGTATCTTGAATTTTAGGCAGGTCTGCCATTCTCCCCTGAAAAGACGTGCTTCAAGAAGTCCAGCAATCTTGCCCCCAGGTTCTCTTTTCCTTTTGCTGCTAGAGGCCACTCGCACAGCAGACATCTGCACTGGTTCCTACAGCACCAGGTCATCCTTGTGCTCACTGAGCCAGGCAAGACCCTGGAGGGGTCTGATCCAGGCTTGGCTATCAGAGAGCAGATTACTAATCCCTACTACCAACACTGAAAGAAGAAAGCAAACAAGAAATGCAGCCTGGCAAGGAAACCCCTTGTGATGCTGCAGTTTTTACACCTATTTGTGTACCATCTGTTGGTAAGGGCTGTGCCTACAAGTACAGACTTAATTGGAATGGGCCTGAAAAAGCAGTGTGAAGGGACAGTACAGCAGTGGTGGAGAACACAGGCATCATGATCTGCAGTGCGATGCACAGACACTTGATATCTTGTTGCATTTCTTCATTCATTCATTGCAAGGGGAATTTTTCAGATGCCTTTTCCTCCCTGCCTGCTGCGTGAACCACAGCACCGTTCCGCAGCCATCTACTGAGAGTGAGGCAGATCTCACCATGGATACCCATTTAAATAGAGAAGTCACAGGACAGTTGCTATTTGTGTGCCTGAATGGAAGTCTATTGTGCTATTTTTTTTGCTCCAGTGAAGCAGAACAAACCCTTCTTTTTCTTTGTTTATGTGAGGTAAAAAAACATACTGGTACTGACTTTCAGATAAAAAACCTCTTAGTTGTAGCCGGTTCCTTCTCTCTTTAAGAACATCTGGGGATACAGAGAGAGTCCATCTGTCCTGCTCCAACACTGAGACAAAATAACTGTGCTCTTAAATACCCTTCTCATTCCCTGTCTGATTACACCTCACGCTGTAGTTCTTTGTAGTCAAGGACTGTTGCTTTTCTTTATATGCCCATCTCTAGAAACACTAACAACTTCCAGGCACTAGCCAAATACGAGTTTTTGATATATAATATCATGCATGGAAATTAATTTTTTTGTGGAGGTATTGAGTCAAACCTCAGAAGACCTCAGACTTGTCTCAGAGGGCCAGTGTCAGCCTTGGCATAATAACCTCTCTGCACTCTGGCTTTCTGTCTCTATTTTTAATTTGTTTTGCCACAGCATCCTTGTCAGACACTAGGGGCTTCTTGTGCTTCTCTTGTACAAACATGTAAGCAAACAGTAGTTACCGCTCCAGTAAATTCACATACTCAGAAGGAAATGATTTCTGAGGAAAAAAAAAAGTAAAATTAAGGCAAAGGGAAGGAAAAAAAGATGTGTAATTCATTTTCAGTAACATCTGAGATGTGTTCTCTGTACAGCGTTGTGCACAAGCCAATGCATGATGCCAGGCCAGTGGTTGTCTGCATGAGCTCCCTCTGCCCAGCCTGCATGGTGCTCCGGCAGCACCACACGCCCGTGGTGTGAGCCAGCTCGGTGTCCACACCATGAGCGTGGGCTCTGCTCAGCTCTGCAGAGCCACCACACTTGCTCAGAGCAAGTCTAAAGCTCACATTCTCACATGCAACTCCAGCTCTACTTTAAGACCCCTGATTTTTAAAAAGAGGTTAAAGAACTTTCACAATGTTAGCATCAATCATTTTTTAATGTATTATCTTAAAGGACACTACGCAAAGTCTTGTCTTGGGACACATCTTAAATGACACTGATATTCCCTTTGCAGGCTAGGAGACCTGGGAGGTGTCCACATATTGGTTGGATGTCCAAGTTTCTGTTACAGTCAGTGGAGTCCAGAGACCTGCCCACTTCACCCCAACTAGCTGGCTAAACTTAGATGTCTAGTGCCAGCTTTGCCTCTGGTATCCAAGATATTTACACAGAATTGCCAAATATTAAACATGACCTTTCTCCCTCCCAAGTGGCAGCTGGAAGTTGGGGCCTATTACAGGACATCTCAAATGGCTCTAGATAAATAAATGTGGACAACTGAAGCAGTCAGCAGGATAGCTCTCCATGTTTCCTGCCTATGATGGGAGTTTGGATCTATCTCATACAGAGACATTTCATCCTTCCTGAATGTCACAAACGAAGACAACTGCATCAATTTTTTTCCTTCCCAAAGGATGGGAAGCTTGGCTCCAAGTTCCAAATCAGCTCCTCCCCAGAGCATCTTTCCTCCCAGAAGACATCATGGGGCTCACCCAGCTCTTCATGACTTTCCACACCTCCAAGAAGTATCCAGGCTGCCTTTAGCCGATGCACTGACATGGTTTTGTGCACTGTTGGAATTAATTCCTCTATAATATAAGCTGCTGAAAAGGAACAGTGTTTATCCAGGACTCAGCACCTCTCAGACTTTCTCATTATTTACATAGTGTTTATATTGCTCAGTGGTGCCAATCAGGGTAAGTATTTATTGCTGCAGGCTGTTTACTGCTCCATATCTGAATATAGCTGCTGCCCTGAAGAACTTACAATTTAATTATAAAACAAGATGCTGGGAGCTTAAAACAAGAGAGAAAATTGAAGAGCAGAAGAGGTAAGACTCACAAAGTCAGGAGAAGCAAAATATTTTTTATTCTACTCTATCTTTTACAATTATATGCTTTTCAATTTTAAAAAAGCCCAACTAACCAAACCATGCATGTTTCATTTCTTTTTTCCCGCCCCCTGTTTCTCAATGCAATTTATATTTATCAGTAGAAAGACTGCACTTTACCTAATGTGATGTTTCCATTTAATCCTATTTAAGGTTCTCTTTCACGTTTATAACTTCCACCTACTTACAGACCATTGGTTCAGGTGTCTCTCTCAAGTTCAGTGCTGAATTATCAGCAGGGACATACAAGACCTTTCTTTCCCTGGTGGTCTATGAAGCAAGGCAGGTCACATTTGTCCATTTTGTGTCCATTTCTCTTGGTTGACTGCCTATCTGTGATCCAGACTCCAGGCTGGATCATGTCCCAACACGTAGGTTTCCCACTGGCTTCTCAGCAGGACCTCCTCTGGATTTCCTGGGACCATTAGTACTGCTGTGAGTCTTGGGACATCACCCACCATTATCCTACCCATATCATCCCAATGAATTCCAGCTCACCTCTATCTGCCATCCAACTCACTTCACAGAATCCATGCACATGCTTTCTCACATACAAGATCACTTCTACTATTAATTTAAAAAGATAATTTGTGACATTTCTGCAGGATACCCTCCACTTATAACTCAATTTGATAAAAATGAGACACATAAGACTGCAAGTATTACCCATATCATAGTAGACACCAAAACGTGCTGCTGCTGTGCCACATGCAGGGTAAGAGGCACTAGAAGTGCAAAAGGCATCACAAGCAGCATTAAACTTTTTAAAAAAATCACTGTGTATTGAAAATCAAGGTTTCCACATATAGTTCACACATTTGCACTGTTACTTCCTATTCAGATTCCACAGCTGTACTCTCAGAGCTCTCCTCTCTCCAAACACAAAAGAGACACAGAAGGTTGGAGGGAAACACTCTTCTTCTGTGCCAGAAAGTGATTGTTAAGAAAACATCTCTTAGATGCATAGGTCATACTGCATTTGTCTCATCTGGGCTCATCTTTGAGTAACCAGGCATTGGCCTGTCCCAGGCAGCCTGGCTGTGATGCACAGAACTTCTTGATGTATTTGTCCAGTGAACACAAAGCCACACACACATGTCACAGAAGCCACCAGACATGCTCCCAGCCCCAGCTCAGAACTGACCTCACCAGACCAAGGAGAGAAAAACAGTATAAACATGTATTTTTCACTACTGGGTAGTTCTCATGATGATTTTATCCATCTATAGTAATACCAGAAGGATGAATATTAAGTTTGTGTCCAAAATCTGTGTTAGCTGACCATGCCAATAAAAACAACTATGGCTGCCTGCCATCAGGAGAGAAAGCTCTGTTATTTCCCTGACACTGAATTTTCCATGTTGCACCTAGCTTAGTAAATAGTCAGCTGGGGCTTGCTTTTCAGACTTCCAATAATACAAACTGATTTTTCTTTTCCCTTTAAAACAGCTTTCTATTTATCCTCTTACACCCAAGGGGAAGTTAGAACTGAGATTGCAGAAAAACTCTGCATAAATGATACAGTTGTTATGTGTACCTTGAGGTGCACAGGGATTTCCCCATACTTAGGTAAGTATGTTCAGTTTAGATGTCTAACATATGTCTCAGTAGGTCACAATGAGACAGCTCTAGTCACCATTCATGTGGGTTTCCTCCACTCCCTTCACAGGTCATTCCACTCCCAAAATCTGGCACACATGATCCACTCAGGGGTGGCCACAGCTCTCAGTCTGGTACACTCAGCTGTACTTTCATCTTGTCCTTGTTTCATGGGCAACAACAACTTTTAGGGCAGCCTGGGCACTCTGGAGATTCAGCCCCAGGCTTAATCCATCGCCACCAAGTGCTTGGCCTTGCTCAACCTGTGGATGACTTAAAAACCTGCATTTCTCCTGGGTGATTCCATTAATTGGGCAGGAGCTACAAGTGCTAATCAAACAGCAAACACTCCTTTCTGCCTGCTTGGAGCCATGTACACATCCTTAGCAGGGAGAAGGAAGGTATGGATTAAAGATAATACCCATCAATATGATGGAAAAAACACACAACATCCTAGGAAGGGGAAAACCTCACTGGAAGAAAGATAGCAAGTTTCAAGTAAACCCGCTGCCTTAAATTAAGTGTTACCATCATAATTTGGAAGAGGAGAGAGCTGGTATTAATGTCAGCATTGCAGCTGAGCCAAGGAAGCACTGGGAAGACAGGAGGAATAAACTCTAATCCTCTGCCTTCTCAGAGATAGTTGCTTCAGCAGGAGGTCTCTTTGAGTCTTGAAGAAACCAGCACCCTCCACAGAAGCTCTGTGGTAGATGAGGAAACAGATAAATCAGAAATTTTCATGAGAGCAACAGTAGTTTACATAGGAAAATGCTTCCCCTGAAAAACATTCTGAGGATCAAGGCTGTCTGGTAAGGAAAATGTGTGAGATGCCAAGACCACTACTTGAAGCATGAAATGAGAAGAAAGCATTGTGACTTCTCGAATAAGATCTAATTGCATTATCTGAGTATTAGAAAATAACAGGTGTGAAAACTGTCCCTCTTACTGGAATCATTCTGCTGGCTAAAAACCAGAAATGAATCCTCATGTCATGGAAAATGGCTCTGCCAGAGGGAAGAGGATTCATAGGGCTGTATTGAATAGATCATGTTGACAATTTCTAGGATTTGGCAGCATGGAGTAATTTTTTTTTACAGGCCTTCAGTGGGTAATTGTCTTCTTCAGCTGAGGGGAGAGGTACTCAGAACAATCTGACATGACTTTACAGAATATCAGCACCTGATGGTCTTCACTTGTGGAAATCTTGCCTTGTTCTCTGAGAGCTTGCCTGCTTTTTCAGAGCACAAGAGATACATCAAAGAACCCGACTGGAGCGGGTATGTGTTACACTGTATCTGTAAATGATGGGCATAAAATAACTGGAGACAGGACAGCAAAGTTTCTTTAACACAGATAAACCCCCAGTAGCTGTAGATGTATGGGAATTCCCAAGTATTTATAAGCCCAGCTCACCGAGTGCAAGTCACAAAGCCACTCTGTCCCTCTGCCACAGGTGACAAGGGTAGGGGTCTTCTTAAGGTAGCTCAGAGACAACCAGCTCTTTATCCTTTTTTTGCTCCTTCCCTTGGAATTATAGGGAATTTGTTGTCAGTTTATCAGAGAGCAGACAAAGGCTAGTGGGCATCTCTGAAGTGTCCTAAAAAAATCTATCTTGAAATGTATGTGCAAGTACAGGTAAAATTCACTGTAAAATTATTTAATTATTTAGAAGCGTTCAAGAATTATCTGAGATTTTCAGGACTGGATGTTATAGATTCTCAGTGATTACAGACCTTGTTTTCATGTGGTTCTTACTTGTAATGCATAAGCTGCTGCTTTTTTTTATTTTTATAGCTGAGTACAGGAGATCTACAAGAGAACTAGCTTTTAAACATTGCAGCATGGGAAGAATAACACCCTTTTTTTGACTTATCTAATAATCACCTTGAGCTCTGCAGCTTCAGGAGCAGTAATCTCATAATTCAAAAGAATATATGAAAAGAAAGAAACCAAGAAGTCCTGCAGTCCTCACTGATGAATACAGCAACCAGGGTTTTCTTGCCACCTTTCCTGCTATCCTCCCTAATCACACCTTCTAGCAAAAGTACTTTTTACATCACTAAGAAACATGTAACATCCTAATCCAGCCATAAGGAGTAAAACTCTCCAAAGATCCCTTTTGTTGGGCATGTTTCATTATAAGTAGTAGGTTGGCTTAGTTCTTGAAGCTGAGTAAAAAACCATCAAGGCCAGGAACAATCATCCTGGGGGACATGGAAATGAAGTGTCAGGCACTGTACGTCCAGTACTTGGCAAAAGGATACATGGTCTCTTTGCTTGGACCAAGCAGTTTCAGTGCATCTGAAGAAGTGAAGCACCGCTGCCGGAGACAATTTTGCAATTTCACTGTTCTTGGCATGGCCTGGGAAGTCCTTTCCCAGCTACACCAGCTGCTGGGGGTCTCAAAGGACTAGACAGCAGCTGGGAATCACTAGCACTGGGAGGGTGTTTTGGATAGAGTCCTTTCTATCCTGAGCCACAGGGACCCTAAAAAGAGACAAGTGTCAAAGAGATTACTGCAACCTGCTACGCTCTTAGGAAGTCCTGGCAAAAAGGACTGTCCAGCATTTTGATATAAAAGCGTCTCTCAGACCCTACAACTAGACCACAGGGTTCAAAGTATTTTTTAAACAAATAATTGTCACTGCTTTATGGCATTTGAATCACTAAAATGGGTCTGAATTTCATTTATTTACCTGTCTCCATCCTTTATTGTAAATCTGAAGCTTTAGCCACTTCCCTGTACACAATCTGTCTTGTATCCAATACAGAGATGAAATAGCAGCCTGTAGCAATTTTCTTTTGTGGTGTCAGGATAAATTTACACCTTTAGCATCCCACGGTTGTACATATTTTATAGTGAAACAGAGGAAGGAGAACCCTGAAGCTTCCCAGTTGAAGCAACATCACTGGCACCATAGAGGCTACACAAGAACTCTGGAGAGCATTTCAGTGTCACAGAGAGATATTTGATGCAGAGTTAAAGCAGAAAACCACATTTCTCCAAGTAAGTTAAAAATTTAGGAGAGTTCTGTGATTTATATTGTGTTCTATGTTGATGCCATTATATTTAGTGATATGACTGATACTAGACTTAGGGAAAAGTGCTGCTTTAGAAACATTTTTTTGTAATCAATGTTTCACTTGGCCTGAATATTAGCTTCAAAAAAAGATACTTCTTGAAGTCTATGTTTGGTCTTCTTATACATAATATTCTGCTATGATGAGAGGGTCATATTAAACAGTCTATCTGATGCCAAATTAACTAATGGCCAAACGAAATATTAATTCTAGTCAAAGAGTACATTTTTCCTGAAAACTGAAACAAAGATGCCACAAATATGTTTCTATAGAGGGTATACGATTATTTTTCAAGTCTTAAATATTTAAGCTACTACCTTTTGACTTTTTATCCTAGCTCACTATTATGCCTTATCCAATATATTCTTTCTACAACTAGAGCCATTTGATATTCACAGCTTTGCAATTCATTCATTAGGGGCATGACATTTTCATGTCATCTTCCTCATAGATGTCCAACATAATTGAGAATGAGAGAATTAAAATTGCATTCAAACACACACACACACAAAATACAGAAACAGAAAATCTTAAAATCTATGAGGACAAGAGTAGGAAATACAATTAAAGATGCTCATATTTGAAATTGGAAGTCTGGAGAATAAAAATATATGTATATATGTTCCCCACACAAACTTAGTATAGTGCTTAAGAGGACAGAAACACAAAATTATAACAATTTTTCAGAGCATACACAACTTTTGCACAGGACCTGTTACAACACTGAGTTCAAGCATCTTCATGCCTTAGTTTGCCACCTCTTGATAGGGGATAAATACTTCACACAGGAGCTATAATGATATTTAAAGACTGCTGTAAAGTGTTCAGAAACAGTAGTGATAGAATGATGAAAAGAGGTACAGAGGCAGAAAATTGCTAACATACTTACTGCTAAGAAAATCTGAGTAGATTCCAGACCCCTTAAACTTTTTTTTTACTCAGCCAGAAAATGTATAAATTATACAATTTTTCATTAAGGTTTAATTAGCTTTTAAAAATGGGTCCAAGTTAAAGGAATAAATATGACATAGATTAACAATAACTAAATCAAAGACAGACTATTGCTCAGATCCAGAATAAGCAAGATCTAGTTCAAGTCCTGACTCTGCTGCAGACCTGCTACCTATAGACAGAGTAAGCCCCGCACCAGTCAGTTTTATGATAGTGCAAAGTCCATGAAACAGAATGGCAATTTTCAGATTATGCTCAATTAACAGTAATTATTACTGTTAAACCACCTCCTGAAAGTTTGCAATCAGCTGCTGTTAACAACAATTTTAATACTTACAGAACCATCTACGGCTTAGACTTTTTTTACAGAGTGTTCATGAAACCCCTGGTTTAACAACGGCTGGCATCCATGCTGCAGCCTTATTTTAAAATGGTCTCTATGTCTTAAAGGAATCAGACTCACCTTCTGTAGGGACAAGGCCAGAGGGAAAATCTGCTGAGTGTGGGTTGTTTGAAGTGGTTCTACAGCAGCACTTTAGAAGGCTTGATACCAAACACAGCAGCTGATCCAAGAAAGACATAAAGTGCACATGGTCATGTTGTGAATCACGTGTGGGCACTCAGCGCTGCTGTCTAGGCATCAGAATTCCACTGCAGTCCAGTTGGATTTTGGCACTGGATATAATTAAGAAATTGTCTCATGATAGCCTCACCACAGTGTTAAAAATGATTGTTCAACTAGAAAAGAAACAGATCCAAATTATCACCTCCTTTTATCAGGACTGAATACTCTGTATTACACATCTGCACTTAGTTGAGAAAGTGAAGAGTATGCCATTAAACATCAAACAAGAAGAAAAGTCATACTGGAACATACCTCTCTCTACCTCATCTGAACCTGGATCATTCCTTCAGGTAGACATGCATGTGGTAACAGGGATCATAAATCTATGTGATCAATAATGGACTTTCATCAGATTACTTGATAATTAATTTTCACTTAGCTACAAAGGAAGCCTGAACATTTCGCTAAACTATATGATACCACATGGAGCTGAAACTTGGATATGCCTGTCTTGTATAATCTTTTAGCAGGTCACTTAATGTCTCTTATTTTCCCCTCCCTTTGGAAGTACTCTTTAGTTTCTCCACATCTCCTCCACTTTGACTGTTGAGATGGTCTGCTTGGAACAAGGACTGTCTTTGACACAGACAGTCAAATATTTACCTGTGACTTATGAAAGATACTGATGTAGAAATAACATATATTTAAAATGCCACTCATCAAATCCGTGCAATAGAGACTGGTTACAGGATTCTATTAAAGTTTTATGACAGGAATAGCCCATTGTGTACAATCATTTAGTGTCTTAGGTTTCAAAATACCTCTCTTCCTGCAAAGCTGGGTAATAGCTTCAGGAATCATAAAATATTACTTGGCTCATAAGGTCTCACAAAATTGCAGAGTACTGAGTGGTTTGTGACTTTTGGCAAGTGTTCCAGGTCAGCAGTTCTTAAATACTAGCGATTCATGAAGTTATCCCATAGATCTGCAGGATGAGATATTTTATGAGAGCATGGTTCAAAGGAGTAAAAAAGGAAATAAACATGTAACAACAACAACAACAAAAACCAAACCCACAAACAAACAAAAATCAACTAAAGAAGAAACAAACAAATAAAACCACAAAAAAACCTAATAAAAAACCCTAAAAACAAGGAAGGAAGGCGTGGAAGGAAGGCGCAGAAGGAAGGAAGGTACGGAAGGAAGAGAAAGAAAAGAAAGAAAAGAAAGAAAAGAAAGAAAAGAAAGAAAAGAAAGAAAAGAAAGAAAAGAAAGAAAAAGAGAGAGAGAGAGAGAGAAAGAAAGAAAGAGAGAGAGAAATAAAGAGAGAAAGAAAGAGAGAAAGAAAAAAAGAGGTAGACCAAACCAGGAACTCCCTTACAAAGCAGACATCTTCTAGTTCTGTGTTAGTGGAAGTTTTTATCATACCACCCAAGTGGTTCACAAACGCCAGTTAATTAATCCTCTATGCTCGTGAGGAAGGAAATATTATTCTATTATATTGAGAGAAAATTTTAAAAAAAAAGTAAAGCCCAAGTGTTTCAGTACATCCAGTGACTTTTGAGGCTTTGAGTTTCTGACTGCTTAGTTCTAGGTTTAGCTTCCAGGAATATTTGCAGTTCCTCCTTACGGAGTTGTCTTCTTAAGTATACCAAATATTGTTTTTTTCCCTCCGAACTATGAATCCTAATTAAAAACCCTATAGAATCACAGAATGAAAGGTTCAGTAAGGTTGGAAGAGACCTTCAAGACCATCTAGCCCAGCCATCGACCCAGCATCTCCATAACCATCCCTAAACCATATCCTCAAGTGCCACATTGAAACACCTCTTGAACACTTCCAAAGACTCCTATACCTCCCTGGGCAATTCATTCCAATGCCTGACCACTCTTTCAGTGAACTTCTTTTTTTTCTAATACCTAAGCTGAACCTCCCCTGGTGCAACTAAAGGGAATTCCCTCTCATCCTTTCACTTGAGTTTTGACAGAAGAGACCAACTCCCACCTGGCTACAACCTCCTGTCAGGGAGTTTTAGTAAGAGAGCGATGAGATTCCTCCTTAGCCTCCTTTTGTCCAGACTAAAATATAATTTTAAGAATATATCACTAAAATACTGAGAAGGAACTTACATAGTCCCTTCCATATCTGATTGACTACAGATCAAGAAAAAAACAATTAATCTAATCTTGCTTGATTTTTCTGGACTAATGATCCAATTATTCATGGATGTTGTTCCTTCAGAGGTGCATTGTCTCTTCTGACTGCTGAGTTTGAGATGTAGAAGAAACAGGAGTAGTTTCTATCACCACACAGCATCCACTGTTGATTTGTAATATTTCACTCCTGTCTGGGGACACACTCCTCACCTACCAGGGTACCAAGGAAAAACATCAAACCTCTTTGATCTCAGCAGTGTGCCATTAAAAAATGGCAGCATTTAGAGATTAAGTTCTCCATCCCTCACACTGAGAATTAGAATGGGCCCAGGCAAATAGAAAACCCGTATCACTTTCCAGAAAGAGTGTTTCACCAAGTCCTGCATGGGAATACAGCTTCAGAGGACATGAAGACTGAATGCCTAAAGGTGTAAGGAATTTTGAGGCCCCTCTAGAACAAGGATATAATGGGGCTTATGATGTTTGAGAGTTTAAAATCAGATCTTTCTTTTTTTTCTTTTCTTGACAAGAACTGCAGTCTGCTGAAAAATGGTCTGGCATTAAAGAGGAAAATTATATCGAACTCCTTTATAAAATAATTTTTTAAAAAGCATTAGGAATAGCAATTGTTTCACTGTTACAGACTTTTAAGCAATCAATTGTTTATACAGTAGCTATATGGTGACCACCTAATGGACCAGTGACACTACCTGCACTGCTTGAGGCACCATGTGTCCTTCTGAACACCTACTTTCAAAGCTGGTTTACTCCTTTTCCTGATCAAGCTCTATCCAGCCGTCTTCTTTTGCTCAGGGTTTTTTCTCACAATTCTGTAAGAGTGAAACAACTTACTACAAAAAACATGCACTTGTTTGACCAAGAGTGACCACTGAGACGCACTTTCCTCAATGAACAGCAAAGCTGTTGTGTGCAGTAGGGTCTGAGCTCATTTCAGGTACTGGGATATTCTTTATTGCCCCCACTAGTAATGGATTTTTAACAATACAGTAACATCAATAAGATTAAAACTGTCCCCTAAAAATAGTTCCAAAGTGTGCTTGGGTGTCCTTAAAATAGGTCTTTTAAGTTAATTGCTGTATTGTCTCTATGGGAATTTCTATGGGAATTTCTAGCAGATACCTGGAAGGCAGACATATGACTCTTATCAGTAAGGATTGAAAACTGGATTATCCTATCTGGATTAACTTCTGAGATGCAGATAAGCAGCAATGCACAGTACAGATAATTATTGACAACTGGTTGTAAGGTGATGTAGTTTTGCCACACCTGAAATAAAAGACAAGCTGAGGACTGGGAGCAGTCCTGGAATCTGATCCTTTCTAGATGTTTTTTCCTAAATCCTGAGAGGAAACCATAGGTTCTCCTTTTGCCTAATTAACTGTACTTAAAAATAGATGATGATCTGGACTAAATATCTAGAACTGTTTGACAAGACTTGTTTGTTCTTCGGTCAAACAAAAGAACTCTTGAATCTTGTGGAGTTCACTGTGGTTTTGTGTAACTGAGGATTTACTCTATTCCCCAGTTTGGTAAGAGCGAGAGGAAGGGAGCTTGAGGCTGGGAAGTCGGGAGAGTCCTACACAGACTTTAATTCTGGCAAAAGTCCCTCATGTTCCAACCAGAATGTCCTATACTTACACCTGTGTGCCTGTCTCTGTCTTGCATTCCCTTTTCTTCCCATGCACGTTGTTCAATCCAGCCTGACTTTCTCCAACCTAGGAGAAAGCACCTTAAAATGCATTTTTACTTCTCAGCAATTTCTTTGTTTGTCAAGCTGTGGCAACGGCAGAGAAAAACCGTTCTGTAGAGACTGGAACTTGCTGTCAGAGGGAAGCACTGCGTGGATCCTGCTTAACAATCCTGCCGCTCTGCTGCAGTCCTTGTGTTCTCAGGATTGTTCCTCGGCTCTTTGCTTCCTGTCTCCTCTTCCTCCGTGCAATGAATAGTGTGAGGGAGGTGAGGCTCTGGAATAGGTTTCCCAGAGAAGCTGTGGATGCTCCATCTCTGGAAGTATTAAAGGCCAGGTTGAAGGGGGCTTGGAGCAACCTGGACTAGTGGAAAAGTGTCCCTGTCCACGGCAAGGTGACTGGAACTCGATGATCTTTAAGGTGTCTTCCAACACAAACCCTTCTGTGAGACAACACTCTCCATGATTTCACAACCCACATGAAACACAAGGCTCTTTCATTAAACACTTTTCTCCTAAAATCCTCCTGTTTATCACTTCCTTTTGAGCTACAACTGCTCCGTCTTGCTCCACAGGAGTGCTATACCAGGAGCTGGGATACTCTGTGGTAAGGGCTGAAATTTTTGGACAGGCATCTAGACCCTCCTTTGCTGCCGCGGCAGCGTTCCAGAAAGCGAAAACTTGCCCTGTGTTGACGCACAGACCTGGACGTGCTCCCACACCCACAGGCTTCGGTGAGGCCCCGCCGGACTCGAGCACTGCCCCGACCCCGCTCCATCCCTCCGGTCTAAAATACCGCCCGGCACTGCCGCGCTGCCCGGGGCCGGCTGAACACTGCCCCCGGACACACGCGGAAACAACGGGATAGAAGGCACCGCTTCCGCGACATCAAACGTGACCTGGCCTTCCCTTCCTTCCCCTTCCCCCTCCCCTTTCCTTCCTCTTCCCTTCCCCCTTCTCTTCCCTTTCCCTTCCCCTTTCCCGCCAGTTCCCGACGGGGCTACGGCGAGTG
>VZRN01003464.1:1191547-1301590 GCA_013397935.1 Dasyornis broadbenti | reverse complement strand
CTCGGGGCCACGGTGGTGGCGGGGGTAGGGCGGGCGAGCCGCCGGGGCCGCTCCCGCACTGCGGCCTCGCCGCCCCGGGCACAGCGGGTGAGCTTTGCCCCCGCGCCGCCGGGGCCTTGCGGGAGAGCCGCGTGTGCCACGGGGACAGCGGGAAGGGGCGAGCCCCTGGGGGACGCGCCTGGAGCTTTCCCGGCTGCCCGGCCGGGGCGGATGGGCGGCTGGGACCCTCCGGAGCGGCAGGCGGTGCCTGTCCCTGGTCCATCGCTCCGGGCACATTTCTGACTTTCCACGCGAGCCGTGTCCTGAGCAGGTGAATTGCCGGCGGGCCGGGGGTGCGCCCAGGCTGCCCAGCAGTATCTGCGGGAGCAGATGGCACACGGACGGTGTGTTGCCCCTAGGATTTAGTTGTTGTTGGGCCTTCGGTAGCTGCTTCAGCGAAGTTGTTTTCACTCTCAGTTTCAGTTTGTCCAGGTGCTCAAAATTACTACGTAGCTTTGTCCACAGTTTAAACAGATGGGCACTTGCCAAACAGTGTTTGTTGTACGAGATTCCTATGTGGCAGATAAGTATAATTATTTTTATTCTGCAGGTAAGCGAATTGAGGCAAAGTGGTTAAGACTTGCCTGTGGCCACAGAGAGAGCGAGCTGGTTTCAAAACCACTGTTTAAACTTGAGTCACGGTTGGGGTAAAACCATGGGAATTCTGGCTTCCGATTCTGTGTCTTATTTCTGGCCTAGTTTTGTTGGGCTCTGAATCCTTAGTAAAATCAGAGAAGGAATCTTTCTTAAGTACTGCCTCAAGGATTGCTATTGTAAGGTCTTGTGGTTTAAGTTTCATGTCAAACTTATCTGTTTTTTACAGATTGGATAAATTCTCAAAGGTCAAAGCATGTTGTATTTTTTTTTCAACTTGCTGGGATTTCACAACTCTTGAGTTTTAATTCTGGTCTGGTAACTTTTTATCAGTTGAACTTTCACTTCTCCCTGCTGACCTGTAAGCATTTCTTCAAGTTATTTCTCAAGATATGAAGCTAATCAGCCTAATCACTCTTGATGTTAGAACAACATTGATATTTTTATATTTTTTTGTGGGAGGTGAAAGCTAGGCTGAGCCCTGATAGTGCACATATAGAAAGCAGTATATATTTTATAGGTAATGTCTACAGTAAATGTTATTATTCTAGATGTGTTGTCGTTTATGTGTATATGTCTTTATATGGAAGGCACAATTATTCCTATGTTTAATTGGTCCTACTTTTTAGGGAAAAAAGAATCTTTACTTGAATGGAGGTAAAAGTTTTGCTTAAATGAATTATTAGAAAACATTTGATCTCTTGGATGTTCCTTAATAAACAATTGTGTGTAATCAAGTCCTTAAGCACACACAATGTCCTGAGTTAGATTGAATTGTTTGCCTTGTAATTTTTTCTGGGTTTTTTTTTTTTTTACCCATTTGCTACACACAAACACTGTAAGAGAATAAAGGTGTCAGTGCAAGTAAGTGCTGCCTTAGTTGCTTTTTGTGGCTGGCTTTAATGCCAAAATACACATAGAAAGGTAGGAATGACTGATACGTATTTACTATATATATTGCTTAGATATGGGGCTGGAACTTAAATCTGCTTTATTACAGAGGGAAACAGAAGATCTGGAACTGGAGGCAGTTGTGGGGGCTTGGGTATTTTGTTTGGGGTTTTCTGTTTCTCTGAGGCATGCAGAAACCTTGTAGGCAGTCTCTGGTGATGTTTTATTTCGATTAGAGTGAAGTTAAATACTTGGTTTATTTACTGAAATGCAAAGTCAATATAGTAAGGTTTGTCTAATCTACATGTTCTGTACTGATCTGTTGCTGTGTCCTTTATTAAGTCTCATATCTTGCAGTGGCTTTGGCTTTAAATCAGTTGAGAGCTTAATTGGCATGGTAATATAAACTCTTTGTTAAATATTTATTACATTACCTCACAAAATGCACATGCTAGACACGGAAAAGGCATGTTTCTGACCATAGTGCGTGACAAATCTAAAGTGACAGCTTAAAGGTAGCAAAAAAGGAGTTATAGAAAACAAAGTAGTTAGGTGTAGATGTGTTCCATCAGTTTGATTTTTTTTAAAACTAGGTGGCTTTTAGGACTTCAGTGCTATTAATGTTTAATTTCATGGTGTCTATATATATTCATCAGGCATTCAGATTCTCTTAAATTAACATGTAAGGTACACAAACAAGCGCGTAAAGCACTTGACTTACCTTTTCTTGTGCCGGTGTTGGAAGGAGCAGGTTTTGCAAAGGCCACGGCCTTACTGATCTTGAAGAAGAGCACTCTTGCCTTGGATGTGAAGGTGGCTGTGGAGGTGGCTCACAAATGCAGTGTCAGGACTATCACTGGCCAAGAGAAAAAAGCAAAGAGATGAAGAAAGCAAAGAAACATATTCTGGAGTCTGGAGAGTATTAAGCTTTGAAAGTGTGATTTGTATGTGTGTGCATGTATGCACACATGTGAGGAATTGTTATATCATGTAAGATGTTGTAAAAAGTGTGGCTTAAAAAGTGCTCTTTTCCTCTAAGCATTCACTAGCTAAATGACATTTTTAGACAACAGGTTTGTGCAACTCTTAGGCGTAACTGCGAAAAATAATCTCAGGCTGCATTTTTTCCTGTGTGTAATCAGTGATACTCAACTAGCAGGAGTATTGGAAGTCTTGTGCATTTGCATTCAGAATGGGCACACAGGTATGAGTCGGAAAGACAGGATGTTACCAAACAGAACGTTGTAAAGAAGAAAATTAACCCTCTCCCTGCAGTTTTGAAAGAGGCAGTGATGTGTGGAGAGCTGTGTAGAAGATGAGAGTAAAAGCTACTCTTGTAGGTTTACGCGTTGGAAAGGTCTTTGAGCAACCTTTTGTTCCAAAAGCAAGGCATGCACATACTGAAATTAGTACTCTCATTTTAGTCCATATGCAAGATCTAGACGGGTGGGTTTCACCACAGAAGCCAGTCATTGAATTAGGGAGGGGAAAGTGATGTAAAACATAAAACTAGCACTATTTCAAAGTTTTTGATCCCTCAAAAAAGAAAATATATGCACACACCCTCTTCCCCTGAACTGGTAATGTGCTTTGTCAAAGGTACTGGTTCTAACTGTATTTATGTTTTGAAACTAGTGCTTTAGGAAAGCTCTGTTTTCTTTTCCTGTGCATTAACTTCTCTGTGCTACACTCAAGGCAAGCTAATGTGTCAAAAATCAAACACAGAAATAGCACTCCGAAGCACCTTCTCTGAATATAAAACTGAGTGATACTTTACCTGGTCAAAAATGTTTTGGTACTGTAAATACTGGTTTATTGAAGAAGACCCATTGCTATTCCAACAATCTGGTTCTTTTTAAGCGTATGCTGACTTTGTCTAATGATAAAAATGTGTCTACAACCAATAAGTTTGAGGAACGTGTTAGAAACAGGAGACTAGAAGTCGATTTCTGTTCCACCCATTCATCTACTCAAGTTCCATAAAGTATTGCAAGATAGAAACAAATTCTGTTAATTAGTTCCCAGCTGGTACTTCTTAAGTTTTGGTGATGTGATGGAGCCAAGGATTTATTGGTCTTCCACATTTGTGTGTGTAGCTGTTCCATACCCTTTTGGGGCACCTGAGTGGGGTGCCCGTTTGGAAGCAGGTGCTCCGGAGCAATACCTGCAGACAACAAAGGTTCTTTGGAGTGCTTAAATTAGGTGTGACTGTAATACAGCATAATTGTGCGATTAGGATAGCCGTGACAGTGTTCATTCTGTGATGTGTGCTGCTGCAGGTATTTTGTGTCTGGGTATGTGTTTCAGGAACAGCAATTAACTCCAAAATTGGAAGTCTGACAGAGGTAACTAATATGTGGCTAGCTGCTTGGCCTAGAACATTGCCGGGAATTGGGGAAGCGCTGTTTTGACGCCCTGATGAATCACCAATTTCTTTGAGTCTTAATCTTTTTGAACGCTCTCGTTTACCATGGAGGGCTGGGCTATGCATATTCTGGATCCTGTCAGTCCAGCTCCTTAATGGGTAGTTGAATGATGTAATACAAAAGGAATCAGTCGTTCATAAGCTGAATGGATTGCCACCTCTGCACTTCCAGCAGCTCTGTTGTTATTCGCATAAGGCTGTTGGCATGCAAGGAGCTGGTGTCCCAGAGAGCATATCCTACAGTAAAGGTTTATTCTCGTTTGCCTCCATGGCCATGTAGAGTTCACAGATGTATCAAGTTCAGTGTACGTATATATTTAAGGTAGTGGCAGCTATACACAACTTTGAGTTCTGGACTGTTGCACATATAGATAGAAACATAGATGCCTAGAGAAATGTAGAAATATTTATCTGCTCTGGTAGCTTGTGATGAATTAGACACAAAATTACTTTTACCTGTTAGGGTCTCCTTTCTAAAATGCCAGTATCACTTTCTTTATTGAAAACAGCAAACACTGGCAATATAGACTTGGGAAATTACACCTTCAGATGCTATGAGAAGTTCTCATGCGACGTGTTCAGGAATATACTGAAGTTTTCAGTGTAGTTGTAGAACATACAGTTATTTTATCTAAAGCTTGTGCTGGGCTTTTTGCAAGTCTAAATACTGTATCACCTCATTTTGCTTTTAGACTTCTTGTTTTTTTTTTGCACAACTATCTAAACAGTATTTTCCCTTTGGGTGGGTTAATTCTCCCTTAGCCTCGCATTGGCCCTTCACTGCTGGCTTCTGGAAATAAGCAACAATGGTGAATACCTCATTGGTGCTATTCATAAGACGGGCTTCCATCTGTCTTGCTAGTGGGATTGCAAACTTGCTTAAAACATTGTAGATTTCTGTTATTCTGTTAAAAGTGTTTTATCAGTATTTCTCGGCAGATCTAATGTTCTGCAATCTGTTTTCAAGTAAAGTATTTTATAGTTACAGGATGCCAGTGATCTGACAGGGAAACCTGAGAAACAAAATATTAGTTAAATAGTAACTATGTTGAGAAAAAAAATCATTTGATAAATCTCATTTGGCAGAAACTTAATGAAAGGTTTGAAAGCTTTACAGTGATGTTTCTTGGCAGCTTTATGGTTTTGTTTTCGGTCACTGTTGGTATCCATATGCGTATTTTCACAGGTTGTGATGCTGTCACAGGTTGCTCCACAACAGAGTCTGACTCTGACTGTTGTTCAAACAAGGAACTGATGAATCAACAGGCCAATGTCCAAAGTAACTTGCTTTTCCATACCCTGCTGCTGAGGGTTTATGCTCAAATGTTTGGATGTATCCTCCTGGTTTCCAATTCTTGTGCTAGGAAATAAAAAGTAGAACAAAAGTGAAGAATGTACTGGGGCACGGTTACTTTAAGTGCTGAGCTACCTGTATGTGCAGAATTTGCAGTCTTATCTCAGAGTTTCATTCCCATTCAATGTTGTTGCTGCCTGACAGATAGGGACAGAAAATGGTCAACATGTTGCTGTTTAAAGCAGCAAGGCAAACAATTTGAGCAAAATATCGTTGTCTACGTTGGCATGTCTCCAGGATCCTGGGTTTGTGTCCCTGCTCACGATTAAAGCTTCTTGTCCAAGTCTTCATAATAAATGTCAAAAAAAATTATGCTATAAAGAAGAGAAGGGACTCTTTTTAATGAACATATGTTGCAGCTTAGCTTACAGTCTATTTTTTTATGATTATAATTTTCTTAGTTAACACTGCATTCTAACTGCCTGTGTTCAAGAAATCTGTGGAATTTTTAGAAGGGTCTGTGCCCAGTTATTTTGACTTGCAAGGAAGAATTATTGTCATTAAATCCAAGCTAAAATATTGGCAGTACATCCTTTAATAGTGAGACAAAACCTGAATTACCAGTAGTTTTGATTACAGTGATACTCTAGGAAGGTGGGGTGCTCTAACTGTGAACAAATGTGCACCCAGGAGGTGATAGTCTTTCATACAGTGTTTTAAAACTAAGCGAGAGTTGCTTCTAGTTTCGACAAAGCTTATAAGGAAGGGTGGTTGCCTTTATTAAAAGAGGAAGTAATACTAAAATGACTGGATTATTGGGGTTAAATTCTATTTTTGGCAAAGAAGTTAATGAAATAATCTTTGGCAAAAAACAGCTTCCTTTTCTTTTACGAAACCTTAAAGTTAAATGATGCTTCTTTTGTAAGTAGTTTAATTTCACTTTAGATCTGGTCCTGAATGTTTCAAAACTTAAACTAACATTTTAGGTCAGT
The DNA here is from genome assembly GCA_013397935.1 of Dasyornis broadbenti. Lineage (NCBI taxonomy): Eukaryota > Metazoa > Chordata > Aves > Passeriformes > Dasyornithidae > Dasyornis > Dasyornis broadbenti. The sequence goes on along the minus strand of VZRN01003464.1, from coordinate 1,295,355 downwards.
AAATGCTTTTCAAGTCATCTGAAGAAAAAAACTAAACCCCAGAGCTTGAGGGGAGTTCATCCCAGGCTGTTTGTTTTACAGAACGACTGTTTAATGAAATAGTCTTGTCATAGTCAAGGATTGTTGTATATGTTCATGTTGGAAGAAAACTCGTCACTGTACCTTTTTGCTTATCACTGGCATTATCGACATCTTATTTGGTTATATATGCCTCTCACCCGGACTTTATGTAGGTATAGATCCTTTTCTCTCTTACTTTTCTCAGGCCTGTTGTGAGGGAAGATATATTTCAGGAGTACTGTAATGGATGTCCCATTGGTTTGCATCAAATCTTTTCCAGAATTCTGGTTCTGTGTACATTTGAATTTGAGATCCTTGGTGTTAGATTTCTGCTTCCCTGAGTTAAGAGTTTATTGTATGGTCCCAGAATGTTATGGTAAAGAACTTGGCAAATTGGCTTTGAAGCTATGTATGTGCCTTAAATAATAATTCAAAGTGCGAAAAATATAAAGGATCCTGAAAGTTCCAAATGCAGCTTTTGACCTCCTCTTGTTTAAGTGCGGCACTGATAGCAGACTTGAAATATGGAATCCAAGTAATAGCAATATTTTAAGATAACACTATTAAGATCTGTTAAAGAAGGTCAGACTTCTAACCTCACCCTTGGAACTCCACTAAATATTAACCCTATAACCTCAAGTGGTGTTTTAAATCTTGTCTTTCATCACAAAATACTGCATCTACTTCTGCCAACTTTGGAATTTTGATCTTGAAGATGTTGTTCATAAAATCCTGCCCAGGAGAACTGGGTTAGTTGTTTCCTTTACCTTTGCCAACTGTCCTGCCCAGAGTCACAGGCAGGCTCTGTGAGTGCCTCGGCCACTCTCTGGTAAGCAGTGTAGTGAAGAATGCGGAAAACTTAGAGTTGGTATTGGTAAATCGTGAGGAGGAACGATCAGTATTTGAAACAAGGAAGTTTGTTGTTCCCAGCATTGCCAAACTGACACTCTTCATGCACATTTAACTTCTTCCCTCTAGCAAGTGCTAAACCTCCTGGAACCTCGTCATGTGTTACAGCATTTGAAGATTTACTGTTTCTTTGAAGAACTGGGAAAAGCCAAATAGACCATCAGTTGCTGCATCTTAGCTTTGAAAACTTGAAGCAGCTAGTAAAATACTGTGGAACTGGCAGTTATTTTGTTAAACAGAATTTATGAAATGACAGGTCCACTTACAGCGAGCCTAATGTGTTGAGGTGCTGGTGAGTACATTATCCAGCAAAGATCAGTATATCTCTAGATTTCACTCCAAGTCAGGATTCAGTTTGTCTTAGAATGAAAACTGTCCGTCATAGTGAAATTGCAACAGTCTCTGTAAACTTCACTGCTCTGTGTGAGCTCTTAGCATGCTTAATTGTTGCTTCCTTCAGCAGAGGAGTAAGAAAATTGAGCTCATACTTCCCTTCAAAAGCTACTTTACAGAAAAGCAAATGCCAAAAAAACCTCCACCTCATTGGTTAAGTGAGAGCAGGCCAGTTATGTGCGGAAGGAAGGGAAACAAAGAAAATACATTATTATGCAAGATACTATCTTTGTATAATAATTCCTCATATGTGCATGAGTTCAGAGAAGGTATGGTAAGACGAGACAGATTTGGTGTCCCCAGTGCCAAAGAAAACTCACCTGCTGACAATAAGATGTGTGTCAAAATGAAGAACTATAGTTCATAGAAAAAAAATATTGGAGGAGTCTTCCATGTGGCTTTTTCTGATAGCCATATTAATCTCTTCATGTAGTGTCTTGTTTGGTTATGGGTAAGAGCAATATAGGCCTATTATAATTATGCGTTCAAGAGTTTAAACTACCATGTAGCATTCTGTAAATGACTGTTTAAAAATAGTACAGGAATGAGCAATATTTAGTGAAATCCTGTCTTCAGTGCCAACAGGTATCTGCTCCTGCCCTATCCACTCCAGGGCAAGCTTGAATTTTCTCACCAATTCAATTTACTGTTTCTAATTAATTGCTCTTCTGCTTTCTGTGTGTACAGAAGTGTTGTGCAGTTTTTGACTCATGTCACATTAGTGCAAACAAGCAACATGAATGATGATAGTTGATTTAGGTGAGGTTTTGTATTTGATGGTGCTAAAATATAGAAGTGTATTTTTGTGATGCTTTCCCTCATTTTTTTTTCCATTTAACATTTACATGAAATGGCAAAATTAATTTCTGCATCAGTGAGCAGTATTTGATATTAATTATTGGTATTACATTAAAAGCTTGGAACAGTCTGCTAGCTAATTTGTTGGCATAAAGATCTCTGAAGTTGTTGAGAAGCTTTGACTTTCAGAGAAAATGCAATTAGCCTATCAAAGATGACCCCAAAGTATCTAGAATTAATATTTGTGTAGAAAATAAACAATTTTAGCTGTTAAATTTATGCATATTAGTAAAAATACGAACACTTTGTATTGCCTCAGCTGTGACTTGTGTTTGCAGATGAGAATCCTGCCACACTGGACAGTGCAAGCACAGGCTGTTGCCTTGTAACTTAGGCAACTGTAACAGGTAAATGCAGGTGGATGGGAGTGTTACAAGAAACTAATGTGACCAGTGGGTTGGTATAATATGTGATGCCTGTGCTCTGATGGGAACCTAATTCGTTTTTAAAATATATTAATTGAAAAAAAAAAAGTTGCAGAAGGAGGGAGCTTCCATCACATTCTGCAGTTTCTCTTAACCCATGTTAGGCATAAATATAAGGGGGTTTATATACCTAGTCATTATTTAGGCTGGCTGGTTTTAGATTATATGAAAAATTAGTCTGCCTCTATGGTTAGGCTCATTTAACAAATGTATTCCAAATGTAGTTTGGAAGCAGAGGCAGATATGAAGTGCTGTGCAGAGTGTGGGGTCCAACTCTGATCTTGTCCTTCTGTAACTACTTTAAAGCATTGTTTGCCCTGTATTTAGGTTTAATTAGTGTTCTGACTATTTTAGTGCAGAAGAGCAGTGGTTTGCACTGGCCTGTTGTTTCACTCTTTAATTCAGTACAGGCAACTAGTGATCTGCTGGGTTTCTCTTGTGAAGGTCCTGGAGGTGTTACTGAGGAACTACCTGTGATGCTTTGTAGCAGAAGTAATAGCAGCAGCAGAGTGAAGTGGATTTTAGCTGTTCGGTTCCACTCAGGATCAGAGTAGTTGCTTTGCAGTGCTCTGCTCCTCTGGTTTCCTAGAGCAGGACAGAAGGATTATTGCCATCAAGTGTTAAGCTTGGATCCTCTCTCCTTTACTATTCTTCTGGTTGTCACAAAAGTAAAGTGCCTATGCAGGCAACTACTGTGTAGTTCTCTGTTTAACTGGAGAAGTGGGTGTTGTTCAAATTTATTCAAATTCTGTTCTTGCTGGTGATGTTTTATGTCCTGGATAACTATAAAGTGATGCCAGAGCTGGGGGGTAGGGAGGAAGTCATATGCTCACAAATACAAGGGAGGGCAAGTTATAGAGCATTTTAGAGGAAAGTCATTATACTTAGAGGTACTTACCTAATGTACTTGAGTAACAAATTCCTGATCCCCTTCCTGAGAAAGTTAAAAGACCTTTTTCCTTCAGTGTGAGATGTTTTCTGCTTTTTGTAGGCCTTGGTAATGAATGTAGAATGTGTGATTCTGCATTCAGCTTATCAAGAGAGAATGGGGTTGTGGAGAAGTGTGATCATAATTAATTTATATTAAGTTAGCATCCCACCTTTCATTTCAGAATTGTCATGATTTGGCTGAGCTACTAATAATTTAACTCTGTCGTTTGAGGGGTTGCTTAGAAAATGCACAAATGAGAGAGTTGAGAGGTATATTTTAATGAGGTGTGGTAGTTTTTGAAATCATCATCTGATAAATATCTTATCTAACACGATGGTTATAATAGAAATTAAATATATGTCTTTATGGATAACCTGCAGGGTGTGTGCTGTTAGTCTACTTACAGTGAGGAAAACAAGCTTGTGGCTTTGTGATGGATGTGCAACATGAAGCAACTTCTGTTAATTAATGAGTTGGGTTTCTTAATGTAATGTGCTTCAGCCTGCAGTCAGGAGAGTGCTGCTTCAGTCTTAAAAACTGAGAACAAGCCATAAGCAAACTGAAAACTGCTCATGACACAATCACGCTTGTCTTCAAGGCACATGACGCTCTTATCAGGCACAAAAATTTCCTCCCAGTGGCTTATTCCTGCTTGGTAGGCACTCTTGGTGTTCTTAAATGGTAAGATTTTTGTTAGATTATATACTATTAAACATCTGGTATATTGCATTACTGAGGAGGATATGACCAACAGGCTTCTTGGTCCATCTCCGGAGTGATGTTTGAGTACACATCAGATAGTAACTGCATGTGAAGCTTAACTTCTTGGTGTGCAGGAGGGCTGCAGAAAGTCTGCAAGAGACCTTTCAGTGTAGTGAAATTATTTCCTTTTCTTTAAGCACATATTTTTAAAATACAGTGCATTAAAGGCTAGATACAAAAATTATAATCGTAACTGTTTGTTGGTGGGGGTCATCCTGTTATTTTCTGTGCACTGTCAGCATCTTTGAGATGGTGAGGGTGTAAGACTATAACTTTACCCTCTTGTCATTTTTCTTGTTCTTGACTGAGTTTTTGTATGCCTTTATAAGGAGTCCTTATCATTTACCAGTAACAGGTTTCTTTGGTATTTTATCACCTTTGTTTAGTAACTTGCTGCTTGGCATCTTTTGGACAGCTAATTACTGTAATGATCTGGATTTCCAGCCTTGCAGAGTAATCAGTTCTGGTGTGCTGTTCATCACATAGGTTCCTGTGTGAGTGAGAACGCTCAGTAAATTATGAGAGTTGTGAATTGCTTGCGAAGCCGCACACAGAAATGTTTCGTAGATCTTTAAATAAAGAAATGTAGCATTCCCTTTAAATAGCAACTGCTTCTCTTGAAATCTCAGCCTTTCTTAGAAGAGAAACTATATTTTAAGGGATAATTAATAGAATTGCGGAACAATTTTGGAGGCTATCAGCTTTATAAACAACAGAAGGGTTTTTTTAAAAAAAAAAACTTGTGAAGTAGGTGCAGCAGCAGCTCTAAATGATTTGTGCTTGTGTTTTCTGTTGAAAGATGTTTAAAAAGTTCAGCATTAAGGTTTAGGTTCTTCTGGCACTGTATTTCTTGCTAACACCTGCTTACCTTGTGTGTTTTGAAATCCCTTGAGTTTGCCAAGCATCCAGTCCCAGGTTTGCCCCCAGTACTTATGTCCATGTTCCTCTTCAGGAACCCAGAAGTTGCAATATTCTGGAGAGTGCCAGGGCATAAGTAATTTTCTTGGCAGGAAGGAAAACTGAAACAAATCCAGTGGTACTTTTCTTGGGTTTTTTGAAATCTAACTTTCCAGCCACTATGCTGGCGTGTACACTGGGTGCATCTACATTTTGAAACCTTCATCCAACAGACTTGCATGAATCTGTGGGTCTAAACCCTAAGCTCCAGAGGTGAATTTTCAACTTTTCCCCCAACTGTTAAGCTAATCAGCAGCTAAACAAATCGAGAACTTTGTGATGATTTTTAATAGTAGTGCGTTCAAGACTTCTGTGGACACATGCTGTGACTAAATATTTATGTCATGTCAGCTTTTTAATTGCTGTTGTGTAATAGAGATTTTACAACTGATGTAGGCACGGTGATGATTGCGGAGATCGCCACAAACAGATATGCTTTTGGTGTTGTTAGATTTCTCATTCACAGCTAATTTATCCACTGTGGTAATGGAACTTCTTCACAGTATATTTTATTTTAAATAGTGCCATCCTTTGAAAGCTATGTTGCATGTCATATCTGTTCTGTAGAGAAACTGATTCCCTGCTCTGAAGGGAAAGATGGAGACCCCTGAGTTTTGTCATAAGTTTTCTCAATGAGTGTGATACAGCTTGGATGATGTTATTCATCTACGGAATGGTAACATGTGCCCGTTGCAGCCAGATGATGAGTCAACTAACAGCTGAGATTTTTTTTTTTTAAAGTACTGTACAACAGCCACCTGATAAAAACTGAAAGTTTGTATCACTGCTGATAACACTAAGAGGGGAAACTTCCAGCCTTTCAGGGTTAGGGTTTTTCCAGTTTTTCTTGATGTTGTTCTATAAGCTTAACCATATATCCTGTATCTGAGTGGGCAGCTTTACTGGGACTGAGAACATAATTAACTCTTGACATATTATATATGCTTTGGATATTCATTACTCTGGTGAAATTAATAAAGAAAAGTTAAACTTCGTTTAAAGAGGAGCTAATGTAATAAATTTGTAGCGTATTTTTGGAAAAGGCATCTCTTATTTCTCATATAAATGTCTATGTGATGTCTTCAGCAGGTGCTAAAACTTCTCAGAGTTGAGGTTAGTGGTAGCTCTGATTACCTCTGCTGTGCTGTATTGATCCTCATGGGTACGTAAGTGCTAGATGGTGAGAAAGTATGTTCTCTCTCACAGTAGAATGAGGATTTCTGGCCTGCAGCTGGAAGTTTGTTATGAGGCTTAAGTTAAGCAATGCACCTCTGTTTGGAAAACATTTTAAGCTTTCTCATGTTACTGAAGTGTATTTCTGTATTAGCCTTGCGAAAACTTTATCTTAATCTGTGTTTAAAGTTTCTAAAATATTTGCTAGGAAGAATTCTGCACAAAGCCAAACTCAAATCTGTTTTTGTTTGTACTTGCTGGAAGAGCAGTGAAAAGTTCTTTTATTCTAGTGAGCTTTTTTGTTTTATGGTGTTGCTGTTTGCAGGGTGAAAGTTAGTTGTCAGCACTTGCATTTGTAAATCTCTTTTTAAGGGCTGATTACTCTAGGCTGAAAGTTGGCAGGCAAGATCTCAGCCCTAGAGCATTGTTTGGGGTTTTGCATGTTTTTAAATAACAGATCTATCTGACTGATTTGATTGAGAGAACGCATGTTACTACTCAGATTCTGGTAACTCTAGACAGTGAAACAGATTGCAGAAAAGCACACTTCAACTATGAATTAGAAAAATTAGACATGACTACTCATGAAAGCAGGAGGATTAGGGGCTACACTCCAGGGAGGCTTTCAGGGAGCTCAGCAAGAGCAGTAGTGGTTTTATTTGCCGTGTAACAATCAAGTAGACAGATATCTTTTCCAAACTATTTGCAAGGTTGTGGTGCATGTGGATGCAGTGTGTTTATAAATACCTTCAGACAGTTGGACGTTAGCTCTGCCCATACTAAGGTACCTAAACCTGCACTAAAATGCAGTGTAAAGGTTAGTCTGATGTTGGCACCACACTAACACATGTGTGGCTTTTGGATGAGAGCAGTCCCAGCTCTGCTTGGCTAGGCACCCAGACAGGAGTGATCATGTGGTTGTGTGCACTTATCTGTGTAGTCATTCTGTGGGCCTTTGCTGGTTTGTGTGTGGTATCTTCTGAAATGATGGAATTCTTACAGCTAGATGGTTTTGAAAATACTTGATAGTAAAAGAACCATGCTGTCAACTTTAAAAAACCACAAAATTCTAAAACCCCAAAAAGTCAACCAAAACACCTCACAAAACCCCAAACAAAACAAAAATCAACCCATCCCCACCAAACCAACCCCATATCTTTTTACTTGTGAAGCTGGTTGTGGATGTTGCCGAGTGAGACTAGTAGGCTGAAATACTTGTGTTGCTTGCCCAGGTGATCTCCGTCCCTTCTGAAAATATTCTTGTAACTCCTGAGATTAACCACTGACCAGGAATAGATCTGTACAAGTGAAGAGTGACTGCCCCATCACCCTCAAGCTAATGAGAAAACGAGTAATAAGGCACTCTTCCCCTTCCTGTTGCAATTACTAGTTTTGCAGACAGAGCAGCATATTACAGTTTTGGGGAAAGCAGGCATGGTTGAATGTTATGCAGTTCCTAAAGAAAAATGCTTACCTGTGTTTTAAACTTCTCTGCCTTGACTGTTTACAAACCAAGTTTGGACTAATTTTGATAAGTCTGAATAAAATCTGTGCAGTTTCTCTTGGGATAGGTAGTTGTCAAAATAAGTATTTGAATGTGTGTAGTAGAGTCAAGAGCAAAGTTACTCTCAAGTTGCTGAACTTGACTCATTACTCTGATGACCAAATGGCAAGCCAGAAGGAAACAATGATTTACTATATGCATTTACAGAATTGAAATTACTGTGTGCTTCTAAATCAGTGAAACACTGGCACAGGTTGCTTAGAGAGGTGGTGGATGTGCCATCCCTGGAAACATTCAAGGTCAGGGTGGACAGGACTCTGAGCAATCTGATCTAGTTGAAGATGTCCCTGCTTATTGCAGAGGAGTTTGACTAGATGACCTTCAAAAGGCCCCTTTCAACTAAAAAACTGCTCTGTGATTCTGTGATGCAAAAATAGTCATTTGATTCTGATAGCTCAGTGTTCTCACGTAGGTAGTGCTATCTCTATCCTAAACGGGTTTGCCAACTTGCATTTTTGAATGTCTCCTGCTTACTGCAGCAACATGTATTTATGCAGATACATTGAACTGCTGACTGGTAAACCATATCTTTTAAAGTCATGGAAAAGTTAGCTCTTCAGTTGGATGATAATTTTTATTTGTGCATTAAAATGCCTCATTTAGCTTGTCACTAATTTGGCTGATAAACTCTTTCAAACAATGAATCCTTACCTGTGGTTTCTAGAATTACCAGCTATTGATTGTGGTTTGTGTAAATAAGCTTGTATATTAAAGATGTATATCAATACTAATGAAAAACATACTAAAACTTGTCCTGTGGAGAGCCTTTAACATTCCATTATTTTTATTGTTTTTCTCTTTCTGAAGTAACACTGTGTTTTTCTACAACCCCTATATTCTCTGACATGATAGTCATGGGAGTGTAGTCATGTAGGTTTTGTTCTCTAGGAGTCCAATAAGTGGCAGTTCTACAGTAGAAAAGGTGGCATTAACTTTCCAGAAAAAGCCCTGCATGTGGAGTCATTTTTTGAAGTATCTCACAACCCATTGGTATTGCAGCTGAGCACTTGACATCCTGCGGACTTGTAGCAGTGGGATGTATTAAGTGAAGAAAATTGCAACAGAAGCTCCCCCCTTCTGTGTTTGGGATCTTTCTGTATGACTTACCCATTTGCAGAAAGGCAATAGCTACTCATTGTTAAAATCATGGATTTGGAAAGCAGGTTTTATCCTCTTCAAACAAATTACTTGATCGCTGTTGTTTGGAGTGCCATTTTGATCCTTAATGACCAAAACTCAACTGAACTATATGGGTTTGATATTGTAATTACTAAAAATAATTTGTTTACAAGCTGAGTGGATTTAGTGTGGTGTGTATCTAATGAGAATATGATTGTTAATCTGAGTAGCGCAAACAAAGTTACCTAGAGCTTCAATCTAGACCTGCCCTGTGATAAACATCTTGCTTAATCTCATCTAAGGGACTTCTGAAAAGCAGCAGAATGGTATGCTGCTCTAGTTGCTAGTGGCTTGCCCAAGAAATTTGAAGTTGCAATGTATATGTTGCAGGTGTGTATAGTCAGGTTGGCTGACAACTTGTCTACCCTCAGCTGGAATTAATTTAGCTGGATATTTTGTGTTTGATGGCCAGTCATCAAATGCTTTAAAGGATGTATGTGTAGTGGAACTTTACTTTTCGCTTGATAGACTTACATGATGGTAGCTGTTTGCCTTCCCTTCCTTTATGCATAAACTTACAAAGTTCTGGTGTTAACACTACATGACAGAGAGTGGAAGAGATTGCAGCATGACTCTGAACAGGCTTATCCTAGAAGGAAGTAGGAATATGTGAGATAAGTCAGTGACAGAAGGATGTGAAGAGATACCTTGGCATTGATTTGGGGATCAAAATGCTGAGTAGATACCGCCATTGCTGACTGAAACATACTTGGCTTTCTGTAGACTTTAGCTTGTCAATCTGGACTAAAGTGTATGCACAAGGTTAGTATCAATAGCAGTGGAAGTTACATACAGTGAACATTAAATGAGTAAGGAGTCTTTTTAGAAAAAAAAATTAATCCAAAATTTTGAAAGGCTAAACACAGTTCCTTTAAAAAACATTAACTGAAGTGTTCTCCAAGAAGCTTGGAGACTTGGACACTTGTCTTGCACACTTTCTGCAGTGTTATTGTGCCTACATCTTCCCATGCATGGTTTTGAGCAACACAAAATCTGGCTATTTAATACTGCTTTTGAAAACTTGCTTTCATCCTGAGGGATGGTTTTTGGTTATTTTATGAAATACAAACATACTGAATGAATTCCAGACTTTGTTGCATGACTTATGAGTGTATTTATGTGTGTATAACACTGTATGTGAGGAATACTGTAATTTTTTAGTTTCATTTTTGTGGGTTTATGTCTGTGTCATTTCCTCTTTACTTTTGTAGTTCCTATTCCAAGCTGAGAGACAGGAGTGTTAGGAAAAGAAACTTCTGAGAATACAACAATGACAACAGTACATATGTTTCTTTTGAAAACATGTTTTTTGTGCTGACTTTACAGCAATAGCACTATGTAATAAGCAACTGTTCATGTTAGCTGAAATGTTCATCTTCTTGGGGATGTCAGTATATTTGTTTCCTGAACTGTGTGTACAAAATACCTTTTGCATTATCCTATAATACAGGTGCTTGAATCAGTTCATAGCTGAATGTAATAATTTTATTTGAAAGTTTTGTAATGTATTCAGTTGGTTGTATTTGGCATTTGCTGTTGTCCATTTCAAAATATATTGTAAAGGAGATTCCATGGAAGGTCACAATGCCATAGATTGCAATAAAGACTTCTTGACTCCAGTCTTGGAGTCAAGGTAGCCTAAAAGGAGCTTATGTTCCTAAAGAATGTAACAATACCATTAACTTCTATGTGCTGCAAATCTTTGTTTTCATTTTAAGGAGATTGTATGAAGTTTGGTGTCACCAACTTGAAGGCAATAGATTTCTCTCATGCATTGTTAGATATGCGGTACTCGAATTTCTATATGAATAAGAAATTAAGAAAGCATTTTACATCTTCTTAGAAAAGAAAAAAAGGCTAATTTTCACACCCCAATATTTAATTTGAGTCTTCATGCTTTAAATTAGCTTTTATTGTTTTTTAAAGACTTTCTTGTAAAAATAACAATATTAAATAATAGCATGACATTTCAAAGCAAAGTTACTGTCAGACTTTCAACTCTACTCAGTTTCTTTTTTGTTTAATCATATAAAATAAGATTTTGGGATGAGAGAGCAGAAGAACTGGTTGAGCGTTACTAGTCTAGCAGAACTGTTGTAACATGCTTCTTAAATTTTGCAAAGATAAAGTGACCATCAAAGTAGTAGAAGACAAAGGTTAGTTTGTGACTAAATGCTTCTTAATGAGTGGAGTCTGCCAGGCGGTATGAAGAAGTCATGATTTGAAATCCAGTCTGAATAATTAAGGTGGGAATCAAGAGGAACTTTCCCAAAGGAATTTCACTGCCTAGCGCTGTGGCAAGTGTTCATCTGTAATCCCAAGGCAGCCAGTGACTGGGAGCTGAGTGTATCTGCAAGATTGTTTTATCCTCATCCTCTGTTTTCTCTGGACTTGTAATCCCAGTTTTATTTTGTGGCAGTTCTTTGGACCTTTGGTCTGAATCAGGGTAGCGTGTCTGGAATGGCTGCGGGTTCTTGGTAATTTCAACAACCACTTACAGAATCTTTTGTCTTCTTATTTCCACAGTTTACAAAGGTGACCAGTAAAGTTCTCTCTGAGCAGCCAAAAAGCAGACAGCTCATGACTTCTGATCAGGACACTAAAGTTGTGGCTGAACCGCAGGTGCAGCAAGTACAAGAAGTTAAGGACGGTTCTCATCTAGTAAGTATTGTAATTGCATGTTCCCCTGGTGTAAGTGTTGTACGAAACATTGTGTTTTTACTATGTGTTAATCAAAATTGTAGGTCAGAACATTTTAGAAGACAGTTGGCTGACAGACAGCATTGCAGCATTAAACAGCTAGAACAGAGCTTTTGGAGGTGGCTAATTCTCCATATTGAGTAGAAACCTCAACTTTCCTTCAGCCCTATGGGGGGATTTACATAAACTGCAAGCTATGGCAATTTGCAGTCATTTAAGATACAGGGCTTTTTAGGCTGTGCAGGAATTGTATTGCCAATCTTGAATTAGGTTCTTGGTCACACGTTACCATGTGAGGAAAACACAAGGAATGTACTTCGTATGTATGTGTAATTGAAACAAGCACAAACCCATACAAGCAGGAATTCGCAATCTGTAACAGGAATTTTGCTCAGTCAGTGCTCGAAGTGGCACGTGCTGCTGTTGCTGTGCTGCTGTGCAGGATCCAGTAAGTGGCTGTATGGGATGCTTTTGGCAGATCATGCAGTAGATTGTGCTGTGTGTATATATGTTGCAGTAAATGTTACGTATGTCTTCAAGAAGATTGAATACTTCATTTATATTCAAATATATTCAGATTTTCATCTTTGTTAACTGTATATTGGGAGGGAAATTTTCTCTTGGGACATCTTGAAGGGTTTGGTTTCAGTGTATGTTCTGCCAGGCACTTTGCTTGTGCTGTGCTAAGCAGCAGATGCTTCTTGCTTCCAATTTACCTTGCAGCAACCACTAAGGAGCATTTTGAAAAACTCTCTAAACTTGTGCTTTTCTTTGCTAAACAAGCTGGTGGAGTTTTTGTTTGTTCCTCTCCCCCTTTTTTTTATTCTGAGTTCTCTGTTTTGCATTTCTCAGATGTGAAGTTTGACTTATTTGACAGTAGAGGAAAAAATTCAAACTGGTTTTCTGTCATAGTTCTGAAAGTTGAGCTTTAGTGGTTTTCTGCCTTTGTTTTTTTTCCCCCCTGATCTCAGGGCATTAGCACCAATAAACTAGTGTGTAAACTTGAGTAAAAGAGGCTTGCAGATACGCTTCAAAAGCTTGGAACTGTCTTTGCCTTTCAACAGGTGCATTAGCATTAAAGACAATTTAGTTAGTCTTCACATGGATTCTAGTTCTTTTAATTTGACATATTAGAATTTTTGTTAAAAAAAAATTGGATCTAAATCTTAATTCCTGTTCTTCCCTACTTATTTGGAGGGAGAGAGAGAGTAACCATTTCTTTAATTTTCAGAAGACTTTAGTGCTCTTTTCATGAGAAGGCTGATGTCAACTTAGATATCTTGGAATGTATCCATAGTGCTATAACGGTACATTTCAAGTAACTTCTTCTTTTGTAATTAAAGCTTTTCCTTGGCTGAATATTTTATCCGAAAAAGATGAGACCTATAGCTTATAAAACTTTTTTGAGTTACACCGGTATCATACTCTTAATAATGCACAGCATCAGAAAGTCATCCTGTTGTAGGAGCATCATTGCCAATACGTTCTGTTAAAGTGGTGTTTTCAAAATTGTCCTTTCTGTAATGCCATGCTTATGTGAGTTAATTTTGTCAGTGCTTCAGGACTTCACTTGCAAGTTTGGGAACAAGGTTATAGTTAGGAGAAAAATATCTCAGAGTGGAGGAAGAAGTTAGCAAACTAAAATCATTAAGACATTTCCATCTTTCCATAAAAGTGATAGGAAGGAGAAAAACTTCTTGAATCCTGACTCTATTGCCTTTAGCAAGTACATGCTTCAGGTAAAGTGAAAATCACCTGCCTTTTCTTGTGTCTTAATTATTTTGAGATCAGAGGGCTAGACTGCATAAAGGAATACATGCATGTTTGTGCTGATCATTATTTCACTGTGCATTTGATATGTGGCCATACTGCCATGGCACCTACTGAGATTTCTAGGAGTCTTTTTTAATACTTACAAGAAATGTGCTGAATTGTGTTCCCTAGTGGTTTTGGCTGTGCTGTTCCACTGGGATCTCTTGATACAGCTAGTCCAAATGCTGTTGTTCAGGAAGGAAGTTAGAGAATTTCTGTGGGGAATTTTGATGCATTTCTGTAGATCCTGTAAAAATAAGTAGTAGGCTTGTTCTTAATCTGAAGTGGTTTATAAAGTATTTTTTTGTTTTCTCTTTGAACAATAACTAATTTTTCTAATTATGACTTTCGTCATTCTGTTACTTGGTGAGAGCAAAATTGAACACATTCTACTGTGAGTAATGTTGAAGAGGTAATCAGTAGTGACTAAATTAAAACAATAGTTTTGTTGTCATGATGGAGCCCTTCAGAAATCACTCTCTAGGGTTGCTGCTTAAAGATACACAGGTTACTTATTTACTAACATTTTTCAAAGTCTTAAGCTCATAGTGAGGGAGACAGTCTTCTGCCTTGATGTAGCTATGAAACTATGATATTTAATGAATGCATAATATAGATCAGTCACAAGCCTAGTATGGGTTCATTTCCAACACAACCATTCTTGAGTTTGGCTGATTTTAGTGATATTTAACAGCAGAATTTCGGTAGTTTTGCACACAAGTCATTTGAAGGAAATTGGCAACTTGATGATCCTCATTAATTTCTTGTCAATAGTAGCTTAGACTTACACATTGGAGGTACATACATTAGATGATATTAGCAGATTCTTAGCTTTGGGAGTTAAATATGCTGTTTTTTCAACTTCTTTAATCTGGGGGTGGGGTTTATTACTTCAGGTGACATCTGTCAATGGACTGTTTGTATCCTGATTGACAATTAGTCTTTCTGAGAAAGCCCTTGTTAGGCTGGACCCAGGAGTCAGCATTTAAGGAATATTTCACTCCATTTTAACTCACTGCTGTGTTTCATTTTCACGTGAAGTAACACTTTGCTGCTGGAATTTAGAGGTTACTCTGAGAAAAGAGTCTAAGACCCATGGTGGAGGTAGTTTGTATGTCCGTCTCTGCCAGACAGAATTTAACTGATCTTAAGTGCTGGAGGTATGCACAGACTTTTTTCCTTGCTTGTTGAGCCTAAACTCTTCTGCCATGCTCACATTTGAATGTGTGGCCTCTCAGAGCGCTTTCCAAGGACCAGAGAATTTTCTTTCTTGGTTAGCCAAATTGAAGACCTCATCTGGAAATTTGAAAATAACTTCAGAAGGGATTCTTGTCATCAAGCAACAAGTTCTGCAAATGTGTGTTCCAGTGCAGGATATTACAGTGGGGCCGTTTAAACTTGCTGTCTCATTGCAATATGAGCATTGCCCATTCTTTCTCTAGCTGAATAATTATCAGGTGCTGACATGGGTTTCTGTTAGTGGGAATTCAAATCTGTGTGGTACACTGATTTTTGTCAGTGCTTATAGGTACTGTAAATACAAGTTCAATCATATTGTTTGTTTTAAGCGGAAGAAAAATAACTAAAAATTCTTGAAAAATAGCACTTAATTGTACTTCCCCAAAATGTTTTTCTTAGGAAATACTATAAAAGAATGTCTTGAGCTTTTTGCTGCTAGATTATGTTGCTCAAAAATCTTTTTGCAGCCCATTCAAGAATAAGCCTCAGAATAAAAAGGAACTGAGGAAATTAGATTTACTAGTTTAATACAGGACCATGTGCGTAGTGAAAATTCAATATACCACATAATCCTCAGATCATTTGACAATACACACTATTACATATAGTATGCGCCAATTTAAAGTTAAGTAGCAGTTTGTATAATGAGTAGGTGATATTTAATAAGTCAAGAAATCAAGACTAGCTTTAAACAAGAAATGGGAGAATTAGATCTTAAACTGAGCATGTACAGTATCAACATCATGAAGGATCGATACTGGTCTTTCTGGCATGGTATTGTAGATTTAGGCTGTAAGAAAAGTGAATAGGCCATAAGAATAATTTTGTACCCTGTAGATGACTTCTAATGCTCATGCTTAATGGTTTCAATGTGTAGAATGTGTATTTAAACTCTTAGCAGTCCATTAACCATGGTCTATTGGAGAGAAAGTTGAGCAATTTGACCAGCTGTTTCCAGAAGCCTGCAGTAGTGTCACTGCAACATCTCTTGTGATGCTGCTCTGCTCTGTTCCCTTAACTAGTGGTGGGCATGGCATCAGGTATGGCCTGGGAGTGCAGAATAATTGCTGTTTCTTCAGGACTTGTTACAATTGCATTACTTTATTATAGAAAAAGAATAAAGGAGGTTAGATGTCAGTAGGTTGTAAGGACTATTATGACTTGTGCTATTGTAACTTTAAATATAGAGTGTTTTAAAACTTAGGCCTATAAGGCTATATCTGGGAATAAGGCCTACCAGTTTAGGCTTTGAGTAGATGAGAAATATACCAGAGCTAAAATATGCATGAATAAAGAGGGGAAGAAAAAAGAACAACCCAAAAAAATAACAAATTCTACTCCCCTGTCCAATTGGGCTCTGAAGTAGCAGACCATGAACTCTATTAAGTGCATTTCAAGTCGGTGGCAGCATTTAACTTAGCCAGAAGGTGCCTTGGGTGATGTAACATAACAGGAGTGGCATTTTGTGCTTAAATGCGTGTTGCTTTTTTTTTTAAAAGTTGTGATCCCACAATAAAAAGTATTGAGAAATTTAGCTTAATGAATGTGTACTGTAGCTTCTTAAAAATAGAAGTTATCCCTGGAACCCTAAGATAAAAACAAAGGAACAAGTACAAAATGTGCCTTTGCACATGAGAAGGATATGGGAAAACTGGAATAAGTTTCTGCTTGCCTGACCTGCTTTCACCCCCTTTCTTCCCATTAGTTGATAGGAGAAGTGATTGTTAAGGCACTGGAAAAGTGGACTTCGCCCTGGTCTGTCTCTTAAAGACACTTAGCTCCTCTCTAGAAAGCAAGAGTTAATAATGGTTGAATCACAAAGGGAAAAGTCTTGCTGTTTGTTTGCCTGATAAGGGAGTTTTCTGAATAGTTGTGAACTTTTTAAGTATTACTGTGACTTTAAGCTGTCATTAAAAACAGTTAAATTGTTTGCTCATGGCATTTCTTAAAAAAAACTATTATAAGTAACTCCCTCCCCCTTTCCCTGTTCTTGGTTCCAGGGAATGCTAAAGAGAGGAGTGACTTGGCATAGTTTTCAGTCTGGATCCAAGCATGTTGAATAACTTTGTCCCACGGGAGAACTAAAAAAAATGCAGCAGATGGCAGCAATGATGCATCAGACTTCCTATCCTTAGGAACAGTGTAGCTGCAGGCATTTGGAGTCTTCCCAGGCTGAATAACGGGTGGGGGCAGTTTTCCTCTGATCTTACTTTGCAGTTTCAAAGCAGACTTGTTGAAGAGGGGGTGCATTTTTTTAGCCAATTCAGCAATCTTTTATGGTCAGAGTTAGTGGAATATTGGTTACCGTAAGGTGCGCAACCAATGGAAAAACAGCACTGAGTTCAATGTTTGATTGAAAGAACATTTGAAATAGAGTTTAAGGGTCTGTCTTGTCTTACACTTACATACTTTCAATATATTTTAAGGAACAGAGTAGAGTGGTGCTGTACACTCTGTATGGCCTCTGAAGGATGAGGTCCAAATTTGAAACAATAGCAATGAATTTGAAAGAAGGTCTGAGCGATGTGAGGTAATGGAAAGGCAAAGAAGTTTTTATTGGGCTTTTATTTTTGAAGTAACAGAGTCACTTTTTATTAGCAACTACAAGAACTTACAATAATAGAAGTATTTCAATATGTAAATATGTATGTATAAAAATGGTGTCGTTGTTATAAGGTCAGAAGGAATCTGTAGAAGTACAACAATGAAAACTATACTGAGTACAGACTTTTGGAAGGAGTAGCATTCAGTCAAATTGCTTTCAGAATATTTTTGAGCTATTTAGTAAAAAGATACACAATTTTTTTTCTGAGGTTAAGAATAATTAATCTTGTCACAGTACCATGAGGTGGGTAAATGATCTTGAGGCCCCCTTCAGTGCTGTTAGTCACTGAGGAATTATGTATTCTTTTTTTTCATGCAGATAACAAATGAAAAAAAAAGGCTTGGAACAGAATTAGCTTCTGATAACGTACAATGACTGCTCAATGGAATACATGAGGTCTTATCTATCTTTAGCCTCTTTTTCCTAAAGAAGTAATCATGGTGTAGGTTCAGCTCTGGGGGAAGGGAGGAGAAGGAGAAAATGGTCCAAAATGTGTTTGATCTACACATCAGATTTAAACATGTAAAGTCAGAATGCATTTATCCTTGTATAGAAGGTAGGACGTGTATTAAATATGAAGACAAGTAGTTTCTGGCACACATGGGCATTGCGAAAGATGTTCATCCAAATCATTGAAATCTTTAAATGACGAAACTTTTTAGGAAATTAAACAACTCAAGTTCATAAGACTTGGTAATTTTTGTAAACTGACTAATCTCATTAGAAGGAGTATTTGGCTTGAATATTACAGTGTATATGATGAAATACTGAAACATTGCTCAGCAACTGGGATTTGGACTTTGAGTGGCAATGACACATGAACCCCTGCATGGTTTTAAACTGTTCTATTTTTGGCAGTTGGGTGTTGGCTTGTCTCCTCAGTAGCCATAGAAAGTTAGTGTAAAGAGGAAGGTGATTTGCAATGAGAAGACCCTCTGACACTACTTACTAAACATGGGCTGCTGCTTCAGCAAAGAATTGAGTAACAGCACGAGTGAGGAGAAAACCAGCTTGTTACAAAAATCTGTGGAAGAGGAAGCACCAAAGTCAAGGATAAGTAAAACTTTATCTTCACTTTTTGGAGCTGTGGAAAGCCAGGATCTGCGTACAGTGGGAACGACAGTTAATGGGGCAGCTGCGACAGTCAGCATTGAACGCGTTTGTAGTGATGATTGCACAGTGTCAGATTCTAAATCTGGCTTTTGGGGTAGAAAAGCAAAATATTCGTCATATAACAGCATGGACAATACTCCCCATTTGAGCCCTAGGAGGCCATACGGCAGACCTTTCAGCTTCTTTAATTCCTTTAGTCACCTCTTGAAAGTCTCTGGTCCGTATGGAAATCTGCAGAAAAGTGAAGAAAAGAAAGACAGGGTTATTAAAAAAAGAGCACCTAAAAAATCCAATAGCAATGGTCAGCATATGAACAATATAGAAAATATTAATAGTAATATTAATAATGAAAATGTAACGGTGCAAGAGCATTGCATGTTTGATCATATTTCTAATTCACATGTACCAGATATCGTAGACAAAGGCTTACAGAGTGAAATTTCCTTAAATAGAAATTCTCTGGAGGATTATGCAGTTACATGTGACCATTCAAGGCAAAATGAAACAACAGTAAATGCTGAAGACAGCAAGAGTGACAGCTTACAGAAAGTTTCGAGTTCATGTAGAGAGATGTCTCCAACATTTTCCTATCTTGATATAGACAACAGTCAAAATGTGAAAGACAAGGAGTTTTACAGTATTTGTGTTGTAGATGCCGAAGATCTGAAAGGGGATGAAGAAGTGCCAACTACTGTGCATGAAGAGACTTCAGCAGACATAGATAACTCAGCTGTTACTGATGAAGGAATGTGCACCATGGCACGACCACTAGACACTGGGAAGGAATTTCCAATGCAGCAATTGGCACAAGTGGAAGCTAAGTTTAATTCACAGAAAGAACTGTTTGAGTATAAAAAAGAGGTTAGGTCAAACATGGAGAAAAAAGATATAAAGGAATATTGTAGCCTGGACATGCAGTGCTCTTTTGATAACTTACTGATTGACGGGTGTCAGGTGCATAGGTTATATACTGGCAGTACACTAACAGATGCCTTAAGAGCAAAAGTGTCTGATGAAATCATCCCTGAGAATCAGCAAGAGGAGGTATATACCATGGGTAGTGCTCTCAGTTGGAATGAATCACTGCATACAGCCTGTGATTCTGTAAAGCCTGTGGATGCTGCGGGAGAGGACCAATACAGGCCTAATTCAGAAAAGGTGAAAAACAGTGATTGTGTTTCCAGTGTATTGTTAAGCACTGGAGTATGTAATTCAGGAAAAACTGAGGGAAGTAGTCACTGTGATATTGTACCGGTTGGTTTAAGTAGGCATCCCTCAAGTGTTGTAGAGCACATAAATACTAAACAGGTGGCAGAGAACATGGGGGGTAATTTTAAATTATCATTAAAGTTACATGAAAAGGACAGTGTAGAAAAACTTGCTAAAGAAGTCTGCTTTCTAGAGCCAGAAAGCGAAGTAAACTCAAATGCGGTAAAGAAAACACTTGAAAGAACATGTGGTGATAGCCAGACATTTGCACCACACTCTAGTGAACATCACAGCAGTTTTGAAGAATCCTTGAAAGAGGGAGAAAAATGCACAGGTGCAATTTTGCATGGCTGTGAAGCTTTGAACATGACTGAAATGCAGCTAAACTTGGAGGAAGGTTCTGATTTTCAAACTCACATCAAGGGTTGCACTGAAATCAAGACATCATCTGAAGCTGCAAACCACAGTGGTGTGGAGGAAGATGTCTGTGTGAGTGCCACTGAACTAAAAGGTGCCTTGTTTGAGGAAGCTGGTAACTTGAGCAGAACTAGATCAGGGGTAAATGATGGCACTTTGACAGCTCATGAATTACATAACTCAAGCACGGATGAAATGTTCCTAAAGGAAATCAGCCTAGAGTGTCAGGTTTCACAAGAGTCACCAGGGAATAAAGGTAAAGTATGCAAATATTCAAATTCAGGTAACAAAACCGGTGTCTCTTCTGTGTCTGTGGAATGTGAGAATATGAATAAAATAAACACTAACTGTAGACAGGATGAACAATGGGATGTATGTTTCTTCCATGGAGTGGAAAATCAATGGAGTGCAGAGACTGAGTCAGCCAAAATAGCTGGGCATGTAGTAGAATCTGTAAAACAGACAAAATTTGAAGTTCAGCTAAATGAGTCCATTGATAACAAGGCAGAAAGTGTAAAACAGAATCTGGATGCTAACATTGTTGACTGTGATAAAGGCATTTTCAATTGCAATAAAGGCTCAGCGGACAGTCAGAATGCTCCCTCTGCCTCCGCTGTACCTGCAGCCACGGACAATTGTGTGTACAAGAGTGTAAAATTAAAAGATGACACTAAAAATCTGGACGATGCCAGTAAACTCATAAATAAAGGCCATAATTTTTTGCCTTTATTGTGTCAAAATGCATGTTCTCATGAACATGACAAGCCAGCAGAGGAGCCTGAGTTATGTCACCATGCCAGTCAAGAGCCAGAGACTAGGAACACTCAAATTTCTATTGGGCCTTTTACTGAAGAAAGATCAGAAACTCATGAAAAAAGTGTGTGTGATGTAAATCAATGTAATCTTCAGGACAATGAAGTAAACCAGTATGTCAGCATCCCCTCAAAGGAGAACCTCACTGGTTTTAGTTTATCAACTGGGAATCTAGAACCTTTTACCAGGCGGAATTTGAAGCAGTTGGAAGCCAAGACTACTGAATTGAAAAACACCAGTTATATATTAAATACTCAGATGAATGACTTGACCACAAGCTGGGAACAGATGCAGCCAGATCACAAGATTTTCTCAAACAAAGAGCTTGGAGTTTGTGTTGACCCAAAGCAGGTAGACAAATACGCTGCTACTCCTTCCTATGAAATACCTAGTGCCGCTCCTGGTGCTGCAGGATTTCAGCAAGGCAGAGAGCAGTGCATGTTAGATCTGATGGAAGATGGATCGAGTGACCAGGAGCACTCCTGTGACCTGGACAGACAAAATCCCCACGTTGAAATGTGGTCACATTTCATCAGTCTTCAGACTGGCAACGCTAGTTGGACAAATCAGCCGCTTTCTGACACAGTTCCTTCTGGCAGTGGTGAATATCTGGTGGGCTTTTTATGGAATAATGCAGCTTCTAATGATACCATGAAGAATGACAGACTGTGTATAGTTAATGAAAACTTCCAGAATGAACCTGAAAATTTAACAAGTGCTTCATACACAGTGGAAACATACCCGTATCAGCTTCTAGCACCAGAATATGCTGGTACTTGGGGATGGCACAATAAAGATGAACTTGTAAGTATTTTGCAGAAGTGATTTGCTGTTAAAGCTTAAAGCTGAAGCTAGAAGTTTTGACTAAGCCAAGTCAAACTGTGGTTTCATTAGTTAAATAGATGTTATTTTGTACTGAACCTGATGATTCCCTTTCCTTTGCAAAACTGAATGCGGTACAGAATGCAGAAGTTAAAAATTTTGCTGAATATTGATTTTTTTTTTTTTTTTTGTTCTGTTTACTTTGTGTGAAAGTTTAATCATTGGCAAAGTAACTTGATTGCAGGTTCTCAATTCCAGCTGAACTTGAGGTAAACACTTCAGTGTGCAGAAAGGAAACTTTCTACAGACTGTTCATAGTGCTCCTTAACTTTGTATAGAAAGAAATGTTTGTGGATTTCTTGTTTGGTAGCAACTAGGAAATCTGTTGCTCACTTCTGGGGGTGAGGAGTGCTGTAGAAAGGAGTGGCTGCAGAAGTGAGAGGAATGAGCTAGGCTAGGTCTTGGCTAGCTCGGCTAAGAAACAAGCAAAGCTGTCTGGACACAATCCTGAGGTGCTCTGTAGACTCTGCTCAGGCAGGGAAGTTGGACTGGATGACCTCCAGTGGTCCCCTCCAGCCTTACTCACTCTGCGAGTCAGTCTGTAGCAGCTGCTGCTCCCTTTCCTTCCCTGCTGAGCTCCCCTGATATTGTTCCCTTCACGGACTGTATTGGAGCAGCTGGTCTGACCTTGCCCAGCACTTGCAGTGTGGGCAGTGAATTGTACTCAAGGCTGTTGCTGTCTCCTGGGAGAACTTCTTATATTAAAAATGGAAACTGATGGATCTTGCTATCGTCTTTGAATCCTTACTATTCAAGTAGTTTTGTCAAACACTTCCACTTTTTGTAAGTCTTCTCTGTAATTCAAGAGTTGTGTTTAAGTCTAAATTTTTTTTTTTTAATTTTCCAGATATATTTTCTATACACTGTGATAATAAGTTTTGAATGTGTATGTTTAAGAAGAGTTAAAGCTTCGTGGGGTTTTGGAGTGCCTGTCTTTAAACACTGAAACATTCCTAGCATCTGTAAATTCAGAAAGCAAATTTTTAATAAGCTTTTTTAGTGTGTCTTATCATGAGCAGTATTCTTTCCCAGTATAATTATGTTAAAACACTTCAAGTATATGCTTGGTATGGAATAATTCAATGCATTTTGCTCAAACATTAGCAAAATAAGAGAGAACTGTCTCATATTACTATCAAAAAGGTATTGTAGATGTTTGCGCTGCAGAGAGCAATCTCTCTGAAGCACAGATGGAACCATTGATATGATGGTTGTATATAACTGTATGTAATCATTAAATGTGTCCGTTTCCAATCCAGGTTAAAAGAGATTGTCTTGAGATGATTTAACTGGATTTGATAATTCATTCTTTCTGTCCTAATGCTCTGTTTCTCCTCTTAAAGTAATGACAGAAGTTGCCATGCATATCTTATTGCTTTCAATTTTCCATAATATTTCATTAAAACTGTTACACTTTTATAGAATTTCAGAAAAATCCCTGTGCTTTTGTATGTTCTTGATTTTTTAAAAATACCATTTTGCAGAAACAGATATAATAACAATATAGTCAACATCAAGTAGACTTGTGTATATTAAGAGAATTGCCTGAAGTCTAGGTCAAATACAGGCTGAGTTAGACTGTCAAAGGCAAAGAATGAAATGTTTGTTGTCATTTGCTCTGCTTGGAAAGCCTTTTCTGGTGGTTCTTCATCAGGGAAATGAATACTGTGCAGCACAATTCAGTTGTTCGTACCTGAAATGATTATGGGAATTCTGTTAATATATTCGGGTGTGAAAAAACATGACAGTACAATCTTGAGTTGTATGTCTGATACTGTTATTTGAAAGTGCATGTATCTGTGCACCAGAGGCCTGCTGTGCATCCACAAAATACATAATCAATTTCTTTCTGCAGGAGTCAACCAAGGTTTCTGAGTTAAACCCCAATGCAAAGGTGTGGGGAAATCATATGTTACACTTGGAAGCAAGTGGTGCCACTGATGGTAGCGTGAGCAAAACGTGGGAAGAAATACCTGACCAGCCTCCAGATTCTTGTAAAGAAGGTATGAATAAGAGTTTCTAGCTGTTGCTCAAGCAGAAGGTAAAATTCAGTGCAGCACTGGCTCAATTTTAATTTTCTGTTAAAAAATCTAAAGCAAATATGTAAGCAGCTTTATTTCAGATTTAGTTGTAACGATGATGTTACTGTGATTAGAAAGAATGCTTTTTGAGTGTGTTTGTGCTCTGTGCTGCAGGACTGGATGCCAATGGCAATGGCGACAAAAAGCATCAGAATGCGGTGCTGACAGAGCTGCCGGAGCTGTCCCCAGCTGTTCCGGGCTCAGAGCAGACGGATATGAACCCTTTGGCTCTTGATCATTCCGAGTATGAGTCTATGCATGAAACCACCCAGACAGGTAAGACAAAGCTAATGTGTGCTTGGACTTAATTTAAAAACAAACTAAACACGTATTTTGAGTTGAACAGCAACCATTGAAAAAAACCGAAAAAGCCCCCCAAACTACACTCCTTTTGTTGTTCAATATATGCATTCTTTAAACAGACTGGGAAATCCTGTATCTTTTGCAGTCAAACTTTGTCATGTTTGGAGACCAGTCTCCTCCTGGTTTTAAGTCTTACAAGCTGCTGCACAGAATCAAACAAGTGCATATTTCTAGTTGGGTCAGGTAATGAGGTGAGATTCACATACAGTTTGTGTCTCAAATAATAATGTTAATGTATGGAAAGACCATTTTTGTACTTGAAATGCTAAAATAAACAACATTTTAGTCTTAACTTCTTTGCATTCTTATTTAATGAATTTCCAGGATTTCTTTTCAGTGCAACTGCTAGTAGCTGTAGTCTATACCAGATGGTATGTTTTAAGAAGCTTCGGGAAACTAACATAGAGATTCAGCCATGCTTATATTTCATTGAATGGGACAGAAGGTCTGCAAGATGCATGTAGGATTACTACTTGAACTGAGATGAGGGATGGGAAAATGTTCTGAGTGTTTCTTGAGATTCATGAGAGGTCTGTTCCTTGTTCATTGTGCTTAGCTGATTTTGTAACATGTATTTAAAATTACCGGTATAGCATCCATAATAGCTGGAAATCAGGACAACTGAAATCAAACGTAGTTGTGGCATCATCCTTGCTTCTATTTAAAAACTGAAAGTTCTTTTGCCTCTTCTACTTAAGGGTACTATTGGGGAATATTAAATAATAACTAACTAGCAAACAGAAAATTGTATTAATGACGCCTCGCACTCTAGAAGGGAACAGTATTGTTCAGATTAATGTTGGAACTTGTCAGTGTGTCCTTTCTGTGCCCAAAATAGTTAACTTTTAACAGGAGTCCAATAATGCTGTAAACAGCTGAACAGCAGGTCTGGTCTGTTCCACTTGATGAATAGTGTCACGTGGTCCCAAGTCTGAAATCTGATCTTTCATTTTTTAGTAATTATTTTTAAAAATGCATATAATTTTGGTCCTTGCCAGGTTTTGGACAAGAAAGGAAGAGGAGACAGGGAAGGGAAATAGTGGTTAGAATGTGAGATGTATTTCTCAGGTGTTGTTCTCTTCATCAGAGTAGAACATGTGAAGGACAGCATGGTGGGAGAAAACTAAAAGTTGCTTTAGGAAGAAGAAATGCTAAGGAGAGCTGAATAACAGGATGAAAGTTAGTGAAGGGAAGGGTATAGATGGCAATAGTGTTAATATTGTGCCACTAAATGTTTTATAAATCTGTAAAAGCCACGAAAAACGTCTAATCTTTAAACACTTCTCTTACTGGCACAATGAGTTTACCCTCTACTGACATTGGTATATTGTGTCTAAACTAAAAGGAATGTGAAATTCATATATTCTGTGTGATAATTTTTA
Organism: Dasyornis broadbenti; assembly: GCA_013397935.1. Lineage (NCBI taxonomy): Eukaryota > Metazoa > Chordata > Aves > Passeriformes > Dasyornithidae > Dasyornis > Dasyornis broadbenti. Next base: position 1,269,528 of record VZRN01003464.1, on the reverse strand, counting down.
AGCTTCCACATATAAGAAAGAAATTAGTTTTGCCTTCTTAACCAAAAGATTGCAAATTGATTACATATGTTGTTAGTAGATTGGATATCTGCTGATATTCCATAACTACGTTTTTGAAAACCGTCTCTGAATTAATGTGTTGGTAATTTAGAGTGAGGCCAGAAGTACAGAGTGCCTCCATTGCATTGTTCCCTTGCAATATTAGTCAGCTGCATTAGTCAGGGTTTAGTCAGCTAGAATCGGTTCGTTTCTTGGGAATGGAAGACAGATCCACGAGCTAAATCACTTTCAGTATTTACTTTTGAGATGTGCTTGTAGCTGTTCTTCTAAAAGTGCTTCAGATTTTTATGTATTTGGAGAACAGAGGTTAACAAGTCAGGCATGGTTTCTCTTTTCTGCCTTAACTAAGAAGTGTTGCTATGCAATTTCGGTGGTTGGTAACTAACACATAATGAACTTATATTGAATTTAAAAATTCGTTACTAGTTATATAGTCAGTAGTAGACGTGATGGCTTGTTTAAAATAGATACTGTATAATGTAGTAGAGCTACATTTTAATCGGAAGTATTTTTATTATTAGGTGGAAATGAACAGTTGCAGCCAGAAGGTCAGGAAGATTTACGAGAATTACTGAAAAAGACACTGGAATTCTGTTTATCTAGGTATGTATTTACCTAACTGTACCAAACTGGAGGAAGATCCAGTACCTAACTTGGGATTTATGTAAATATATTTCTCAGTTGCCACTTAAAACTTAAGTGGAAAGGATGAGAATTTGGGAAAAGTAATGCACAAATTTCAGAGTATTGTATTGATATACCTCTTAAAGCCTACATGAAGCTTCTGCGCCTAATGCATAAACTAGCAAATACATTGGTTTGAAGTGAGAGTACTTACAAGTACAATTACAGAGCAAGTGAATTTTTGTGACTTTTACTGGTCAGAATTAAAACTGAGTAACTTAAGCCATTTAGTAGACTTTGTTTAAGCCAGTGATTTTAATTAGTTAGCAGAAATACTGGCGAATCTGCCTTCTACTCTGTGATGAATTTTTGTCTCAAGTTTATTGGACAAAGTTAATCTGTGACATTTCCCTATTTTTATTTTTTTCTCCCAACAGAGAAAATCTTGCCAGTGACATGTACCTTATATCACAGATGGACAGTGATCAGTATGTGCCAATAATGACAGTAGCAAACCTTGATCATGTCAAGAAACTCAGTACTGATATGGATTTGATTGTTGAAGTGCTGAGATGTAAGTAAAAGTTCCTCAGTGCTAGAAAGCATTTTGGTTATTGATGTAGAACTATTAATCTGAATTTTTCATCTCTTCCTTTCTTAATGTATTGCAGTAAAATGCCATTATTTTTCTGTCAAGCATTAAGTAGTCCAAACAACTTAGACCATCACAGTTATAGGACTGTAGTTTTGTCGAAGCTACTTTGTATTTCAGGTATTGAATAATGATCTATGCAAATAAGAATTAATAAGTTTCAATTGTAGGCTGTGGTGGGACAACTCACGTGGCTGGAAGATCATGGTGGATGTCTCTAATCTGTTCTGTAAAGACAGGTGGGGAAAAAGGGATGGAGGAGTCTCACTGTTACAGAGAACCTTGAATGTATAGAAATCAACTGCATCAGTCATGGAAGCTTGATGGAGTACTTGTGGGTCAAGATCAGGGGGGTTGTTTCCAAGGGGGATCTTACAGTAGGCATCTGCTACTGACCTCTAAACCAAGACAATAAGGCCAACACCGCAATATTTGTGTCACTTAAGCAAGCCTTGGGTCAGCCAAACCTGGTTCTTACAGTCGATTTCAATGGCTTAGATATTTGTTGGAAGAACAATACAGCACCTCATGTCATCCATCAAGTTTCTGGAATGTGTGGAGGACTGTTTCTCCACAAAAGTGTTAGATGTGCCGACCAGGAATGAAGCACTGCCGGACTCACTACTCCGAAACTAAGAAAACCTGCTTTGTAATATCTCAGTGGAAGCCTTGGCTGCAGCAATCACACAACTGCGGGGTTTGGGGTCGTGCTGAGCACACTGAGGATTTCTAAGGTTTTAGATTTTGCAAGAGCAAACTTCAGCTTGCTCAGAGCACAGCTAGGAGGGATTCTGTGGGAAGTTTCCATGGAGGATAAAGGAGCTAACTATACTAGTCCTGGGAGTTCTCTCCTAGAAGCACAAAAACATTTCATCCCCTTGAAGGGTAAGGGAAGTAGGTGGATCAAGAGACCCCCTTGGCTTAACTCTGTGCTTCTGAGTCTGCTCAAAACAAGAGAGAGGCATACTAGAGATGCAAAAGTGGATGAATACCTGGTGAGAGCTACAGGGGCATTACCAGGGTGTGCAGAGATGCAGTTAGAAATGGAAAACCTCAGCTTTTTTTTGTCCAGAGCTACAAGTTTTATCAAAAACTAGAAAGGTTTCTTTGGGTGTGTAAGTGATGAGTAGAAACAGAAGAAAAATATCTGCCCTCTGTTAAACAGCATGATGATACCAAACTGAGTGGGGAAGTGGATACTTCAGAAGGGAGATCCACCCTCCAGGAAGACCCGAATAAGCTTGAGTGGACTAACAAGAACCCTATAAAGCTCAGTAGAACAAGTGTTAGGTATTGCACCTAGGAAAACATAATTGGGGAATACAGCACAGGCTGGGATCTACCTGGCTGGGGAGCATCTCTGTGGAAAGGGACTTGGGTCACACAACAGGATGCTGGGCGGCATCAATAAGAACATCACCAGCAGAGGTAAAGGAGTCATTATCCCACTCAGAGCTTGTTAGGTCACACCTGTAATACTGTGTTCAGTTTTGGTCCTGACTCTACAAAAAGGTGTGGAGCAGAAGATTGGGTCCAGAGTAGAGCCCTAAAGACCATTGGAGGACTGGGAAGCCTGCTGTATGAGGAAAGGCCAAGAGAACTGGGTTTGTTCAGCTTTGAGAAAAGAAGGCTCAGGGCAGACCTTATTACCATGTTGCAAAGAAGATGGAGACTACCTTTATACAGAAAGTCACATGATAGAGATGAGGGGTGATGAGTGCAAGTTACTCCTGGGGAGATTCCAGTTCAACACAAGAGGAGAATTTTCCACAATGAGAATAATCAGTTATTGGAATAATCTCTCCAGGGAAGTGATGGATTCCTCAGCACTGGATACTTTAAAGATTCAGCTGGACAGGCTGCTGGGCCATCTAGACTGTGCTTTTGCCAAGAAAGGTTGCACTAGATAATCTTTTGAGATCCAACCTGATATTCTATGTTTCTGTGATTAAGTTCTCAGAAGAGGCTATTGGACATTACCACTAAGGTAAGAAGAAAAAACCAAGCCATGATTCAATGTGTGCTTTAGAAGAAAACTGATGAACTGGGAGTTTCTAGGCTGGAAAAGTGTGGAGATGATAAGGAAGCATGTCTACTTGATTTCGTATGTTTGAAAGTGTTATCAGTCATTGTCAGCTTGTTTCTTAATGTTCAAAAATATTTGAGGCTCTGCATTGTAAAACTGTGTTCACAGCATCTTTTGGTGTGCAAAGCTGTTATGTTTGCTGACAGCTAAAATGCATTCTTGTCTTTTCTCTCTTAGCATTGCCTTTAGTTCAAGTGGATGAGAAGGGGGAAAAAGTTCGCCCAAATCAGAATCGCTGTATTGTGATTTTACGTGAAGTACCTGAATCTACTCCCATTGAAGTAAGTGTTCCGTTGTTCACTAAAGAACACTTTTCCCTTAGGACTTGGAAGTTAAATTTCTTCTAGATTTCAATAAGCACAACATATTTCTTACTACACTGTTAGTTTCTTACACTTCTGAAACTTAGTTTATTGTTTTTGGATAACAAATATTTTTGATAGAAGCATGTTGCTCATAGGAAGACTGTGGTAGAACTTGTAGCTCTGCAGAGGGCTGAGAAATTGACAGTGCTATCTTTGGTAGAGATACCATCATTTTCTTGGACTCTTGTCTTATTTATATGCACTTGGTGCTCAGATTCTTGGATAAATAGACAAAGATGAAAGAAGGTAAGTCTTAGATCAGAAAATGCCACTGTTGCACCTTGAAGCTTGTTCAAGTAAAGTAGTTTTAAAGCTTTGTAAACATTTCCATAATGCTGAGATGAGAGGTGTCAGTAAATCGCTAAGGATCTCTACTGGCTTGTGGAATGAGTGCAAGAACTTGATTCTTTGAAAGATACTCAATGCAACTGTGATGTAGCAGGGATTATGACGAATGGAAATATTAGAAGAAATTATGGGGACATAATTAAACTGTCTTGAATTTTCAAAAAGGGAGGAGAAGGCGCAGATTCTTGATGATGGGTATATATTTTAGTTTCCTTCTATTTAATTTTACAAGGAAGACTAAAGATTCTGAAAGAGTTGCTCTTCTTGATAGCCTTCATACAAAAATCAGAGGTACTGCAGTTTAAAAACAGGTAATATAAAAGTAAGTGGCCTTAATAAACAGGAACATGAAACAAAATGCTAAAAGGAATTGGAGGGAAGAAATTGGATACATGCTATGAACATAGCTTTAAAATAATAGCTACTTCTAGCTTTCCAAATGAAATGTAGCCTTTCAAAGATAGCCCAGCTTTTAGTATTGTAGATTTTTTTAAATTTTTTTTTTTGCTGTCATCAGTTCTTCAGGTTGGATATATTAGCAGTGGATAGTTACTCTTAAAGGCCTGACAACAGCAAGGTTCTGAGGAGTCTTTATTTTCAAAATAGTTGGTCTCCAGTGAAATGTTTTATACATTGTGTTTATATTTGTCAGACTGGCAAAATCTAGGCTTAACTAACCAGATTTAATAGTCTGTTTTCTGACACAGCAGAGTCAGGCTTTATTATAGCAGCAAAATTCCAAAATGCTGTAAGGCCTCCCAAGTTATGTGGCCTTTTGATGCTGCTCACGTCAAATCTGTGAGAAAACCAAAAAATATGCAAATGAATTAAAATAAAATCCAGGGTGTGTGTTTCCTGTGGAAACTAGCTGGTTATGTTTGAGGTAACATAAGCCCTATTTCAAATACATGAATGTGTAGATATTTGAGTTAAAGCTTATCTCCAGGTTTCTGCTAAAAAGGCAGGATTTTCCTGTACCATGCCATATGCACAATTTTTCATGTGGCTCCATGGTTTTGGGGACAGGGAAGAAATAAACATCTTTCTGCACTTCATGCTGAGTTTAAATGTCTCTCTGTGGCCTAAATAGCTCCCAGCTAAACTTCTCTTGCAGTAAGGCCTTGGACATTGCTAGTTTGAATTTCTTCTAGCAGGGAGATCAGAGAGAGCTGACACTCCTGCAGGTGTTCTGAACTACTCTGTTCTGTTTTGTAAGCCCAACAGTGCTTTCTGTCTTTTGTTCTTGGAGTGTCAGAGTTTTGCACTTTAAATTGATGTTTTCTTCTCTCCATCCTTTCCCCACCCCACCCCCCCTTTACCTCCTTATCAAACCACTTTCCTCAGGAGGTTGAAGCACTTTTCAAAGGAGACAATTTGCCTAAGTTCATCAACTGTGAGTTTGCCTATAATGACAATTGGTTCATCACATTTGAATCGGAAGCTGATGCACAGCAGGTAACACTATTTTTTGAAGCATATTAAAATGTAACAGTAAACAAGGATGATATGAGGATGAATTGACAGGTTGTAAACTGTATTACAAATGCTAACAACTTAAAAAGAAAAATACCCAGAACACTAAAAGCAGTAATGCTTCCCCTTAGGTAGTATCCAGTTTTCAGTAATTATTAAACACAACATTTAAGATTTTTATCTTGTTCACGTATCCTGGTTTCGTGGCTAAAGCTATGATTTTTTTGCACCAAGAATGTTGGTGTTTTGGGTGACACATTGAAATGCTTCAATCACAACCATTAGAGTCTTGTTTTAATGCTGCTGAAGCACTTAATTTACACTGTAACATTAGTAGACACTCCCAAGAATTATTGTTAGGCTTAGCCTGTCAAAACTTAAGTTTCCTTTATTTAAATTATATTTGACAAATAAAATTACTTTTTTTTTTAAAGGCTTACAGATACCTTAGAGAAGAAGTGAAGACTTTCCAAGGAAAACCGATTAAGGTAAATAGAGCTGTATGGTGTTGGGGGTGGGGTATGTGTATATGTTCTGGGTTTTGTGGTTTTTCTGATATAAATCTCAGTGGTCCAATCTCAGCAGCCATTTGACCTGGAGGTGGGTTTTAGAAATGTAGCACATACCACTTTGCTTCTCCTTTTACTCGTTTCTGGCAGTGGTATATCCAGCCCAGCATCAGGCAGCAGGAAAGCATTCAGCTGTTTCTGCTGTCCTGGAAGGAGAAAGCAGTGACTGATAAGTGCCCAGTGAAAGTTTGAGGGCTGCTAGTTTGAACCATCCTAATTTAATTTGAAAGGCTACTGTAATAAATAATCTGATCTCCTTTGCAGGCAAGGATAAAAGCAAAGGCAATAGCTATAAACACTTTTTTGCCAAAGAATGGATATAGACCTCTGGATATGAACCTCTACACGCAGCAGCGCTACACAACATCCTTTTACATACCTCCAGTATACAGTCCCCAGCAGCACTTCCCACTGTACAGCTTAATTGGCCCACAGACCTGGTCAGCCACACACAGCTACCTTGACCCTTCATTGGTAAGTCTCTTGATTCTGAAACAGTTGTATTCGTTTCAAAGCTGGTATTATTTTCTTATTGAGGTGTCGGAAACATATGTATCCTGAAGAGGGGAGCTCAAGATTCTGATTCTTCTTGAAAAAAAGTCCTTCAAAATCTTTCCCATAGTGTACAAGATGGAGTATTTGAAAATTGTATCTCGTCTCAGACTGAAGAGTGGTTCTCTTCTTAAATCTTTTACGTTTTGAGGCAGTTTTTTAGTTAAGACTTGTCAAGATAACTTGGTATCTTGATCTTCTGGCAGGAAATTGGGTTCTTGGTTAACATGGTGAATTGCCCTATTTGGCATTTGGTTCTTAAACCAGAATATTTTCTGTGCAATAGTAACATCTCTTTTGGCAATGAAAAGTAAAATTGCTTTTGCTAATTACAAAAATCACTTTAAATTTTTTTATTATTTTCTTAAAGGGGCTGTTGGTAAGCCTTGAAGCTAGGGTGGTGGCTCTAAATCCTTATACACTCTAATTAGGCATCCTCTGTATCCTACAATGCTGCATCCATCCTCTCCATTGTGACAGTCTCATCAGAATTACCTTGGCCCCTTTTAGTTGGCCTTTGTTACCCTACAAATACGTGGACAGTTTCCTGTAATAACTGAGAGGCTCAGGTTTCCTATCTGGAGCCTCTTTCTCTCCTCTGGAGATGCCTCTTTACTTGTGGCTCAAAGAAACGAGGGGAGCAATGCTCAAAATTAGAAGTTCTTTAGAGTTTTTTTTTGGCAGAGGATTAAAGTGTCCTTGAACAAACTTGAGCAAACATCCTCTGTACTGAACCAAAAGCTAATTAAAAAGTTGGTGTGCTAAACACTTCACACACAGGGAAGGAAACCAGAGCCCTTGCGAGGGGAGGCTTGTGGGGGGGATGAAGAATATGGAGGAGGCAAGGTAACACAGTGAGCAGGGTTATTCCAGGAGAAAGCTGCCTTGTTAAGCAGCAATGAACGTGAGTCTTCCTGTAGATAAACTGACTATTTCACAGTCTTGCTCAGGGATGCTGAAGTAGCTGGATGGGAATGGTATAGAAAAAATAGATTAATAAGCCACAGGTTCAGGCACAGCATACTGTCTATCTGCCTTATGTTATCCTGTAGCTTTTTGTATTCAAGAAAGCTTACTAGCCCTATCCTTTAGGGAAGACATGAGCTTGCCAACATTAAAGATCTCATACCTTTCTTAGTCAAAACAGGAAATCAACTGTCTGAGCTTTGCCTTTCACTGTTTTGCAGTGTATTGTCATTGGTTAGCTGCATTTTATGTACATGACTGTAATTGTTATGTTTCTTGATTCTTTTGTAGGAAGAGCTATAATTGAATAGAAATCACTTGAGGAGAACAGGGACCATGAGGAACCATGACACAGCAATAATTTCCATGAGACAGGGTTGCAGTTTGCATGTAGAGACCTGTGTGAAAATACAGCAAAGTTTCTCTATTCTGCTTCAATATAAATGCTGCTTTTTCTCTTATCTCTAAATTGAAATTGAATACCCCAGTCTTGTGGGCATACCATTTTAGTTCTGAAACTTGAATATGGCAATACATGTCCTAAGGATTCTAAAACTACCTCTTTCTTCATCACATACGTAATAGTATTTGAGAAAAGATCTAGTTTCTTCTGCTTAGGGGAAAAAAATAATATTGAAAAAAAAGTATATTTGAGCCATATGACTTCTGTGGAGATGCTTTTGGTATTATTGGAAAATGGGAAAAAATCTTTTTCTCCAGAAAATCGGACATCATTATAAAGAAAGAAGGGTTGAATATTGCTAGGGTCCCTAACATGTTCAATGTCTTCTCATTTTTCAGGTTCAGTGATTGCTTACTAACTTTGACGGAATTTTGCAGCATTCAAGTTGTAACTCTTAAACCAGAAAGCACTTCAAAGCATTATTTTGATGAAACTTTGTTCATTGAGAAGGTTTATTACAGGCCTTTTTTAATGGCCTTTTTGTGGAGTCTGAGGTACCAGTTGCTGTCATGCACGCTAGGTTAGGCTAGCAGTAGTTTGACATGACAGCTTTGGTGTTAAATTTTGTTTTCCATTGATTAGTGATTTAACTTGTGCAAGAAACCTTTTTCAAGTTTAAATGTACCTTTATAGCAAATGGTCTTAATCCCAGCTGTTTCTCATCATTTGATAGAGTATAGAAAGTCTTACTGTTTTGCATTGTGGTTATTTTCAGGGGGAGAAGACACGCAAGCATTTGCTGGTGCTAACAGTAACATTTTTTGAATGAAACTCACTTATACATTTAAATAAAAAAACCAAAAGTGTACTAGTGAGGTTGGAGAAATTACTTTGAACATGCTTCAAGTTTTGTTACTACAAGACATCGTTATGCACCCACCCCAGCAAATCTTTTGCTAAAGTTGTTTCTTCAGACAAGGAGAGTGTTTCATGTGTAGAATAAGGGGGTAAGATCTGAAAAGCATCAGAGTTCCACTTAACATCCACTTATTCTCTAGGCTTTATTTAGATGTCATATGGAAGTAGAATGAGGAACTAAAAAGAAGTTGTTGGGGTTTTTTTAGGGAGGAATTCTCATATGAATTATAAGAGAAACAGTTACAGGCCATGTAGATTAGAGGCTCTGACAAAGAAGTATCTCTGTACTCCCAAGTCACGCATAGTATGGTGTGAAATAGAAGGAGAGCTATTTAACTTACAGCCAAGAATTTTGGCTTGATGTTTTTCAATCCTCTTAAACTATCAGAAGTTGAATATGTGTAGTGGCTGACTTCTCAGAAAAACAGAAGCTTGCATTTTTTTCAGAAATCTTGTAAGTTAGCTACAAGGCACTAGACAAATGCTCTGTTGCTGTTTGAGCCAATCTTTTAGGTACTGTCGTGCATAGAATGACATAAAATATGGGGTTAAGAAAAGTAATACTCAGTTTGCTTATAATGATGAGCATGCAATACTTTTTTTTAGGTAACACCATTTCCAAATACTGGATTTATCAATGGGTTCACATCTCCAACCTTCAAGCCTGCTGCTTCTCCACTGACAACACTCAGACAATATCCTCCCAGGAACAGGCAAGTTCATCTATCTTTTAACAATACTGTTGTATTATCTGGCACATGGGGTTTTCATCTGCTTATTTTAGTAACACCAGCTAACTTGAGAATACTTGTGAAACTGAAGCTGGTGCCAAAGGTGAGGCCAAAGGGCAGATTGTGCTCCTGTTGTTAATGGATGTAGTGTTTCGAAATGTAAATGGACAGTCTGAAAGCTGAGAACTTGTCTGTTCTGTGGTTTAGGGTATTCAGCTGAAATATTCTGAAAGATGACATGTCATCAGCAGGATTATTCATAGAGTAAAGGTTTAGTTGAAAACAGACAGGAAAAAGGTTAATTTTGATAATTCACATGACCTGTTACAATGAATGTTGATCATTCTTATAAATGAAATAACTGATAAAGGACTGAAGATCTTGCTTCTTCTGAATTCTGTGAATAGGCTTAGGCCTCAGAAGATCTCTGATAGTGCGTATGTTGAAATGACTTTTGAATTTATAGGAATCCTAGCAAGTCACATATACGACATACAATACCCAGTGCAGAAAGGGGACCTGGGCTTCTAGACAGTCCTACAATATTCAACTTTTCTGCTGATCGTTTAATCAATGGCGTCAGGAGTCCACAGACGCGGCAGCCGGGACAAAGCAGGACACGGATGCAGAGTGCTACCACCAGTTACACCAAGAGGGAAGTAGGAACTGGACGGATGGAACAGACCAGCGTTGACTCGTCTCCTGGATTAGGGAGAGGAAGGTGAGTGTGCTCTGTAGTTACCCTCTGAACAGCCAAGTACTGCTGCTTCTGGACTACTCAGTTTAGAAAATTCAGGTGTGCTGTTGTTACAGTTTTCAGTACTGCATTAAACTGCAACACTGCAAGATTTTAGGTTTGATGAGAGTACTTCACAGAAAGTGTTAAATACACAACGATTGCAAAGTGGACTTGCATGCATTCCTCCCAGATGAAAATCATTACTGGCAACTGATGAATAATGTAGATCTGTAAGATCCATAAGATGTAATCCTCTATCCTTTCTTCACCTGGTGCAAGCAAGTGTTTGTATATTTTCTGTTTGACTTTAACGAAGAAGTTCCGTCCATTCCATTGTTCAGCATGTAGATTCTGCAGCTGAACCTGTATTGACAGTGCTCATTCTTAACTTACTCAGTTGAAAGATCCAGATTTTGACCAAATTGGACATACACAACAGCAAAGATGATGGATTGGTATGGAGGGAGGAAAAAGGGCTACATGCAACTAAGGAAACTATTGTTATGTAGTTTTAAAAGCAACCAAACAAAAAACACAACCAACTATCTGGGGAGCTGAAAATTGGAATTTTTATAAATACAGTTGTAATAGGTACCTTATAAAAGTATTGCGCAGCTTTGATACTGGTTGTATATGTCTCCGAGTAAATCACATTTTGAGTGACTTACTGAATTGGAAGGTAAGTGTTCTGCAGATGATCCTATTTTAGGCATGTATCATTGCAAAATTAATTGGGGATTTTGTGCAAGGATTGTAATACTTTTTGATATCTAATTTGCCAAATTATGTTATAACTAATGGATGAAAGTATGATTAAGAACTCAGGAAACAAGATTGCTCAAACTATAGACTACAAAAATGTACAGGAATAGTCAGTACTTAGATTTGTATTCTGATGTTTCAGTATTGGATACATTTAGAATAATAAAAGTCAAACAAAAACTTAGAAAATATATTGAAACTGAATTAGAATGCACTGCAGATTTTATGCTGCTACTTGGAAGGGCTTTACCTGAAGCAGGGCTGGGGGCAAAGTGCTGAAAATGTTTTGAAGGAGCTTTACCTGGATTGAAAATATCTAGCTATATTTGAGAAGTTACACTGGTATACAAAAAATCCTAACCCCCTTATTTGGATACTATAATGTTTTGTCTAATCTTTATATATAATCTCTACTGAGATGCTTTTAACACAGGGATTACTTGTAACCAGTGTATTCTTATGCTGACTTGCATAAGATCTATACCTTTATTTTGATGAGAGCTTGCTAGGAGTTTTTCCCTAAAGCATTTCTTAATAACCTCTGTAGAATGAAGATGGATGAAATAGCAATTGGAATTAATTTATTCTGGTTTCATTAACTGCTTTCCATCCATTTATAGGCAAGGTTCTGATATCTGTTTTCTTTCCCTTAGGAAAAACTCCTATGGCTACCGAAAGAAAAGGGAGGACAAGTTTACAGTGAGTGTTCATGATTTTATTTGTCTATAATAAAAGTAGGGTAACAAGGCAACAAAAGGGATATTATGTGGAGTAGCAGGTGACATAAGTTACTGCACAAGCAATTGTACATCACAGTTGATTAAAGACAACAGCTCATTAGTCACATGACTTTACTGCATTTGGGTACCAGAGAAGTTTTCTATTAATACAGAAGTCAGGGAAAAGTTAAAATTACTCTGATAGTAGCAGAAAATTTCCATCTCAGTTTTTGTCAACATGCTAGTGTTCATGTTCGGGAATAGCTAAACAGCTAAATTAAAGTTCAAAACACTTGATACTTCATTATCAATCACAGTGACATTGAAGAACATTTTATAGTTCCTTGTGTCATAGTGTATAGCAAAAATATGAGTTATGAAGTGGTCAGTTCATTTTCTTAAATGCCTATCCAAGTGCCACTTGGTTAAGGGTATGCTAACGCTGTGGTTTTGGTAAACTGAAATTTAAGGTTAATTCAAGGAAATATCAAGTAGCCTTGATACATGAAAAGGCTGCACTGGACATGGTGTAGAAGAGAAAAAAACCATGGTTTTGTAGGGTTTAAGGTTTGATATGATAAAACCAGTTATTTCTTTGCTTTTCTGCCACACACGGCATATTCATGAAGTTGAACCAGGTTATTTCCTTATTCATGTTAAAATTGTAAAGTAGCACTAGTGCATGAACCATAACACTTTCCTAAAGGTCTGGAATCATTGCATTTGTGTGTTTGTGGCTCCTGCTGTTGAGTGACCTTAGTGAACTTAGATAAAGGAGCAGGAAAGTTTAGCAAGTGATTCCTTCCCTTTGATTGCTTTTAGTTCTCATCAAACTTCCCAGAGGTAGGGAGATCAGATTACATGTAGGATTCCCAGTACTACTTCTTTTTGCCCTTTGAAAGCTGCTTCAATTTTCAGATTGAAGTTTTCCTATTAACTTTTTTCTGTATTTAAAAGAACAAGAAAGTGGTGCAGATTAGGTGTGAGTGACTGGAGTGAAAGTATTACCTTGGACACCTCCCTGTGCAAAGTGGCACTTCTGACAGAGCTGACTGCAAAGATTATTTGAACTTTGAATGTAAAAACTGGTAGATGTGACTTCTTTGGAGACCCATAGTTCCATTCTGTCAGCACCAGGCTGTAACTGCAGCCTGTGCTGCCAGGTTCCTTCAATCTCTTCTGGGCCAAGAGTCTTTAGTCGGTAGTGTCCAGTGCTGCACCTTGAGCGGAGGTGAGAGCTGCTGCACACCCATGACTGCATGAACTGCAAGGAAGCGTACTTGAAAGCAAGAGATGAAAATTTTACTGCTTTAGACTGTGGAAATAATTGAATCCAGTATTGTATTTCTTGTGTAATGCTGTAGCAATGAAATAGTGTACACAGGACATCACTAAAGCCAGTTGTATTTGAATGGAGTAATGACTTTAGAAGATTTTTCTTTTTAAGGGAAAAATTGTAGAGTGTATGCATGTTTGCGTCAAAAAGAGCATGGAACTTTTTGATCAGATTGTTTCTGAGGCTACTCAACTTACAAGAAGTAAGAAAGGGAGAAATTTTATGCAGTTAGCTTAAAATTCATGGAGGTCCTCCCTTCATCCTGCTAATTTAAGATGTTAAAGTCACTCTTATTATGATGAGGGGTTTAGGACTCAACTGTGTAACTTAAAATGTTTGTAGCATAAAAGCGTTTGCTACTGCAGAACTTCAGTCCCCTTTAAGAGCAAATGCTGTGATTTGAAGAATGATTTAAAAAGTCAAGTTGTTCCTCTCGCAGTTTGAGCTGGATAAGTGTAGTCTCTCTCTCTGACCTTTGATAGGTGGTCTGGCTTCAGTTTTGGAGATCTCCAGTCTCCTTTGCTATAGCACTCTTCCTGGGGGTAATGCTGGGTCAGTAGCAGTCCTGGGAGTTGCAGTTGTTCTTGCCTCTGTATTTGTTCTTTCACTGCTTCCCTCCTGACACACAGTTCTGTTGATATAATGTGTAGTTTGTGAAAGACCTCAAAGGTAGTCTTGTATCAGTTCTTTTTGTTCAGAGGCTTTTTTTCACACATTCACACCATCTTGACTATATACTTAAATTTTCCATGTCAAAATAGAACTGTTTCAAAGATTGCTTTGCATTTGGTATTTTGCAGCAGAGATCATCTTAGCACAGGCCTCAGCACAGTCAAGAAACAGTTACTTCTTTGTTTACATGATATAGATGAAGTTAATTGGTAACTTCAGTTACAGCATATTACAAAAGGAGTTTTATTTTCCTGTGTAAATATAATACAGCTTTACAAATCCTTACCAGCAGTCCTCACAAGTGATCTTTAACTGTGCAACATTTAACTCCTGAACTGTTGTCTGTAGTGCAGAATAGTTGCATTTAGCACACTGATTTTTTTTTTTTGCTTGAGACATTGTTTCTCTTCTTAGATGTAGTTAGAAACTCTCCATGTTTCAAAAATTGTTCTGACACTTATCTTTGCATTTTCACACAGTAACCATATCGATTAATACTAATATGTATATGTTGTTGTTGTCTGTACTACATACAAGACATTCTATCTTGCCATTTCTTCATATATTCAAAAAAGATTCTTGTTGACTCCTGTCTTTTTATTTAGGATGTTACTAACTGTACATAAATTCTCACTATGTCATGACACCTAAACCAGTCTGTTTTCCTTTCTGTGTCAGTGTGTCTGTCCTCAAAGAAGAGTCAGTGAGAAAACTTCTTCCTATACCAGTATCACTAAAGCTTATGCATATGCCATAACATTTAAATAATAATTCAATATTTTAAGGGCAACAGTGGAAAATTAAAGCATCCATTCCTCGGTACTGTGTGGGGTTTTTTTGGGAGATGAGATGGGGGAGCCTTCTCAAGGGCTTTGCTGATATATATCAAGTGCACAATACAGTTTAGAGTTGCATATCTTTCCTGTCATCTAGTGCAAAGTGCAATAACCCCAACTTGTTATTTCTATTCCAGAGAGGCCAAACACAGTCTCCACCACCCCCAAAACCTCCATCTCCCAGCTTTGAGTTGGGTTTATCTAGCTTTCCTCCGTTACCCGGGGCTGCTGGCAATTTAAAGACCGAAGACCTATTTGAAAACAGACTGTCCAGTGTGGTAATAGGAACGTCAAAAGAAAGAGTGAGTAGTGGGTGTTCATTTTTGTTGGAAAAACAAAGAATGGTATACCCCTTGTTTTCAGATTTGGTGGCTTATGCATGAAAATAACTTGTGGGTTTACATGAGTTGTAAAAAATGTTCTTAAAAAACAGCTGTCAAATGATGTGCTGCTGTCTTCTTCACTTGTATCTTAGAATTTGTTGGGTATTCTGTTTGAAATGATGTGGAATATGGGCGTCAGTATAATAAGTAGATGTTGATACCAGAGATTAGAAAATATGCTCTTTGCTGTTCATAACTGCCTCAGGCTTTTTGATAGACTCAGGTAAAAAGTATGTGATACATTTTCCCTCCTATTTGAAAGTAAGACTTCTGAGTTGTATATAAAACACTTTAAAGTGACAAACTTCTAAGCACCAAAATAAAGAAGCTGCCTACATAATCTCAGTACACTAGGCATCATAGTTGGAACAAGAACTGCTACCAAAACCAGCTGGATCTCAGTGTTGTCTTGTCATATTGCTCAGAAAGATAAAAATACACCAGAATAACTTGGCAACCACTGCTGTATAGATGTAGTAGAGATGCAGTTGAAAATTAATGTTCAATAGCTTTTCATAGATTTCATTCTTAGAACTGTCTCTGCCATGCCATCTGTGAGTGACAGTACGTTCTCCTCCAGCAGGACTCACATAACCCTCTGCACTGTGGAACGCTCTGGACTATGAAAGTCTGTATTGGCTTTTTTTGATAGCTCTAATTTAACTTGTGTTTTTCTAGCTGTACTACAACTGAAGAAGCCCTGGATTAGCAGTGCAAAGCAACCTGGTGAACCAGCACAATCTCTCAGGTGTCTTCTCCTGCTATAGGCTGGGTTTAGAGTATTTTCTTTGGCGCCCATGTATCAGGGGTGTAGAGGGTATTTGTTGGTAAAGAAAGGGGGAGGCTGCAGGGCAGCCTGCACCTGAGGCAGTGACTGTACAGACAAGCTGTCTACTCTGTCTCCTGCAAGTGGTAAGAGGGGCAAGTATGTTCCAGGATTGCATTTAGGGGGAATGTGCAGTTCAGAGCCATGGTAAGAGCAGTGTTTAACTTCCTGTCAGCCAGTACTACAGATTGTAGGCTGTTTTTGCCAAGTTCTATTAATTTTGAAGTATTGTACATCTATTACTTATGAAGTGGTTCTTGACAATTGTATTTCAGGTTTTAAATATAATTCCAGCACTTGTTATTAATACTGCAGCTGAAAACGCCTTGTTCCCCCATTACAAATCTGGTAGTTGCTTTGCACTGTACTTATTGTAAAGAACTTAGACTTCTTCTCTGTAGAGGCAGTCTTCATATCAGGCACTGAGGCTTTTTGATACTGGAGTGCACTCTCACATTAAAAAGCATGCTTCAATTTACCAGTTTTATTTTCCAGCTTACAGGAGTTGCTTTGTACCATTGGGTGGAAGAAAGGGATTATGCTACCCTTTCCTTGTTAGCATTTAAATAAAGAGTAAGATAACAGCAACTGGCTCCAAAGAGCTATTGTGTTCTGCTACAAAGGTGTTCGAGCTAACATCAGAGTCTTGCCAATGTATACAGGCTGCTTTTCACCTTGATTTCAATGTTTTTTCATGTCACCTGATGTAGTGTTACAAAGCTCTGAAAAATGGGCAAGTCCCCTGTATGGAAGCTGGGGGAACTAAAGGTCTATAATTTCCAAGAGTTGCTATCCAAGCATCATATCTTTATGCCTTTGCTTAGTGATGCTCTTCTAGATGTATCTCTGGGGAATGGCAGGTAGTAATCATCCCACATTTTGTAACTAGGAAGTGCAACACTGTCAGATCAAGGTCTGAGTGTTTTGGCAAGGAAGAGCTCTTGCATGTCTGCTTGACTTGAAGCAATTCACATTTAACCATGTACCTGCAAGTTCTTATGCACTTGGGCCAGAAGGCTCAGCAGCTTGCAATTTCAAGCCTTTGCACACACTATTAGTGAGTAAAATTTTAAGAGCTGTTCTGTTATTTCTAAATATCCACCTTTTGCAGTCTTTTACTTTGAATGAAACTAGGCTTAGATCTACTGCGGTGATCTATGCTGCCTGATTTTAAAACAGTGTTATTGAATACCATTTTACTTTACAACAGTGTCCATAGGAGTCTTAGGGTTTATGCCCTTTTGAATGGTGGTTGGGCTGGAGGAACGGCAAGAGCTGGGGGAAATCTTGTTCTTTCTGAGCTTGTGTTCTCCCATTGCTTTCCCTTCTGCATACCAGAATCTCTTTGGAGTTTTTAGGATGAGACAGGTCAG
Organism: Dasyornis broadbenti; assembly: GCA_013397935.1. Lineage (NCBI taxonomy): Eukaryota > Metazoa > Chordata > Aves > Passeriformes > Dasyornithidae > Dasyornis > Dasyornis broadbenti. The sequence continues at coordinate 1,252,135 of VZRN01003464.1, read as the reverse complement.
AAGCAATACAAAGAACATAGCAAACAAAATGGTTATAAATGTGAGATATATGTTTTTAAGGATACAAACTTGTCTTTTCTCTTTTCTTATTTTGTGACAATTTAAATTAACATATGCATCTTGAAGCATACATTTTGGCTTTTATCTGGAAGCACAGTATCACTTGGCACTAACAGAATCTTTTGAGGACTATGGAAAAAGCCTCTTTTACATGGTGGCAAATCGTTATATTGGGATGATGCAGAATTAGAGCTTTGAAGAAGACAGTTCTTAGTGCATAGCTCTAGGAGACTTTTGTCTTCATAGGCTGCCTGTGGTTATGTGAAAAGGTGCAAAACCTACTTTTTCAGCAGTAGGTGCAAAATTTCCAGGTTGAAAGAAGTCACTAGTTCCAGTCACTAGTGATATTCCCCAGGACTTGGTATTGGGGCCAGTTTGGTTTAATAACCTCATGGGTGATCCAGACAAGGGGATCGAGAGGACCCTCAGTAAGTTCACAGACAACATCACGTTGGGCAAGAGTGTTGATGTGCTGGAGGGCAGGAAGGGTCTGCAGAGGGATCTGGACAGGCTGAATGGATAGGCTGAGGCCAGTTGTGTGAGGTTCAACAAGGCCAAGTGCTGGGTCCTGCATTTGGGTCACAATAACCCCAGGCAGTGCTACAGGCTGGGACAGAGTGGCTGGAAAGGGGCCCTGCAGGAAAGGACCTGAGGGTGCTGGTCAATAGCAGCTGAACAGGAGCCAGCTGTGGCCAGCAGGATCAGGGCAGTGATTGCCCCCCTGTACTGGGCACTGGTGAGGCTGCACATGGAATCCTGTGTCCAGTTCTGGGCCACTCACTACAGTGAAGACATTGAGGTGCTGGAGTGTGTCCAGAGAAGAGCAACAAAGCTGGTGAAGGGTCTGGAGCACAAGTTATGAGGAACAGCTGAGGGAACTGGGGTTGTTTAGCCTGCAGAAAAAGGAGGCTCAGGGGAGACCTTATAGCTCTCTACAACTGCCTGAACAGAGGTTGTAGCCAGGTGGGGGTTGGTCTCTTCTCCCAGGCAACCAGTGCCAGGACAGGAGGAAATGGCCTCAAGCTGTGCCAGGGGGGGTTTAGGTTGAAAGTCAGGAAAAAATTTTTACTGAAAGGGAAGTTAAGTGGGTGAACAGGCTACCCAGAGAGGTTATGGAGTCATCATCCCAGAAGTGTTCAAGAAATGACTGGATGTGGCACTTAGTGCCATGATCTAGTTGACAAGGTGATGATTGATCAAAGGTCTTTTCCAACCTTAATGATTCTAAGTGATTTTGTCATCCAGATATGTCCCAAAGGGACCTAGGCTTACAACTGCTTTGGAAATAACCACAGTGTGTTATTTGTCTGTGTTCCTAAATAAATGTAAAGAAAAAAATAACATATTCATTACAATATGCTGCTTCAGTTCCTTCCTAGAGCCAATTTACCCTTATAACTCAAACTGTGAACTGTCTTCTGGTTGTGCTAATTTTCAGGCAAACCATATTAATTGGATATTTTGATTGTCCTTCTGTGCCTTTTTTCTTCCTTCAGAACATTAATGTGGATGCAAGTACAAACACTATTCCATCGGGAATTCCTCGAGAGCCGTTACCAGTTTCTTCTACATTGCCCAGGACCTTTGAAAGGTCTCCTTCGCCACCCCAGCCTACTGAGTAAGCACTTAATTACATGGGTATAATTACTCTGCTCTGAATCACATTTGCATTTTCTTTCATCAGGCAGAACAATGTAAATAGCTATTAAAATTTTAATCAATGAAAGAAGTAATATTTTGTTGTAGTAAAGGCAATAAAGCTTTATTTCTGAACAATATCATAATAGTGGTTCAATCATAATAGTCATTTCGCAGGAAAAAAAATTAGTGTTGTGGTTTAGTTTCTGTGAGTAGAAGTTTAATGAATACCTTACTGTCTTATATTTTAGATAGCTTTGATACCCACAAGAGAGAGTAAACCCACAGCCCTATGGGTAGTACTGATGTCCATACCGTAGAGGAAGTTTTTGGTAACACTTTATTTGGAACCTGCAAATCAAGTAACTTAATAACTAAATGCTGTCAGAACATCACAAATTACAGGTCGTGTCACATTCCACAGGGATATATTTTTTCTATTTTTGATAGCAGTTTTGAATGCAGTGCTAGTCATAATGTGCTTCAAATTACAGCTGTAACTGCTTACAGTCATACTCAAAAATTTTAGACCTATTATTAAACCATTCATCTACCCTGAAGTTTCACTTTTCATGAGCCTTGCTTCCTGCTGGATGCTTACAGGGACTCCAAAGTTGTGGATAAACAGCAGAGAGAGACACAGAGTACAGAAAGACTTTCTTCTTCCACACTGAGTACTGCATGTAAATCGGTACAAGTCAATGGGGCTGCCATAGTAAGTGACCTTATTACTTCACTTTTTCTTAATGATCCAGTTTGCATTTAACAGAATATTTATTGCTATACATTGTTGCTTAATCATGTGAGCCCAGCATCCTAGAATTTGTCCAGCAGCTTTAAATTTGCTTATTGGTGGCTTTATGATTACTTGCATGATAGAATTGTGAAATTAATGGTGCAAAAGATAGCTTCTTATCTGAATCCTCTTCTTGGTAGTATCCTTGAGGTAGAAGCATTAATACATATGTTGATATTGAAGCCAGACTATTCATTGTGTTTCAGCTGGTTTAGAGTTTGAAAGGGAAGTATTTTGCCCTATGCCAGTACCCCATTTTTTTGGCATATGCTTTTACATTTTGCTTTGTCTTCAGCTTTATTGTCTATACAGCTTCTGTAAACTTCATACTCAAGCCTTCATCTGCATATTTTAGTGCAGCAGTCTTTTGGGACTAGGACTTCACCCTTTTTTGTTCATAAAAGTACAATTTCTTTTTTTTCTCAGGATGCTTTGTTTTGACTCTGTCCTGTTTGTTTCCGATTTACAGGAACTGCGAAAACCTAGTTACGCGGAAATTTGCCAGAGAACAACTAAGGATCCTCCTACATTGCAACCCCAGAAAGAACAGAAGCCAAACACTGTAGCATGTGGGAAAGAAGAAAGAAAGCCCACAGAAACAATAGAGAAAAACAGAGAACCTCCTCCTGCAAAGTCACATCCTGGACAACCCAAAGACCAGAGGAGACAGTCAGGACGCAGATCGTCCCCTCCAGCCGTTGGCAAACGCTTAAATAAAGAACAGAGTACCCCTCCAAAATCTCCTCAGTGAAAAAAACACCTGGGAGGGATTTGAGAAGAGGTCTGCTTCCCACAAATTAAACCCATGTTCCCACTAAGATACCTGAGAATGAGTTGCTGGTTAGGAGCTTGCAGTGATACAAGGCATGTAACAATGCCTGCAAGTTATTTTTCTGTGAAATACGTTTTCCCCCTCTTGAACAAACATTCTATTTTTCTGGGTATTTCTGGATAGTTGTTCTAAACCTTACATTTAGATTGGTGCTTAATTGGAGGTGAAGCTTAGTGTGATTTTTTTTTTTTTTTTTTTTTTTTTCAAGGTGTAAAATATTTGTCTTTAAAAAAAAATCAACTTTTTATTAAGCCTCTCTGTGGCTGTGTGAGTGCAAGCTCTGTATAGTTTTTTCTAAACTGTTAAGCAGAAACGTGCTGCTGCAATATTTTTAATAAACTGGTCTGCAAGTACATATCTAAAGTGTCCAAAAGACTGATAACGGCAGCTAGTGTGTAGAGTGCAAGGAAGTAGATATATTTTACAAATTAGTATGTGACCTTGAAGATTTTTTTTTTATTGGGCTGCTGTACTAAGTGTCAGCAAATGAACTTGCACTTTTAGGTTAAATGAGTAGCTGTTTCTAGCATTTTTAAAAACTTAATCTTTTTTCGATGTTTTGCACACACAAAATGAATTCTACAGGGCACCATAGCAGTCTTTCTGAAATATTTCCTTTTTTGACTTACTGCAAGCAAGTAACCATCTTCTCACTCCAGAATAAAACTGATGTTATAATTTGCAAATACAAAGCACATTGTGAATAGAAAGAATCAAGTCTGTGAGCTTCTATGGTGGTGAAGCCTGTTGGTGGATGTTATCAGGAGAAAGCAGAGTAGCCTTCTTGTGATAACCTTAGCTTCCCTGTGCTTGTAAGGGAGTTAACTGAGTCAGCGCTGTATATTCTGGTTACCCCTGTGCTCTGTGTAGACTTTTTTTTTTTAAACTCTGCCCCAAGTGCTCTTTGAAAGAGTTCATATCTTAGTCAGCCTTGTGTTGACATCTTCCTGTAACTACAAGCATTGGCATATGAATTTAAATTTTTCAAGACGTGAGATAATGGTGTTTGTTTTGTGTGGTGGAGGAAGAGATCCCTGATATTTACCTCTGGGATGAGGTTTCTCACACTTATTTGCTTTAGAAGTGATGCGCTTTCTGAAGGACAAGGATGCACTAAATTAGCAAGTTTCTAATAAAGTTGAATATAAATTATTTTTGTTTTAAAATGCCTAAAGCTTTTCTTTGAGTGTTTAAACTGCAGGAATTTCAGACAAAACTCATTCCTGCTGACTATGACAGTACAGTTTATTCCACAAAAATGTTTATTTAAACAACTGATTTTTTTAAAGAATTATTTCCATCCAATATTTAAAGACTTGAATTTTATTTAAACTTGAAAATGACTTTGCCTTAACTTTTGTACAAGACAGCTTAGAGTTAATGAGGTCTGACCCCATGGAGGGTTAGCATGAATGGAATACAGAATTACTCAGTTACAGTATGTATCTATTGTCACTGGTCTTACTGGGTAAACATACTGTAGTACAGGAACTAGCAGCAGTTTTTGTAATATACCTTAAAGATCTTAAACAGTTGATCTTTTTCAGATTGTTGAAAAACCTGTAAATGCAAATAGTCAATACTGTATTAAATATGTGCACTTGGAAGTGTGTGCTTTGCTTGTACAGTTGTAAATAATCAGAACATATAAAAAGGTACCCTAAAGAAAAAATCTGATAAAAATTATTGATATTATAAATGTTGCTGTTGAGCTGGATGTAGATAAACTAAATGTTGTGGTTTGAATATTACTTTAATTTGTTGTTTTTTCTTTTTCTTATTTTATTCTGGTGTGTTGAACTGACTCTGCCTCTTCACTGCAAAAGGGAAATGGAACGAAAGTCTTATTTGAAAGCCCTCAAATGTTTTCCTAAAGTCCCTTTAAAACCAAACAATTTAACCAATTCAAAACTGTTCTGCAATGTAAATAATGAATTTCAGCAGTCAAACTGTAATTAAGTCATTAATAAAAATCAAGTCTAGTTGGGGGAAAACTTGACTGCTGCAAAAATATACACTGAAGCTTACTTGTCTGCTTTTGAGAGTATCAGTGCATGGTTCATAGAACTGTAAAGTAACTATAGAAGTTGACTCCTGATAAATTTCCTATTACAAGCATCAATTGGTAACTAGTTGACATTGTAAATCCAGCCTGTTGTATGCTGCAGAATTGGTCAAAATAGGGCATGTGGAGTCTGTTGATTTTTCTTGTTTAAAAAGTGCACTTTGTGAATGCTGTGGGAGGAGATAGGACCCCAACACCATCACCAAAACTGCTCAACTAGTTCTGTCATTGGATTTTTTTATACCCTTCTCCTTTCCCCAGTGGCAGTGAAAGCGGTAGCTAGATTTGTGTATGGTTTAGGCCAGCTGTATGATTCATTTTGTTTGTCTGCTGCAAGTGAAAGGCTTTACCAGCTGCAAACTGTGGCAAGTGGTCCCTTCCAGCAGCTGTGAGCAGCTCGTGCTGGTGCTCAGCTGGTACCCGAGGTGATCTGTTGAGACCAGTGGGATGTGTTGTGCTGTTCTAATGTAATCTGCTGCCATTTGTGATAGGTCAATACACTGTAATTACTGCTTACCCTGCAACAGTCTGTTGCAGCTAAAGTTTAAACCTTCCTCTGATATGGTTTTATTAGCTTTTTGAAAAAAAAGTGACACGCCAAATCGCTGTGTAATATACAATACAACTTCTCCTTACTGTATTTTACTTTGAGATTTTTTTTTTTCCCCTCCACTCAGTGACAAAATGGAGTTTTCGGAGTAGAGTTGTGAAGTTGCATGCAGACTGTTGCTATGATACAGAGAGGGATTAAAATGTGGCGTTTAAAATGAAAAACCTCCCAAAAGCAGTTGCTGATTTAAAGGTTCAGGGATGCAGTAATTAAAATTGGCATTTTACCATGTTAGAACTGTGTGGTAATGCTTTTCATTTTGAAAACAAGTTAAAATGGAATCTGAGATTTCTTCCAGGAATTTAAAAAAAAAAAAAAACGAAGGTTGCTTTCAAAACTGAATGTAGTTTCAGATCAGTTCCCCACCATGACACTGTCACTTAGAAATGTTTGAGCAATGGCAAATTTTTTTACGTTGCTGCGTTATCCTTCAAAGCCTTGAACTGTTGGCATGGAAAGGCCCTTGTTTGAGCGTGGTGCAGTGTATCAGGAGCAACAGCTGACTGTAATGGTGCATACCTATCTCTGTATCTCCTTCAGCTACAGGTAGGGGTTTCTGTGCTTTGTAACCTATTATACTAATAGCAGCAGACAATCCAAGATTTCTAAGGAGACCTAACAGCTGCCAATTCATGAAATAGAAGTGTAATATGGGAGCCTTTTTGAGGGTTTTTGTTTTTGTTCTTCTTCCATTAAGACTGGAATCAAGCTTACATGTAAACTATCAGTAATTTAAGTTTCCTTTTGTGTCATAAAATGTAAAACTGTCTAATTTGAAAAAAAATATGTAGGTTATGAAAAATAAAGATTTAGGCACTGTTGAATTCCTGATTTTTTTAATTAAACATTTCTTCAGTAGTATTTTTCATTACCTTTTGTCTTTTGCTCCCATTTTTGGAAATTGTGTATTTCTAATTTTGGGAAAATTCTTTGCTCTCCTGTTCAACACGGCTCTTGTAACCATCACCTAAGGCTATGCATCAGCAGCAAGAACCCCTATGATACATCTTTGAAGGCTGCAGTGTCTTTCTCTATTAGGTAACTGGTTAACTTTTTTAAAGCAAACACAGAAGCTGATGTGTTGTTTACTGAAAGTTCTATTCATTAGTGGTTTCATCAATTTATTAGGTAAGGTATTGGCTTGGTCTTAAATACATATTTTAATGTTTGAGTTGGTGTTCTGATTGCATGGCGCTTGAATGTGGAGATGTTCTGGGATTCTTTTTGGCTTTAGCTGATTTTAGAAGTTATTCTCATCTTGCATCTAAGAAACAAGAGCTTTTGGGATATCTTCTGTCTACGTAAAAGAATATATTGGAAATACTTCAAACTCTTCCCTCCCCCCCCCCATTTTTTTTGCTTTGTTGAGGTTTTTCTCTTATTCAGCGAGGTCTGACCAAGTATAGCACTGGATGCAATTCCTGTCATTTATATGCATCTTGGGAAGTACTGCAATATTATTTCTCAGGCTGATTGTTCTGTAAACTCCTGGACAGGTTAGACCATTACTGTTCGTGTTTCCCCAGTACTGTCCGCTCAGCAGAAGTAGGCCAGCACAGGAATACCAGCCTACACTGGGCACTGTGAGCATCTCCATGCTGGAAAATTCCCATAACCATTGGGCTTTGGTGATGACCTGGGCTACACGTAGTTGAAGGCAACCAATTTTCTCTCGAGCATGGAGTATCCTGTTCTGCCCTTGGGACAAAGTTTTCTACCACTTAATGTGTAAACATGCATGGAAATTTGTCAGCGTTGTTGCCATAATCCTAGTGTGGCTCTTGAGGACCACCCCAACTTTGACAGAAATTAGGGATCTATTTGTTTGCACAACAAAACTGGGAAGTGTCCCCTTTGTGCTGGTTTTCCTCAATAAAAAGTGATGTGCAATGATGGCCGCACCTATGTTCATGCGGAACACATGGTTTTGTGTCCTCTTGGGCATGATGAGAAAGATTGAATGTAGAAAACCATGTGCAATTTTGAGTTTGTTATTGTCACAGAAACTGTGATTCATTATGCTTTCATCCTAAGGCTTCTTTAGAAAATAAGATTTTATGAAATTTTAAGTTTTCTAATATGCTTTTACTTCACAAAACTAAGATAAACCTGGTATAGCTGAGCTTTTATGACTTCAGACATTTAAGTCAGGGAAGTAATTGAATTTCAGATTTTGCTGATGCGTAGATGAAAGCAACATTACGCACTTCATCTCTGCTTTTGAGAGAGTAAGCTCTGTAACAGCCTGGTGCCATCTGGTTATGGTAGCTCTGTTACTGCAGCCTCTGCTCTCATCATGGATACACGTCTTGGTGTATATTTCAATGCCCAGCATAAATTGATCAGGTAGAAATCTAACTCCATGGAAGTGGCACATGGAACGTGGTTCCTAGGGTATTGTGCCAAATAAACACAGAAATGAAATTTCTGCAAAGAGGCTGGCTGGCCTCAGCTGTGCCATCCATCCTTCCCGTGTGCTCCCCCACATCTGCACGCAGGCTGGTCTGAAAAGTATGCAAGAAAGAGGAGGGTTTGGAATAGGTCAGAAGCTGTTGTACCAGCAGCAGAGTGGAGGAAGGAACAGGAGTACAGTTGATGCCCAGAGAAGATGGGCGTGGTGGTGGTCCTGGCATGAACACTGTTTTACAGTCAGCCAAAGTAAACTGAGTGTTGCTACAACTGGCTTATGACAAATGGAAGGCAAAAATTTTGGTTTAAATGTAGCCTTGCTCCCTCCGGTGTATGTGGCTCCAGTCATCAAGCTTGGTCATTTTTGAGCCTTTTTCTCACAATGGAAAGGAGACGTCCAATTTCTGCTTTAGTATTTTTGGTTATTATATACAAGCTGTAAATGTGCTAAATCTTAAATCTCTTTCATGATAGACTATTAAAGGTGTTTGTGCATCCTGTCGCAACTGGTTTGGGAACAGTTCAGTCTTTTGCAAAATGGAGGGCAAAGGGGACTCTGTGTTGGGGGAAGGGAATCAAAGATAAAATCACTCCCTAATTTATCTTAAATTCCTATCAGTTTGAAGAGCAAATTGCTCTGTGTGCTTGTGTTACACAGGTAGGGTGCAGATGCCATCCTACAGCCTGAAGGCTTCACATCCCATTTGCTGGAGGCAGATCGCATCCACAGAGCAGTAAATCTACCAGGGCTAAGGGTGCTCTGAGGAAGGAGGGATAAATACAAGAATTGAGAGTTGTAAAACGTGCCAAAGCTGGACAGATCTAAGAAATCTGCATGGGTGGAATTACTGATACATAACAAAAGGTGTCTAGTCTTCGTAAACGAAGTCGCATGCTCCCTGTGCAGCTTAAGATGTCAGCCCAGCTAGAAGGAGTGAGATTCAGCAGGTCCAGCCTGTCAGCTTCAAGGCTGGAGTGTTTTCCAGGAACCCACAGTTCATAGGCTGTAGCTCACACAAGAAACCTTAGTCACTTTTGCTGTTTTGTCTTCAACTCTAATGTACTTCACTTGGGTTTAGGGTGTCAGCACGGAATGGAGCCAGCTCTGCACGGCAGTGGCTCACAGCCCCAACAAGCCAGCCCTGTGTGGGGTGGGAGGCGGCTGGGGGCCTCTCCAGCAGGAGGGCAGCTGGATGCACTTTGTGATGGGAACAAAGGTTGGCAGTTCAATAGGCTCTGTGTGGGAGAAGGCCTTTCTCCTAAATAGAACTTCTTGGGATCCATGCTGACTGTGGCTGGCCTGACCTACACACTCTTACTTAAGGATCTTGTTCTTTAGAAATGGGATGTGTAAAATTCATTGTCATTTTCCCTCTCCTGGTATATTCTCCTTTTTCTCTCTAGTGATGCAGTACTCTCTGTTATTGGGAGCTGCATCACTTGTGGTGGATGGCAAATCCCTAAGAATTGCACCTGTTTTCAGAAATACAATAGACTCATAATTTTGAAGCATTTCAGTTTGCTGGAGTTTTACGTTTTGTCCCACTCATTAAAGCAAATTTGGTACTCAGAGGAGGATTATCTAGGTATGTGTCCAAAACTATAATGTATACAATAAATTCAAAAATGTACACTCTATCTTCAAATATTTATAGTTGTTGCTGGGTTTACGGTGTTTGTCTGATATTTTCTTCATTTCTGTATTTGCCAGAGTCTGTGTCCTTCCTACATGCTGGCAGTGTATCCATCTCCTCTGGGATGACTCATGCTGGTGCTGAGGGAGGATTCCTGCCTTGAAGCTGTGGCAAATAAGGGCTGGAGAGACCTGTTGATTCAGACAGGGGCCACTGAAGTGACAGATTTGCTAGAGTGATTTTCTCTGTGGATTTTACTGCTTGAACTGCCACACAAATGCTTCCTCAGTAGCATAATCTGTTTCAGATAAACCTTTGTATTTTACTTTTCATTTGAACTACTGATTCCCATGGAGACAGAAGCTCAGCCATGCTGGCTGCCATCCTGAGTGCTAATCCATGCTTTCATCCCAGCCTAGGAAATCTGAAGGCAGATACATTGGGTTGGATACATGGAAGTTATGTGCGGGGTCTAATGTAGACTGAGCTTAAAAATAATAAAAAAAAAAAAAGACAAGACATGCTCTGTGGAACTGTTTTTCAGTTCTGACACAGAAAAGGGGTTATAGGTACCACAAGTGATTCTGGAATGGGAAGGCAAAGTACAGCAGAGCTGGGTTTAGCAACACACACCTCATGCAAGCAGCACACCTCATGCTTCACTGTTCAGGCTCAGCAGGTGCTGCTGTCTCTGGTTCTGACAGCCCAGGATGCAGCAAACATTAGCACTGATTTGGTGTGAAGAGTCACTACTTTGTTTCTGCATCAAATTATGTAGAATTGCCTGAAATCAGGTGTACAATCCCTTTTTCCTGTAACTTCAAGCTGTGGTTTCTACTGAGGGTTGTTCTTTAAAGGGGTGAGTTGCTGATTATCTACCATATTGCTGACCATGGCTTGTCAAAGATTGGTTTTGTTGGATGTTATAGACTTGGTGACCTCAACAAGGCTGGAGAAATGGGCCAGTGGAAATCTTACAAAGTCCAACAGAGGGCAATGCCAAATCCTGCACCTTCTGTTGCAGAACAACTCCATGCACAAATTGGGGTGGTGGAAAACAGCTTTGTAGGAAAGGATTTGGGGGCACTGGGTGAGCAACAAGTTGGGCATGAGATAGCAATGTGCCCTGGAAAACCCTCGGAGGAGCATCACCAGCAGGCTGAGGGGCAGTGATCCTTCTCTGCTTAGCACTGGTGAGCCTGGGCTGCTGGGTCCAGTCCCAGAAAAGTCCTGGACGCATTGGAGTAAGTGCAGTGAAGGGCTTTGAAGGTGATTAAGGGATTTGGAGCATCTGTCATACAAGGAGAGTGTGAGAGCTGGGACCGTTCATCCTGGAGAAGAGACAGCTCAGGGAGATCTTGCCCATGGGTACAAATACCTGAGGAGGGGAGTAAAGATGTTGGAGACATATTCTTCCCAGTGGTGCTCAGTGATAGGATGAGACATAGAGTACACGAACCTTAAACAGGGAATTCTGTTCAGGTAGAAGAAACCCCTTTGGTTTTTCTAAGGATAATTGAGCACTGGTGTTCAACCCACTGGTGTGGGTTGCCTAGAGAGGTTGTCTCCATTTGTGGAGATACCAATTTCTCACCAGAGACAGCCTCCCTGATCCATAGCCACCTCCAGGTGTTTGGCAGCATTTCCAGGGACATCTAAGTGTTTTCTGTCTTGAATCCATTTCTCTGAGGGTTGGTGCTTTAAAAATTCCTGTGCACCAGGGAGAGAACATCAGGCTGAGGCAGGTGACTGTGGGGGCTTCTCATGCCCCATGGAGGCTTGGGCACCATGACCGCAAGACACTTCCCCATTAAGATGTGTAAAATGTTGGTCTGCTCTGCTTGTTTCAGTTGTCTTCCCATCCCTTGCCCACAGCTGCCAAGACAGACTGAGCGCAGCAGGGTAAAAACTCCCAAGCAAATGACACTAGATTTGACTTGTAAGCACTTAAACGGGGGGTTGTGTTAGGCTGTTGTCTGCTAATACAGCATAAAACCAAGGAATGTGTATATAATACACAGAAATTAAGCTATAGGCTACTAGTCTGTGGTTGGGACTCTGCTTACAGATGTACATAAATTGAATTGTCTGCTTAGTCCATGGAGATTGGATCAATAGGCAGTGGAGCCTGGAGAGCTGTTCATTTGCATCTTGATCAGCTGAATTTTGATTCTGTGTCTTGGATCTGCTCAAGCAGCTCTTCAGCTCTGTTGAAATATAAAGGCATGCATTTACACAGCTTGTATAGACACCGGTAGCTCAAAGGCTTGATCTGTGAACTCAATTTTATATGTGCAAATGGCCAAGTGATGCCATATTTAGTAACATAAAAATGTGTGGCATGTTTTTAATAACCTTAATGACAGTCTTGATTAGGAAGTGGCTGCAACTCATAGAATGGTTTTCTATTTGCTATTGAATGTTTTCCCATTCTGCACAAACTATAGAAACATAGACCAGCTCTGGTCTGAAGGGATCTCATGAGGTATATGGTGCTGATGCCAGGGGCATGAGTTCAGCCCCCTCATGGGCCTTTCACTGAGAGCTGGACCTGATGATCTTTGCAGGTCTCTTCCAGCTCAGAATATTCCATGATTCTGAGGTCTTTGGTTCAATGTCTTGCTCAAAGGAGGGTCAGAGCTTGTTTCTTTGGGCATTACCCATTTGGGCTTTGAAAGCTTCCAAGGATGGAGAACTGTACAGCCTCTCTGGGCAATCTGCACTGATGTTTGACCACCCTTTTGGGGAAGGACTTTTTTCTTTAACCCTAGTGCCTGTTCCTTCTTGTTACCCATCTGCCCAGCTCTACAGAGCCCAGATCCGTTTCCTAGATGGCTCCCCATAGGTATGGGGAGTGCTGCAGGTAAGTTTCCCCAGAGTAATCCCACCTCAGTGCTGACCAGTGCCAGCTCCCTCAGCCTCCCTGCCCTGGGCGAGTGCCCCAGCCCCAACCACCTTGGTGATTTCCTGTGGCTCCAGTTTGCTAATTTTATTGGCCCAAAACTGGAGCTGATACTCAAGCTGCAGTCTGCCTTCCAGAACTTTTCCACACAAAGGAGAATTATTCTTTGCATAACTGGAGACGTGAAAAATTTCAGAATTCTGCTTCCCCTAAGAGGTTGTGTAATACCTGACAAAGATAAAGTCAGACAAAGAGGCTGCTTATAACCCTGATCACTGCTTCTCTGGGTTGATGAGTACTTGTTGTTTGGGTTTTTCTAGTGCCCAGTGGCTGCTGTTATGAGACAGTAAATTTTTGAAAGTATGGATTGCTCAGTATAATAGGGAATAAAGACTAGAAAGGCCTTCAGAAAATGAATCTGTTGCCTTCCTTTTGTTCCCTAAATGCCAGACAGATTATTTGTTGTGTTCATTTTGTTTCCACAATGGAAACTACCTTCCCAAGCAGTCTAGTCCAGTGTTGTCCTGACCTTACCCTATTCCCAGCCTCCTCCCTTGTCCAGCTTCAGCCAACCATCCTGGCTCTTCTCCCTGCTCCTCTGGGGCATGGGGAAGGAACCTGAACAAGGAATGAACAGGGGTAAAGGAAGGGACAGTCAGGGTAAAGCTGAATAAAGCTACAGTTCCTCAGACTGGGGAGGGTGAGGAGGGTTTTGGTGCTCTGTACAGCCCAGTGTGCCAGCAGGGCTGTGGCCAGCGATGGAGGGAGGATGCGCAGCCTGGCCGGGTGCCCTGGCCCCACCAGCCCAGCCCTGCTGGCACCAATATGGTGGATTTATTTGGAATGTCTCTCCTAGACAGAGCTGGCTCAAGTGAAATGCTTTGCTGGCATTCAAGTAAGAGGATCATTCCCTGTTGGAATTTTACAATCCACTTCATAAAAAACAGTGTTGTAGTTCTGGTTTGCATTGCAGCTGCTATTTAATCTGGTCAAAGAGAAGAAGCAGAGAACTTGTACAGCATGATCTATGATGTTGTCAGTGTTTTGGCACTTCTTTCAGTTGTATGAGTTTTAAAACTAAAGACCATGTCTCTGCAACCTGAAGAGTGACTCTTGGCCAATGCTCTATTGTAGTAAACTAATGCTCTGAACGCCTATTTGACTGCATCTGAGAATACTTTGCTAGATGGAGCAGTTGCTTTCCCAAAGTGTTCTTTCCCAAGGATTAGGCTATCAGCCCTGTCTTATAAATACACTTCTAGTGCATTAGACCATCGACAAACGCAGTGAGCTGCTTGTCATGGTTCAACCCCAGTGATCAACCCAGCCTCACACAGCCACTTGCTCAGTCCCCCACCAGTGGGAATGGGGAAGAATCAGGAGGGTAAAAGCTAGAAAACTCTTCAGTTGAGATAAGGACAGTTTAACAGATAAAAAAAGAGCAACACACAAGCAAAGCAAAACAAGGAATTCCCATCACACATAATGGTGACTGGGGAAGACAAACCCCATCACTCCAAACTTCCCCCCTTCTTTCTTCTTACCCCCACTTTATATCCTGAGCATGATGCCATATGGTCTGGAATATCCCTATGGTCAGTTGGGGTCACCGGTCGTGGCTCTGCCTCCTCCCACCCTCCCAGGCCTCCCCAGCCTCCTTGCCAGCGTGACCGCACGAAAAGCAGAAAAGGCCTTGGCTCTGTGTAAGGCCTGCTCAGCATTAACAAAAACATCTCTATATTATCAACACTGTGTTCAGCACAAATCCAAAACACAGCCCCAAACTGTGAAGAAAATTACCTCAGCTGAAACCAGCACACCATTCTAAACTTGTTGGTCTTAAGTGAACTTAAGTGAATTGATGGCTCAATTTATCTGAATTTAGTAGTTTAGTTGTGGCTCAGTTGCTCTGTTCAAAGCAAATTATCTGGATGCATCTGCTGTTCCATGCTCCCAACACTGGTCTAGGACTGTACAAAAGTGGGCTGAGCTACCTCAGTCACAGATCATGGAATGGATTGGGGTTGGGAGGGACATTAAAGACCACCTTGTTCCAAACAATCACATTTTTCAGGCACAATTTGTGCTTAGTGCAGCCCTGTTGACTTACCAGACACCTTCTTGTTTTCCATGTGCCTTAGTTTCCAGAATAATCTGCTCCATGACCTTGCCAGGTGCTGAGATGAGATTGACTGGCATGTACTTTCTCAGTCTTCTTTTCTTTTCCTTTTTAAAAATGGACGTTATGTTTCCCCTTTTCCATTCAGCTGGAACTTCACCAGACTGCCATGACTTCTCCAATATGATGGATGGTGGCTTAACCACTTCATCCAACAGTTCCCTCAGGTTCTGCAGATGCATCTCATCAGGTCCAAAGGACTTGTGCACCTTCAGGAACCTCCTGGATTGCTTATGCCATGCTGTGTTGTCCTCCAGCATTAACTCTAACTTGTGATAAGCTCGTATTTGACAGAGACAAAGAGCACACGTTGGGTTGATCACTGCACTTTGCTTTCCGGTGACCATGAGTCTCAGCCCAGAGGTCTGAGAAAGCAGCACCCTCATAGGGGAGTGTCTTTCAAAAGAGTTAGTCACCAGTGTTGCTAAATCAACTAAGTGTCTCTCAGCTGCTCTACTAGTACTTAAATCCATCGTTAGAAAAAGGGATTTGCCATAGATAGCAGATTGCCATGCTATTTAGAGTATATTGATTCTTAAAATTACTAAAATGTGGCATTAAATACTGAATTATCAGTGTCAGTTCTCTTCGACCATGAGTAATGTGGTTTTTACTAAGCAAGAAATCTGCAGATAAAGATTTGTAGGTTCCTTTTTATTATTTACAGTATTTAAGAGGTTGTCCAATTTCACAGATATTCTTGGACAGAAATTTCCCCTCAGGCTGACACAACAGCCTTCTCCCAAGGACTTGCAGTGGAGAGCTCTACATGTTGCTTCTTGCTGTTCCTGTCTCTGGGAGGCCCAAGCGAACCACCCACACGGTGTCAGCTCCACACAGGGAGATGCTGAAGCCCTTTGTGAAACACTCCACAAAATGACTTTCTGACTCACAGTTGCCTGCAGTGTGTTCTCATGTGTAGGTACCCAAATGAACACCATGGATCACGCTGTCTTTTGCTAGAGACTTAACCTGTACTGGGGAAGCCTTAGTGATGTTTTAAAAACAAAGCACCAATTCCTTGATTGTTTTAACAAAAACAAAGAAAATAAATACTTTTGTGCACATGTTTAATGAGTTTGCATCTATTAGCTTGTCTTGCCCTTTATTCAGAGAGTTATCAGTCTAATTAAATCAGCCCCCTCAAACCTCACCTCGGGCTCTGGGCTAAAGATTAGACCTGTGCTGCTGGGCTGCAGCTTTGCATATTTTCTGACACCAAGGAGGAAATTTCCAGAACTCTCCAGGCTAATGTTATTGTTGGTGATCAGGGCTATAATTAGGTTTTTGAGAAGACTTGCTGGGAGATCTGTCTTGAGCTAGTCAGAGCAAGCTTATTGACAGAGCCAAATAAGAGTTTACTGGCTATGGCTGTGGGATGAGGAGGCTTTAGTTCTCCCTTCATCTGGCAGTGTTCCTGGAAGGTGGGATTAAAACGGAGACTTGTAGGACATCGTGTAGAGCTAGGATTGGGCAAATATCCCTCTGTTGTGGTGAGGGCAAATTCCCCTCCCTTGGCTGGGAATGGAGCATAGCAGGCTTCCATCTAGGTTAAGGTTGGCTTCCATCTAGGTTAAGGTTTTTTAGGTTCTTCAGTCTCCTGAGGCTGAGGAGTGGTGGTGATGTTTCCTGGTTAGGTGAAACGACAGCTTTTTGGTGGCAGGGAGAAAGATGGATCTGTGCCTGTGGAGGCACAGGTACCCAGGAGCAGTAGCTGCAAATTGTCTTTGGGGTAACCCAAGTCACAGGGCCTGATGGGCTGGTGAGCCATGAGCTGGGTGCCCAGGTGACATCCGTTCTGTTGCCCCAGATGCTGTTACGTCTTCTCCCCAACAGTGTTTGGGTTGGCATCAGTAGGAGGTTCCCACTGCACAGTGTTGGGTTTATGCCAGGGATGAGTTTCAGCACAACACAACTGGGTATTTTAGCTCTCCCTGAGGAGACAGGTGTCAATATTCACTGAAACAAAACATTTAGGAATGCCAACATATTTTATGTGATGGAATTATTTCTATTTAAACTGCCCAAGCTTAAAATGCTGTCTGTGTGTACATGGGCCTGAATAACTACTGCTTTCACAAGACTTCAGTCCTCCCAAATCTGTCATTAAGATTTCCAAACCTTAGCTGTCCTCTCCCTTTGTAGTTACATATTTTCATTGTACAAAAAGTATTTTAATTAGTATCACTCAAGAAATAAAAAGGCAGGAAGGTTGGGTCTGCACTGGTTAGGGGTAGAGCACGGAGTGATGGAGGACTTGCTGTGGGAATTGCTGCCTGGTTACCTATGGCATTTATCATGCCACAGATACAGATCACGCTGGTTCTTTCTGGCCTTCAGTCTACAAATCTCTGCAGAAACCCCCCTGCCCCACGTTCTCTCAGGCAGATGGTGAGGCAGATGAAGAGCAGAGAGGCACCACTTCAGCAGGTGCCTTGTTGGTGCCAGAAACTTAAAAAGCAAGTTTGATGAAGGAAAATGTGCAACAGCTGAAACTTCCCAGTGAGGAGATCTGTGCTGGAAGGACACACAAGATGATGACTAGGGTGGAGTGGGGACTGTGGATCCGTGAATTGACTCTAACTGGAGGAAAAGTAGGGAAAGAGGGAAAAGTGTGACCCTGAGGTGCAAAGGGCTGGGATGGTCTTTTCCATCTTGAGCACATTGTTCATCTCTCTCTGATGTGGGGAATGGGGAGTTTGCACTGCTTCCCTGTGTTAGATGAGGATAACAACATCCCTTGGGAATCCCTGTAAACACTGTGGCACAAAGGACACAAACATCTCAGACAAGTGCGAATTTTGACATGTCAGGTGGGAAAATTGAAATGACAGAGAAGGCATCTGAGAAGAGGGTTAGTAGATGGGATCACAGTGATTTTAGCAGTGTCTACCTGAGAAGAAAGGATACTGACAGGTCATGATAGAGTCAAGGATACAGGGAGTGGCTTATCAGCTGAGACTGAGGAAAGCCCTTTGTGAGTGCTGTAGATCCGGTTTCCTCATGGATATGGGAGGCTGGTGACTTATAACTGGTCCTGGAGGTCTGTGCAGCAGGAGAGGTGATGTCTTGCCCCAGACACCTTCAGCACTTTAAACCAAAGTCATTAATAAACACCACAACGCTGTACGTATTCTGCTGTTGATCGGGGGGAGGAAAGCAGTGACCTTTTTGCATTCTTTCCCTCTCCCTGGGAGCCTGATGGGCTGTGATAACCCACTTAGTGGGTGCGTGGGCGGCGGGTGATGGCGTCAGAGTGACGAGAGGGAAGCGGCTCATTCCATACCCTTAGTGCTACGACACTCTAAAAATAAATACATCTCACGTCGGGAGTCTCTGGCTGTGCCTTGGCTCCTCTCGGCTGTTCCTCTCCCTGGCGTGTCTGTCAGTGCTGCTCTGCAGCAGCTGATGCACTGCGCTGCTGCTGAAGCATCTGAGTCACTGGGGACCAGCTCCGGGATGGTTTTGCATGGCAGGGAGCACAGAGGAGCCATGGAGCAGTCATCAGGCGCCACTGCTGAAATTTCAGGGACCAGTGCACCCTCAGCAAATAGCTCCTCTGGGTGCCAAGCTGAGAAGCAGATATTTGACGTCAACCCAAATGTACACCAGCAGCAATGAGAACAGTAGAGTGGGTTTAATTCAACACACCTGGCACAGGTCGGCAGAATGGTTCTGGATGAAGGGAGCATCTTTGCTGCAGAGCAGGGACAGGCAGGCAGCTGAGCTGGCTCAAGTAGGAGGCGGTCACAGGTAGGGCCTGACCAATGATGGTACTGGAATGGTGGAGGCAGTAGAAGAGGGGATCTACCTCCATGGGTCAAGTCAGGACACTGTGAAACTCACCGCTCCCGTGAGCAAACACAGGCAGTGGCAGCCTGGTCCCCTGGTGCAGCTCAGACTGGCAGTGCACTCAAACACCTCACCATGGGCTGTAGCAGCAGAGGGCATGACATGGGGCTGGGGCACATCTGGCATGCTCAGCTTGGGACAGAAAGGTTTGTCTGGAGAAGCAACGCTTTGACAGGTGACATATTTACACACAGCAGCTGTAGGATGGTTGCTGCCAACGCAAACATGAGAAGTGAAAGAGAGGAAAACATAAAATAAAACCCTGGAGGACCCTGCTGCTGTAAGAAAAACACAAGTGCCATCACTGTAAGAAAAGCACAGGAACCATTGTTTCCCTTCCTTTCCTTGCATTTCAAACATGGGCTCAGTGCATCACCCACCTGATGCGCTCCAGCCCAGTTCCTATGAGCCCCCACTGGAACAGACTGGGCTGGGCTGGGAAGGGGCTATGTTTGGACTGTGATGTTTGTGCCACCAGTGAGACCAGCAGCTGCTTACTGGGACCTGCTCTTGATGACGTCCTCCTCACCCTGCCCATGGAGTTGTCCCTGGCTCTTTATCCATCACCTACATCCTGCTGCATCTTTTCTCCAGTCCTGACTGAGACTGTTCAGCCTGGAGAAGGCAAACTGCAGAGAGACCTTCTCTGTGTGTAAAATATGTGCTGGGGGGGAGTAATGAGAGAAGACAGAGCCAGGATCTCCTCAGGGTATCCAGAGAGTGGATGGAAGGGAATGGACTCAAACCAAAGCACAGGAAAGTACACTGAAACATAAGAAAAAGCTGTTTTATGGTGAGTACAGTCAAGCACTGGATCAGGTTCCCCAGAGGTTGTGGAGGCTCCATTTTTGGACATACTCAAACCTGATAACAAACAGCAATGAGAAACTGTTCTGACTGACCCCACTTGGGCAGAGGTTTGGCCTGGATGATCTCAAGAGGTCCCTGATGTTTCCAGCCATTGTGTGGTTGTGTGGTCCTGCTCCTTCATCCCTCCTCCAGCCCGTGCTGGCCATGTG
Source organism: Dasyornis broadbenti (assembly GCA_013397935.1). Lineage (NCBI taxonomy): Eukaryota > Metazoa > Chordata > Aves > Passeriformes > Dasyornithidae > Dasyornis > Dasyornis broadbenti. The sequence goes on along the minus strand of VZRN01003464.1, from coordinate 1,232,139 downwards.
GCCTGAGGCACAGCCCTGCACAGTTTTCAGCAAGCTGTTTCTGTGCTGTCTTCCTCCCTTTGAAGCCCCTGGGTCCTCCCCTCACTGAGCAGTGTCAGAAGAGATGGATGCCTCGTCTTCACTAGAGCGCAATAAAGTGGCGCGTTATCTTCAGACTGAGGGAGATTGAGTGGTAGGTGAGGGAGAAAGGAGCTTCTCTCCTCTCTTTTATTTGCCTGTGTGACACGAAGGCAAAGCTTGTGGCTTCCATCACTGCTCTCCTGAGCTGCTCTTGCTCAGAGTTTTTTCCTAAGATATTAACCAGAAGAGGCTTGGATTTTAACTTACATAAAATAAAAAAGGCTTTGACTGGTAGCAGGTCAGAGATTTTAGCATCATTTCAGGCTGAGATGGCATTAGAACATAGCAGATTACTGACGAGGACATCAGTCTCAGGCTGCTGTGGCGTTCCTTTGGCCAGGCAGATTAGTGATGAATGGGAGCTGGCACAGCAGGGCTGGGGTCAGTGCAGGCAGCTGTCCTGCCTGTGGGCCTGGCACAGCACTGAGGACTCCATCTCACGGGGAGGGAACAGAACACTGCCTTATCCCTCAGCATCCTCCAGCGTGCTCCTGCGGCTGTTCCTGTCGAAAGCAGCAGCCTGAACCACTTCTGAAACATTGTTTTGCAGGTGTAAGGAGCACACACATGTATGTGTACCTGTACTGCTCTTTATGGGACCTGAGAGTTGTCCAGCCATCCTGAGAAAATTATGTCAGAAAGCTCATTTCCTGCCATCCTACCCTGTTTATTGATAAAAGAGCATGCAAGGCATTACTGCATCACTGGAGTGACTGAAGTGAAGCAAAGTTTCAACCTCTGATGAGCAAAAATGAACCTCAGAAGCACTGTCCCTCAGATTTTCCATCCCAGCTTGCCTGTACAAGAGGCCTTTTCTGTGTCCTCTTCCAGTTTTTTAGCCTTTATGTCACTACCTTCAGAGAAACCCCCTGTACCTTGTTTGTGCTGTGTTTTCAAGTAAGTTCAGGTCTTGGCATTTAGCTGCGGAATTATGACGATTTTCACAAACTGAAACTGTAAAAGAAGGCTGGGGCTTCCCACAACTAGCTGGAAAAGGGAGCAATGAGCATGTACTGTGCTTACAACACACTTTGTGGGGGCTGTAACTTCCCTGAAATGCCCTCCTCTACCAGCCTGCAGCAGCAGTTACCATAAGAAGTTTCCAATTTTCATAGTTTCTTCCTACAGAGTCCATGTCAGATTTTAAGTCCCTGAGAACAGCAGGGAGCAGAAGAAAAAGGAAAGAAAACTAATGTCCTCCTGAAGTCCCAATTTTGATTTTGGAGGAAAGACCACAGCAGACCCTGATTAAAGTGTTGGGTTTGTCCAGTTATCTTTCCTCCAGTAGTAACATCATATCCCACTCCTTGTACCTTATATGAAGCTGCACTGCTATCCTCCCCTGCATCCCCTCAGATGCAGATCCCCCTGGATCCTGGTTTTTTGCAGTGTACTCCAAAATGGCAGTGGCTTTTCTGGAGAACTTTCCTGGTATCTTGCTCTGCTTGTGCCCTGTGTGGGCAGGAAGGCTGTTTGTAGACACATACGAGGAACAAATTGAACACGAAAACAGACTGAGAGAAGCAGAAATTCAAACCAGTTTTTCTTTCTGTGTGACACCAAACAGCTCATCACCTTGCAGTGCTTGGAGTTGACAGGGTAACACACTGAAAAATTCATGTCAAAGTTTTGAAATATCCTGATTTGGAGGCACAAGAGAAATAGATGAGAAACAAGAAGAAGCATTTTGAAATTGAAATTGAGTAGTTAGGCAAAATGTACATAATCACAACTTGTTTTCTCAAAGGGAGGATGTGTCTTAAAACTCCTTGTTTTGTCAGGCAACAAAGACAAGAGGGAAGACTTACTTCTGATCACTTTTCTTAATTGCTTCCTCTGTGGCTCCACAGAGGAGGAAAAGGAGCGGGGAAAGTGTGGGTAACACAGCATTTTCAGGATGCTGTTGGTGCCCATGGCAGCTCCAAAGATGCCCAAGGCAATGTCTTTTCAGAGGGACAAGCAGTTGGTCAGGAACCCCCAACCAGTGTGCTGCCTCAGGGAAGGATATTAGACCTTCTAAACTGCAGTCTGGTGGGAGGTGAGCCCAGTGTGACCCTGCTTCATGGCTCAGAGAGCTCTGCCTGTCCCCCCACGGGCTTCTCGCCCATTTGGTGGCCACACCTGCTCAGCCCTGTTAGTCCTCATTGGTCTGGCTTGGCACTGGTCACCAAGGGGCAGCTGATTCCCAGCCCTACACACTGGCTTGCTGGGAGATCAGCATCGTCCTCGTGCTGCATCAGTCAGCCCTGTTGAGGCTGGACCAGTCCTTCCTCTCCCTTTCACACCATCTCCCTTCCTGTTTGTACCTGGGGTGTCCCAGAACTCTCACCTAGTGCTGCCAGCTCAACAAGCAGGTGGCAACTCCTCTGTTTCATAATTTCACCTCCTCTGTTTTCAGAGGCTGCTGAAATTATGGCAGCTTGGCTTTTTCCTTACCCTTTGTTGAGCAAAATGCTGTCAAGTACAGGTGCACACTAAAGCGAACACTGGCACTGGGAGCACTCCCCGACTCAGTCACCTTCCCCACCACATTTTTGGGAGAGAGCTGTCAGGGTAACAGGTCTGACTCAGCCTGCCCAGGTGGTGTTCAGAGGCTGAGATTAAGAGCAAGTGTGAATTAAATGAGGTTTGAAGTGTTCAACAGCAGGCACTTCCCCAGTGTAAACATTTTGGCTCAAAGCTTTGTCACGATTTTAATCTACAGGAAGCAGCAAGGGTGGAACAGACACCTGTCCCAACCTGTGGCACAAAGCCGTGAGCTCCTGCCTTACCTGTGGGTCTCCACTGCTTCTGGCGGGCCTGGGTCCAGTTCAACAGCAGAAGCAATAGCACCATGTCCTGACCCCAGCTTGCTGCCTGCAGTGCCACGTTTGGCTCCTAAAAGGCTCCATAAACCCTGCTGACAGTGGCTTTTGAGGCATCACTTTTCCTGGCACGCTTTACCTAAACCGGTACCAAAGCGTACAATCACAAATAGTGTTTTCTCCCTTCAGTTCTCTTTATCCTGTGCATTTCAAAAAGAAAATTGCAGGCTCCTTTCCTTACATTTAATTTTTCTCTCCGGCGCTAGAGGGCAGAAGGAAGGGCGGTGGAGCCGTGCAACCCTGGCCTGTCTCGCAGCTATCCGAGGGTGCAGAAATAAATCTGGCTTGAAAGGCTTTTCCCTCTGCCCATTACGAGCGCTCATCGAGAGTTCCTTGCCCCAGCCTCTTTAGTGCTATTAAAGATTAATCATTCGCTGTTGCATTTCAGAGGTAACAGAGTGCGAACCCTACGTGCTTCTCGGCAGGCACCGCGCCGGAGCTGCTCTCTGCTCTGCACATAAGAGGGCAGTTGTGGTTTCTGCAGTTTGGGAAATGACTTTGTGTGGTGGAGAACCTGCTTCTTTCCTTGTGGCAAGGCTGCCTCTCCGCCCTTAGCATCCCTTTCCTTCGAAAGCCTTGTCCCCCCGCCCAATGCCTGTTAGAGGGAGTTTCGCGGCTCCACAGCAGGGCAGGGCGAGGAAACAGGGATGTACAGGGTGCGATTTGCCTAGGGGTGGTGATGGAGCAACGTTACAAGCCAGGACAGACCAGCTCTTACCAGGCTCGGAGGATTTCTCATTAAATTCACCGACGATAGGGGCACTTCCATGGGGCGTCCAGACGGATGCCTCATCACATGTTCCTGCTCTCTGCCAGGGAAGCTCCGTCTGGGAGGCACCGGGGCTGTGGCACGGAGGATTACACCCCACCGGGATGCCCCGGCTCCCAGACTGCCTTTGTCGGGAGGAGAAAAGAGCACGTGAGTGGGAGCACCGCGTGTCCTGGCCAGAGCGCCCCGTGGGATGTTTGCTCCTGTCCCGGGATAAGGAGGAGTCCCCGTGGGAAAGGCACGGTGGATTTAACGCCGGGTTTGCTGTGGGATGAAGAAAAGCAGAAACCAATTGAACCAGCTCCTCCTGCCCCCCCAGCTGCTGCTATTCGATGGCTGAAGGGCGAGGGGCAGATGGCAGCCGATAGCAGCTCCTGTTGCACTAATTCGTTTCATTTTTCGTCTGATTTTTGCAACGTCTGTAATTCGCACGCTTGATACAAGTAATTATTTAATCCACAAATAAGACTAAAAATATTCTTCCTTTTTATTTTTCACTCAGTTTGTCTCCTCATCATATCCCTTACTAGGATGAAATTATCTGACATTTGTGGGTAATGGAGAGAAACTAAATTTCTTGCATTCAAATGAAACTGCACTGAAAAGGGTTTTCACAGTCTGCCACACTTTTTGAGATTAAGAGTTTTATTCTGTTTTACACAGAGGGAAAGGACTATCTCATATGATGGCAGTAAAAAGGACACCAAAAGAGCTTGTAGCTACTCCACTGCTCAGGACAGTTACTTTGCAGAAGAGCTGACACTGGGTTTGTCTTCTCATTTTCATCCCTTATGCACAGTTTTTAAAGAAAATCTCTGTTTTTTCATGCAAAATTTTGTTCTCAACAGGTCAGCATTTCCTGAGTGGAGAGAACAAGTATCAAATCTCCTGACCACATCCTACCACAGGAGTTCTGAATGCTGAGAGAAGCTGGGACCAAACCCCGCACTGCCTTGTCTCACCTCATGCTGCAGCAGCACCTGGGAAGGACTGATGTCCTGGGTCCCAGCTGTGCTGAAGCTCTGTGCAGACCCATCACAACTCTGCTCATTTCCTGCACAATCTTGCAGTGTCAGGATGCTGATATTTGCATCCTGGAGTTAATCTAGCAGCTCTGTTTTGTTCATGGTTTAATGAATAATTTTCCATTCCTGGCCTGCAAGGGCCCAGGTTGCTGACCCTCAGGAGCCACTGCAAAGTCCAGCTCCTTCTCCCTGCGCTAGGGAAGATGCATGGAAGGAGAGTACCAAGGAAAAGGTGTCTGTTGGACCTGAACTCTTCTTTATGTTTGGACAGTAGACATTTCTGTAGTGAGGCCTGATGGCTGAATTAGAATTTGGTTAAGTCCAGGGTTACTGTCTTTCTGAAAACAAACCTCGGAAACTGGCTAGCAGATGATACACACTCATACACAGATTTTTGGGTGACCAAGTAATCCATTGGCTGAAATGGTTTGTAAGGGTTGTTCAGCAAGTAACACATATCTTGATGGCAGTTTAGTTTATTTCCCAAATAATATGTATTATTTGGAAATTGGTTCTGGGCAGCCCAAATAATGTGTAAAACCAAAAATGTTTCTCATAATAAAGAGAATAAATTTATTCTCTGAATAAAGTACAATTGAACAAACCAGAGCAAAATGTGTGCAGGGGGCATCCAGGCTGCTGTTTGTACGTAATGTCAGCAAACTTCCAGGAGGCTGAATAAATCATTGCATGTTTTACCCAGGATAATATTTAGAAGATGTCAGGAATATATGTACATAAATACCAATATGTGGGACAGGCAAAGGAAGCGATCTCTACTCAGAGGGAATGAGACTTATCACTTCTCCAGTGGAAACATGCAGTTTGAGGCAAAAGCTGCTTGAGTTCAGTGCTGTGGGCCTTAAACAGCTGCTGAGCACTCTGCTCTGCCTCTTAACAAAGGTGTCTGAGGGTCTCATGGATAGAAAACATCAGTTTTACCTCTGATAGTATTTCTGTACAGCATAGAAAGCATGAACTACTCCAAAATCCCTGCAGAGGGACAGCTAACAGCATGTCTGTCTCATGAGATCATTCTGTGGGAGAAGTGTCTATCCTCCCTAAAATTTCTGGAGTCAAAGCACCACCAGGTCCTCTTACTGCTTGTCAGAATAAACCAAGGCTTGGCTGGTCATAGAGTGCTCTAGGAAGTATTTTGGTTAATAGAACATTTACACATTTCTGCCCTATCTTTTTCCTTCAGCTGGAAGCTCTTTAGGACAGAGACTTAATTCCTTCATCCTCACCTAAGGGGACTCCTGATAAGGAGGAAACATGAAGGAGAATGGCACAGGCTGCTTTGGTTTGTGCTGCCTATGGAACTGGTAGCTCCCCAAGTTGTTTTGTGCTACAGTGCAAGTGTTTCCTAGGCACCATGCCAAAGGATGAGCACAGTCCTGGACAACCAAGGCTTCCTCCAGCCCTGCATGTTAGCCTAGGGCTCCATCCTAACTCAGCTGTGGCATCTCTAGCACACAAAAACATCACTGTGGTTTTCAGTAAAACAGTGCACTCAAGACAGCTAGAGAAGTGCAATCTGGATAATGGGTGGATGTTTGCTGGGGAAAGCAGATAAAAGGAAAGCAAAGAGGATTTCTGTGAGCTTCCCTCCTGCGGGGTGTGATACCATAGCTCTGTTGTTCTGACCAGCTTTAAGGAAGTGAGGGGAGCACTTCCAGCGTAATTCACAATGGCAACTGGGGGCACAGAGTGGCTGTTGGCTTGGCAGCAGCTGCCCCAGGGCACAGGAGATTCCCAGCCTATCCCTCCATCTCTCTCGGACCATTGCAACAGATGGCCACCCCCAGAGACTGGAACCTGCCACTGCTCCACCTGCCCACTCTGCTCCCAAAGCCTGCCTGTTAAAGCCTCTGCTGAAAATATTCAAGTCAAAAAAGTGTTCAACTTAAATGAATGGATGAGAGTTTGGGATGAGCTGCAATCCATGCCATGCCAGCAGTCCTGGTGGTGGCATTCCCCAGAGAGAGGATGTAGCTCTGGGCAGCCCAACCCAGCTTGACCCTGCTGCAGTTGACAGCTCAGTCACACAGGCCTTGGGGGATGCTGAGAAACCTTTCCAGGTGTTCATCACCTTCATAGTTTCAGAGGCCAAGGGGGCTGTTGGCAGAGCAAGGGGGTGCTGGTGGTCCAAAAGTGTTCCTCTGCTCTGTGTACTTCAGCACCCTTACATTGGGAGCTCCTTCTGTGCAAGATGGAAAGGGGAGGGAAATCTGCATCTCTGAGCAACCGTCACTGTTTCTTTTTTTAAAGGCTAAAGATAGACTCCATATGGGCTGTGTGCAGCGGAGTCTGACCATACATACGGTGGATCTTTTCTCCTGGCATTTTTTCAGGCAGCAGTAGACCGATGGTGAGAGGCATCCCAGTGGCGGAACCTACTCCTCCAACAGCCTTGACAATGAGTGCACTGGAGAATGGCATTTCTGCCAGGTCAGGACAATAAAATACACCTTTATTTTATCAACTACACCTTACAAATACAACATGATACTGCAAAATGCTCTCGCCAGTCTAGAGAGGAAAGATATGCAAAGGAAGGGAAAGAAGGAAGGTTTTGCTTCCTGCAGCACCTCAGACAAATGCAGTGGAGAATGTCAAAGCTGGTCCTGCTGCCCAGCAGGACAAGTCTGGGCTCGCTCAGACAGCCCCAGCCTCTTGCACAATGCAGCAGCAAAGCCAGCCACTTTCCTCTCCCTTTTTCTCCACAAAGAGAGAGACAAAGCTGAGGGAGGTGTGCACCTCATGGGAGGGGAAGGAGACCCTAAGGTCTGATTGCGGTGTCCTCTGCATGGGGGAGATAAGCTCAGCACCACTGCCCTGCAAGCCCTGTCCCTCAGATGTGTCCTGTGGGATCTTGTGGCACACAGCATCCCTGCGTGGCAGAGGGACCACGCTGCTGCTGAGGGCTGTGATAGCCAGCAGGTTGGCTGGTGTCTTGGCATGTTTGACAGTCACAGCCCCTGCCTCACCCGTTTCTGGGGGTTCCTTACCCAAAAACACACAGTCGCTGTGGGATGTAAGTGCAGGGCTTCCTCTGTGGGGAGATGAAAGTGGGGATTGCTGAGTAACTCTCATCACAGTTTGAAAAGCCAAAAGAAATTTAAAAAGAAATCACTTTCATGTGCTTTTGCTGATATGGTTCTGTTAGCAGGGCTTGGATCATTGGTACTGTCCGGTTACAGAAAATAATTCCTACCTGACTATTACCACTTCCTCAACAGTTTTTTCAACAGCCTTTGGCATCATCAGAGTTCTGCTGAGAAGATTTCTGCAGTGACGGAGAGAGGAAAATGTTCCATGGAATGATGGACATCAGGCCAGAAGTTTTGTTTCTGTTCTTACTTGTTTTACCTTGACATTTCTGTACCTCAGACGTGCAGCCAGCACACAGACCTGTGGAAGGGTCCTCTCCAGCCACCACCAGGAGCCCAACACCCTGAAGGTTTTTGCATGTTCCAGGTGTGGAAACTGGAGCAAACACCAGGGCTGAAGCAGGAAGCTTAGCCTGCAAGCTCTGTTTGTAGCGCTGCTTCTCCCGCTGCTGTGGTTTGGTTTCTGTTCATGGCACTCCCTGCTCAGCAGGCACAGGGCAGAAGGGGGAAGCTGGTCTTACGGAAAAACCCAGGACAAACACGCAAGACAGTGGAAAAATGCAAAATACAAAATAAAAAATCCAAGCATTGAGGCTCTCTCCTCTGATCATGCATAGCATGGTATGGCATTTTTTAAGGAAATAACCTGTCATGGCTTACATGCACCTGGAGACACAACAGCTCCAAGACATAACTTTGCTTTTCCTTGTCTATCTGTAATAGGTCCCTGTGGTTTGGATCTCAAAGAGCCTTTTCCAGTGGGAACTTTCAGTAAAGAGGAGTTTCTCAGTGGTTGCAGTGTACAAGCAGGATGTTTCCTCCTGTCACTTGTTTGATGTGCATATAAAGGTGCCTGTTCTGGGGACAGCTACCTGCACACAGCCATTTTCCACTGCTCATTTTCTTTTCCCCTGCCTACTGAGCTGTGAATTCCCTCATGCACCAGTGGAGCTACTGCTCATTAAAACTAATCAGCTGAGCAGATGCTGAAGAAAATAATGGGCCAGGAATAAAGAGAACATTGGTCATACATCGCCAAAAATCCCTGCAATGAGCTTTTGTAGTTCACTGAGTTTTCATTCTATTCCAAATCAACATGCAAACCAGCTCCAACGGGAGGAGAGTGGTTCAGCAAGGAAAGGGAACTTCAAATTATGAGGGATTGATTGCCAAATGCTACAGAAGGAACCCATTATGTGAAGTATTCCGCACCGAACAAAACTTGCCACGCGGTAATGGGTGTAAGTGCAAGTCAATCTCATCCTACTGCCACCACAGCCATAATTGGCAAAATAAAAACTCCCTGCCCATGCCCTGAGCAGCTCCCTGTGATACGGGAAGCTAAGAAGGATGCTCTGACTTTCAGTAAGTTGATACACTCTGCAGAGAGGAACCAAGCTCAGAAAATGTCCTACATTAAGTTAATATTCGAGTATACAAATAACTTAGGGACAAAATTAGCCTTCAGTTGCATTAGTGTAAATGCAGCATCCCTGGGTGGATGGGATTTTCTGGGCTGTAAATGGAGGGAGGGTTTGGCCCTTAGAAGGCTGTAACAGGAAGAAGGGAGAGTGCATCCCATTATCTGGCTTTGCAGGGGAATTGATAGTGGTTTCTCTATAAGTGTGATGCTCCAGATGGGTGAGAGCCCTGCCAGCAGCACAGGCGAGGCACAGGTACAGCCTGCAATGCAGAGCCCACTGGTGAGACTGGAAAAACACAGCAACAAAGGGTGGGGAGGCAAAGCTGTGTTTGCTGAGGATGTTTGTTCTAACAATTCCAATTAAAAGTCAACATAAGCACATTTTTAGCATGTCAAACATACCTGCTGTTTTCCTGACAGGGATGCATGAGGGGCTTCATATTTCATCTGTTTACTTTGGTGATGCTGCCTGATGCTCTCTCGCATCGGATGCCCAGACAAACACATTTTCACACCTAAGAAAAATTTTGTCTTTTTGCTTTCTAATTTTAATTTGTAATAAAGAGCATGGAACCTCTTCAGCTTATGATTCACATTGACAACTTTTTGAAATGTTGTATTTGTGATCAGTACTTAATTTAGATGCAGAGCAGAAGAAATGTTTGGTAAGGTTTTATTTGAACACAACTAATATTTTGGTAACATTATTATCAAACTAGCTCAAACATCTTCAGGAATTAATTTCCTCTTTCTCTCTTTTCTTAGTTTTTTGCTTGTTGCATGTTCCTGATTTTTTATTTCTCATTGGTTTTGTTTGCATACTTTTGAAATCATGCTTACAACCAAGAACACAAATGATTCACCATTAAAGATGTACAAATGGCAAATTTTCCAGTTTAGTGGCCAAGCTGGAAAATGAAGGGTCAGTCAACTACATGCATTTGGAGCTGATTTGAAATACAATATTTTATCAGGAACTAATTTTTACCCCCTTTAAGAAGTCAGCTCAACATCAAACAAGAGCAAATGATGCATTTTGCAAGGTCATGAATCCATCTCTCCTGATTTTTTTGTTGTTGTCTGAAACCCTTTTCTGGGCTTTGTTCCCCAAACCTGCACTCTGTGGAGGTAAATGCAAGAATGCTGGGAGGAGAGAGGATAATAGCACAGGATAAGGAAGAGACACTTTCTTGGAAACAGATTTCCTGGGGCTGTAAATTGGGAGTGAAGCCAGGCTGGAGGATTAAGGTCTGAGTGTCCTCGTGCATTTTGTGAGTTCATCCAGATTTCCACGCTGGGGATATGTCCTCCTGTAATTAATGGGCCTTAAGCTCAAGTCTGAATAGGAAGCTTGTGAACAAGCCTTCCTGGAGCCAGACTTTTGTAGCCTTGGGACTCAACTCTACTCAGTCTCAATGTTGCTAAAAACAAGTTCTTTTTGTGGAGCTGCCAAGAGGAAGCACTCGGGACTGTTGGGAGAATTGAGTTCCCAATACAATCTTAGAACAAAGACTTTAAATACCCAAATCCCCAAAATTCCATGTCCTCTCTACTCTGCTTCTCACCTCCCTCTACATATTCCTCTCTCTGGCTCTTTTGGTTTCCTTCTCTTGCCCATGAGAGCCTTGGTTTAATCCCTCAAGCTCGGTGTGGATGGAGCAGCTCCTTCACGCCTGTGCAGCCAGCTGCAGGGGTGGTGTGGTTCCCCTTTGCTTTTTATATGAGAGGTAAAAGGGTCACACTGGAACATATGTTTCCCAAATAATTATTATTCCCAATGAGGTTCAAATGCACAAGACCTTTCTGCACATGTGCTGCAGGTCTTAGTGGCTTCCTGGTGGCTTCTGGAGCAGATTACAGTGAGGTCAGATGGCCAGCACACAGGTGGCTTAAGCAGACAGGATCAGATTCTCATATCCTACAGAAGTCATGGGCTGATCCCTTTTTCTCATCCATAATGCCTTGCCCAGGCTTTTCTTCACCACCCCATTCATATCCCACATCTACAGCATTTCTCTTTCTCCTATCAGCAGCTCTTTTTTCTTTTCTAAGCCTATTTCGTTCTGTTTACTTCACTTCATCATGCCTGCTTGTCTTTACAATTTTTTATAATGTTTTGCCACCTTTTCTCTGTTTATATTTTCAGTAACCTCAATCTTGTGATGGGGGAGAAGGAATAAAAATAACAACAAAATCCCTTACTCTTTTCATTTTTTAGATCAAAGATGACTGAGCAACCAAGGGGGAGAATTCAGGGCAGCCTTTGATGCACATTATTGATATTGGCTTAGCATGAAAATCTCCTTGTGCTATATTTGGGCCAATTATCAGAGGTCCACACAATTAACCTGAGACATACCAGCCCCCTGTGAAGCAATGAAATATAAGGACTGGGGAGGTTAATTCAAATCTTAGATGTTTCTGTGATAGGAGATTACTTACCCAGCTCCTTTGTGTTTGCTGGGAATCTTGTGCTGAAGATTTGATACTGCATTGAAGCTGTGCTTGGCAGCCCGGCTCTCGCTGAGATCCCTGATTCCCTGCCTGCTCCACTGGACTCTGAGCCCTGCAGCTCCCTTGCTTCTGCATTAGAGGTGCTTGGGCTCTCCCACTTTCCAGTTTCCCATGAGAAATGCTTCACTGGCATCTGAGCTTCTGCAGCACCCTTCACAGCACGGAGATGCCTCCTAACCTCCACAGTCCCCTCGTTATGTTGTTTGTGGGTTTTTTACCTTTTTCCTCTTTGTACACAGTTCCTGGTGACCAAGTTTGGGTCAAGACAAGATGTCACACTGCAGAGACAGGAATCTTAGAGACCCACAGTTTTGTCTCCGGGGGGTGCCAGGGTTTTCTGACTCCAGCCACTCCTCAGAAAACTGAGTATTAGTTGTAGCTATGAATACAATCTTTTTTCTCCGTGCAGGACTTGTGAAACTGCACCAGTGTCCAATCCCCAGTACAAGACAATGGCAGATTGGAGTGGAAACCTACCAAAACAGTCAGGGAGACCTTTCTTTTTTTTTCAATTCTCAGGCCTCAGTGCGTAATTTCATTCAGTTAGACAACATGGCTCAGATCCACAAAACGATGTATCCAGCTGCCTGGGTCTCTTTGGGAATCATTCACTCCAGAGCTGCTGTGAAAAAAGACCCCTCTGGGGCTTGCTTCCCTGGAGCTGGCTGGAGTTTCCACCAGATCAGGTATGTGAACATCTGGAAGATGGCTTCCCCCTCCCTCATACCATCCTCTCCCAGTGCTTCCTTCTCCACAGCTGGCTCTTCTCGTGTTCAGAGACAGGACAGCCAACCACTGGCCTCTTCCTCACCTTGTCCTTGAGAGCAGAGCTGGCCCCATTCATCCACACTGTGGCACTGGTTCAGGGCTCAAAGCCAGCCCGACTTGTACCAGCCAGTCTCCAGAGCAATGGTCTGGAGTTACAGTCCAGCAAGCAGCTTTGTCATGCAGGTGTCCCAAAACTTCTCCTGGAAGAGCACAGACAAAATCTGGATTACATCAGAGCCAGACCCTCTACACATTGCGTCTCCAGGGGCTGCAGAAACTTCTTTTATTATTTGTAGTCTGGCATGGAGCCTGCTGGCACACAAAGCCCTCCTCCCTTTCTGAGGCCTCTGGGGCAACTGACAAAGCTTTTACCTACACCTGACAGGTCTAGATCAGACAGTACTGGGCAGCTGCTGTGGTGTCCTATGTGTACCTTCTCAGGAGCTGAAGTTTGTGCAATCAGGTTTCTTCTGATGGAGAAGGAAATATTCTTCTTGAGCCCCTGGGCACAATCCCATATATCAGTCATGGACACACCTTTTGTGGGCTAACGGCTTCGGATCTCTTTTTCCTTTTTTACACCCCTAGGTTATGAGAGCTTTGTCAGCACTTGTAAGTTTTGTCCTTCTTCCCTGTTTGTACAATCCACCGTTTACCAGCTGGTGTGATCCCTCTCTGGCTTGAAGAGAGCGACCTTTGTTTTAGGTGGACTCAGATCACTTTTGAGATGTCAGATTGCCATTTGCAGCAATTAATTAAGTAATGGTGAACGGCTGCAGTTCAGACTTTTTCTGCATTCATGGTAATGAACTCACCTCAAACAGAAAAGGTTTGCCTTCTGTCTTGGAAAAAAATGCATAAAGAGAATTTCTACCTGTTTGTGCTTTGTCATATGGCAGCTGTGGGTTTCCTTAGCCCGTTTGTTGTTTATTATATAATTTTTTGTTACATGTTTAACTTTGACAATATGGACAGAGATCCTTCAGTTTATTTAGTTGCACTTTCCGTTCACACTGACTGGGCCCAACAACTCTGGAATGTTTCAGAAGACTGGATGGCTCCTTACATACAGGATCATCAAAGTGGGAGACAGATAACAAATAATCCACTGAATCATCCAGCCCCACCCCTGCCAAAAAACGATTTTTTTTTACTTATCACTGGACTGTTGAAGCAGTTCAGATGCACCAGCCAGCAGAACTTGTGAAGGATGATCAGGCAGCAGCCCTGCCAGCTGGGGGAGAGCTGGGTCCCTGCCTTGTCTCACACACTGTGTCACCCTCATGGCACATCCCAGCAGGAGCACCCAGGGCTGCAGGGCAGGGTGACAAAGCAAACCTGTCCCCCTCGGGGTCAAGAGCTCCAGGCCAGGGTTCAGGCAGTCACAGGAGCTTGGTAAATTTGTCACTTCTTATTCTAAGGCAGTTTTGCAGATGAAAAGAAGGCTTGAGTCCCCAAGGCTCTCCATCTGGCACCTTTCATGAGCATTAAATAATTTAGTAAAGAAAGTCTTTACATGTTCAGTGCTCCCTTCCTATATCTGACACAGCTCAGTCAAAGCCTTCTTGAAAATAAAAAATGCCAGAAAATAATGCTTTCTAAACATAGTCTCAAAAGCAAATATTGATAGATTTAACTTCACCTGACCTTTGTCACTGTTCCTTGTTAATGCTAAATCTACGTAGTCTTAAAACAGACTTACACCTGTTGTAATAGCTTTGTCTTTGTTAAGTGCCTATGCTGCAATTTGGATATCTTAGCAGGTACTGTGAAAATACCTTTCTTTGTGAAGAAGTTCTTTATTTCTTTTTAGATTCTGCAATTTTCTTAAACACGGTTGCTAACTGCCATTTTCCTATGCAAAATAGTTTCCTTTTTTCCCCCTATTCCTCATGTTCTTTCAGTTTTATATAGAGAAAGAACAGCCTGCCTGAGTTTCACATCCTAAATGCTCCAAAAAATGGTTGGTATGCCTGGACAGCCAATTTGAGAAGTCTTCAGAGAAACTTGATTTGAAAGCTAGGGGTGCTCAATACTTGCTGAAAAGAATCCTGTGAATCAGAGAACAAAAGACATGCCACTGCCCAGGTATTTCAAGCAAGGGATCTGTTGCCTCCAATGTTTCTGAAAGCTTGTATTCTCCTTTCCTTTTGTTTTCTCCAGGCACAAAGGATACAAAGGAAAAATGATATGACTACAATTTTTAAATGCTCACAGATTTTCCAGTGTAGCTACAACAGTGGTGTCTGGGTTTGTGGGAACTGGTGATGGGATGCCTGTTTTTTAGGACCTGCCAAGAGGTGTGAGGCTGCTCTTCCTGGAAGCCAGAAGACAGTCCAGGCTGTGGGGAGGGAGGTTACTGAGATGGAGGGATGTGAAGCACTGCTGAGAGGGGACCTCCCTGATGAAGGAGACCTGCTCACAGATAAAAATACATTTATATTCAAGGAAAGGATTTGGGCAGATTGCATTGTGTGGGAGAAAGGGACAGCACCGACTGCAGATGTTCAGAGGAACCTTGGGGAAAACCAATTTTAATGAGCCACAAGATGCACTTTTTGAACCTGGAAGAGTTTGTTATTCCTCTGTCCAAGTTTAATCAGAGTATGTTTGCTCCAGTCAGAAGCCCTATTCAGCAGGTCCTCACAGCCTGTTGAAGACCACAGGATTTGAACACATACTTCAAAGCTTTCAAAGCCATGGATTTTTTTTTTTTCCCACAATTTCTGTGTTACTCACATACTGTTTTGTGCTGTACCCAAGCAACACCAATCAGTCAGCAAAGCTGCCCTCAGATCACAGCACTTCATCTCCTGTTTGTTGGAAACCTGCAGCCTCTGCCAACTCAAATCTCACCAAGAGCCACAACGAAATACTGTGTGACTGTCTTTGCCTGTGAAAGACACACTAAATGGGTCTTCAAAGGTTTGGTGGTGCATTCAGTCAGCAGACGCTCACTCCCGATGTGTCTGGGAAGGGCCCTGGGCTGGGAGAGCTCAGCAGAAGGAGCGTGACAGGAGCAGCGGCGCTAGCTGAGCTGCCCAGGAAAGGCTTCATGGACGGACAAGGCTGGTGGGAGCAGTCAGCTGGAAGGTCACCTGGCCCCACAGCTAAATTCTGACGTTGCCAGCTGCCCGTCTCACAAGGACTATCTACTCTGCAGGAATTGTCCCCATCCGCAAGGCAGAAATGTTAAGGAAGCGTCATTTTGTCACTCTGTCCATGCATGCATTTCATGGTCGAACTGGCTTATCTACAGCCTAAAGACCTGGGTCTCTAAGAAACCATTTGTCCAGACCCTTTGATAGGGATGTGCTGGATAAGTCCTGCCATGTCCTGGTCGGGGTTAGAAAACTGTATCTGCATTGTATCCTTGGAGCAGGAACAGCCTCTTGATTGAATTCACTGCCCCACCAGGAGCAGCCGGATTTAGGAACCAAGACCCACATTTGGTGCCCTGGCCATCAGAACATGATGTGGGGGAATCAGGCTGCACCGGGAATTGGAGCTATATTTGTACAGCTCACCTCCCCACAAGTCAAATTCCCTCCTGGAAGGAGAAGCTCCAGCTTTCTGGCACACAGACCATTTCAGAGATATTGCTGGGAATATTGAAGGCTTACTGGGAGACACTGTGCTGTCAGCCCCTCCCAAGCTCATCAGTGAGCAAATGGAAAACAATAGCTTCTGGAAATGCTCCTTTTGGGAGCTAGGAGCAGCGCAGCAGGGCAGGTGAAACCCAGGAGCTTTGCAGGACCTTTTGGGAACCCAGGTAAAAACTGTGGTTTTTAAAGATTGCTGGAAAGAGAAATTTCGTGTATATTGACATAATTGGACATAATTACACCTTTGATCTTGTCCATATTTATGAAACAGTGAATGGGGAGCCCTGAAGGAATTCAAGGAAGAAATTACTTTATTGAACCCTTCCTGTGAACTCAGGTCCACTGCAAATCACATTGCTCCGCTTCCAGTTCCTCACCAGAAGGGCTGAGTTGCTCTCAGTGCTCCCAGACCCATTAATGTCAGCTCTGCAATGAGCTCTGCCAGGCCAGTGCTGACCAGGCTACATTATGAAAATCACAGGAAATGCAGCATAATCTGACTACTTGGACTGCCCAGGTCCAGTGAAAGGGGCTAAATTATTCTTGTATCTCTGCATCCCAAAATACTAATCCCTGACTGTGATTTACCTAGGATAACACACACTGCTCCACTAGCTGTTCTTGCAATTATAGCTATGAAAATTAAGAAAAGCCCCCATCATTCAAGTATTTTAAAATAAGGCCTTCTAATTTTATCCTTAATTTCCTGGTGAGCTGGAAGGTTATGGGCATCTGCTTGTATAACCCTCTTACTGCAACACAAAATGTTTGTTATCCTCATCTGTGTTTTGAGAACAGCAGGGGCAGTTTTACTACACAAATAAACAAACAGAGGGATGAATGGAAATACTGTTCAATTGAGAGTCCCTCATTGATAAAATACCTCTCACATACCTCCGCCTGAAGCACACAGACACACTAGTATAGCAGTGTGGCAAGTGGTCCACTAATCATATGCCAAGTAAGCCCTAAAAAGGAAAATTCCTACAATCTTCAAGTCTGTAGAGGAGCAGATGGATGATGGCAAACTCTAAGTGCTTTACTGGCTGCCTGCCTGCCATCCTCTGAACAAGGGCTAATAATAATACCACTTAAAAGAGCCGCTGAAAGGTTAGATTCGTTTCACTGCTGCAATTTGCAAATAATCCAATATGTGAGTTTACTACATCCTTTGCTATGACCATGGTCAACAAATTCCTGGGTGCAGTGTGTTTACCCACTGATAAGGGCTCGTGCTTACCTTTCAGCAAGAAGAAATCAATAGATTGGATCTGGGTCCTTGTGAACTCACTGGCAAAATACAAAGGGAGTTTCACCGATCTTTTCTTTTTACAACAACTCTCAGTTTATTCAGTCAGGGAGCAGGGAGGAAAGCCTGCTCCCACTGACCTTCTGGCTTTTTCTGCAGCTTTTTAAGCCTTTCTTGACACAAGTTTGGAGCCTTAAATGTTGCATGTGAATTGAGGGAAACATCGTCTCACCTTGAATTCCTGGGCAGGCATGTGGTAAATCCTGGAGTGGTTTGCACAGCTCTGCCACAATGCACAGCTCTGCCCTGCTGTGGCCAGGGGCTATGGGGACCTTCCCTGCCATCACACTCCACCCGTGGGACTTGGGGCTTCATGCTGCCCCTGGCCTGACCAAAATATTGCAGCCATTCTTGTCCCCAACAAAAAGTCCTGTGTGGGGTCCTCAGTAAATGCAATTAACTTCCTCTCGTCAGACACTAAACCAAGACAGGGCTACTGAAATGACAAATAACTGGCAAATAACTGGTGAATAACTGGATTTATGGGCTCCAAAATGAGGAAGTTTGATTTCCCTCTTTTTTGTCCTCCTTAGTTTCTAACATGATGACAACCTTTATGTCCAGAGCCATGAGCTGCCATTACCCTCCCTCTCTCTGATGGCTAATAAACTCAGATTTGGATTTTAGTAGCACACAGGGAAGGCCATCTTTTTACATGAAACTGTCACCACAGAAGTTACATCAGGAAACAAAATTATCTTGGAATGATATAATATCGTGGATAAACCCCAGCTGGCAGCTAAGTCCCATGCAGCTCGTTCACTGACCCCAGTGGGATGGGGGAGAGAATTGGAGATGAGAAAGTGAGAAAGCTCATGGGTTGAGATAAAGACAGTTTAGCAGGTAAAGCAAAAGTTGCACACACAAGCAAAACAAACCAAGGAATTCATTCAGCCATTCCCCTCACCAGGCAGTTGTTCAGCCATGTCCAGGACAGCAAGGCTCCATCATCTGTAGTGTGACTCGGGTACAGCAGCACTGTCCCTCCAAGCATTGCCCCTTCCTCCATCTTCCCTCAGCTATTACTGCTGAGCATGGTGTCATATGGTGTGGGACATCCCTTGGGTCAGCTGTCCCAGCTGTGTCCCCTCCCAGCTCCTTGTGCACCCCCAGACTCCTCACAGGTGGGGCGGTACAAGAAGCAGAAAAGGCCTTGACTGTGTCAAGCACTGTTTCCAATTCTGTTTCCAGCACAAATCCAAAACACAGCCCCACCTTGCTACTTTGAACAAAACTTGCTCTATCCCAGCCTAACCCAGCTCATTTTAATTCCAAATAGATTCAGAAAACCTCTGAAGATAAGAAAGAAGAGGCTTGGCACCTAGAAAAATGACCATGGCACCTGGATCTGTTCTAATTGACCAGTGTGACATGGAAAGCACTTGTTCTGTGTTTCCTAAACCTGACATCTCCATGAGTGTAAATGGCCCATCCTGCTCATTCTGTTAATTTCTTTACTTGTTTTTCTCTCTCTAGTCAGCTCTTTAGAAATGGTTATTTCTTTCATTTTAATTGTGAGTGAACAGGAGCCATCCCAGCTGCACCCTCCTTACCAGTGCCTGCTCAGACCATTGACTTTCTTGGTGAAAGGACTGGGTTTGCCCCATTTGACAGGAGTTTGGTCCTCATATGACTCCTACAATCTCCTGGGCAGGACAGGCAGGCTGTGATGCTCTTGTCCCTGGATGATGTTACCAACAGGCTTTCAGTCCTCCTGGTCATCCTTACTTTTTGATACCAATGTGACATCTCTGCCAAGCAATCCAAACAACACAGGCAGGATAGGTGTTTGCAGTACAAGGACCTTCTTATACTAAATGGAAACAAGATAAACCACAAAAGCCAACCATAACACTACACTCACCCACACTTTGCAGAATCAATGATTTTTTTTTCCCCTGCAGCAAGAACTGACAGCCCTCCCCAGGGAAGCACATCAGGCTGACACACCTCCCTGCACTCTGGTTGCCACAGCAAACCAGGCTGGTGCAGAGAGGACACACACCAGCACACAGACACCCAGTCAGACACACACACACACACACACACACAAAGTCCAAGGAACCACAGGAATCCCATGCTGACCTAAGAACTGCTCCCAGCATCACCAAACAGACTGGTGCAGGACTGTGTTATTGCTGCTGCTGCCAGTACTAACCCATCTGTTTGGACCATTTAGTACTTTCTGTTACTGAGAGGTTCTGCACTGCTGGTGTTTGCAGCAAGCCTTTGAAATGTTGCAGAAGGAATCCCTGGAGCTATGGAAATGCATTTTCTTTTTACCGTAAGAATTCACCTAGATTTTGCTGAGTTATGAATTTTGAAAATGGCAATTTCTCTTCTGTCCTTTCATGTTTCTCTTAGAAAAAGTTAGTAGTGGATTTTCACACTAATTGATCCTGACTGTTCTTGTGCCCCAAAGCACATCTACAGAGCAGGGCTGGAAGTGCTGGCAGGGGCAGCTCCAGACCTATGGGCTGGACCAGCTCCAAGTTAGGAGAGAGGGGGGGGGAGCTGGAGTGGCCTCGGCTGCCTAGTGAGCCCCTTCCAGGTCTGATAACCAACTCTGGCTGGACAGGATGTTGTGGAAACATGGAAAGGGAGACCTGGGTTCTTCAATCCTCCCTTGTCCTCCTGTCTCTTGGTGTGTGAGCCCTCACCCTGTCAGCAGCTTTGCACGAGCACCTTGGGGTGTGACCAGAGTCAGGCAGAGGTGGCAGAGGTGGTGGCAATGCCCAGGAGTCAGCGTGCCCTCACCAGTAACACTGTAAAATGAATGCACACACCAAAAGACAAGAACAGACATAAAACAATTCAGTTTTTACCTCTTTTTAAAAAATTACACAGAAAGTGACACTTAGCAATACATTAAAAGAATTCTATTTAAGCTTCAAAGTCATGCATTGGAGATGAAAGAAGGGGGTGATTAGTGTGCAACCTTAATTCTGTCCTCTATCTGAATTATGCTACAGAACTTAGTTGTCAAATAACTTGTGCCTCAGGGACAGACCAAAATAGGAGTTCAAGAGGCAGAATCAAGACAATTTTAATACAGCATTAATTTCTCAACATTGCAGTACACAGGTTTTGCATCCTGAGTAGCTTTTTTGAATGTAATTTTAAAACTACAAAAAAAAGTCTGCAGGAAAGGAAGTACAATTATTTATGAATGGGGAACAGAGATGTGGAGCAATTAAGAAAGCTGTTCAGCGTCACATGAAAAAATGGTAGTGGAGAGAAAATTAAACACAGTCTCTGAGTAGAGTTTTTTGGTTGCAGAAAGCTGACCCATGGTGCAATACTTCTGTGCAACTGTTGTCTAAAATAAGATGCTTCTTGTAAACAACTTTTATCTATAGTGCCTGAGTGTTTAAGGTATTGGACTGTCTCTGGTACTTTAAAAGAAAATATGTCCACATCCTAAACCACATGTGACAATGACTTGAATAATATAGGAAAGTCCTTTCTATAGTTTCTATTGTCCAGCTTATTACATTCAATTTTTTTTAACTGCAAGGTGAGTTATGAAAGTGATGGCACTGGGACAATCTTTTCCTGCAGGCCACCTGTCCCTCCACTCTGCCCTCCTGCTCCTGGGGGCTCTGTGGGATGTGGAAGGCTCTGCAGCTCCATCCAGCTTTCTCTAGGAAGTGACTGTGAGCTCTGGGGGCTTTGTTCCATCCCGGGATACAGTTAGGAGTCTCTGTTTGTTCGCACAGATTTGTCTGCCTTTGGCTTTGTGCTTTGTGCAAGCAGCCAGGAAGCACAGCTGACGGCAGGCACCGAGCTTCCTGGGCTCCCACAGAGGTACTACTCTGTGTTTATGAGGGCTAGCCTTGGAAGGGTTAAGATGTATGTCTGAGCCAGCAGGGATAAATCAAAAAAATCTTCTCCCTTCAGCTTCTCTTCATCTACATATATGGCCTGCAGCTCAGCCTCCCACCAGATTACAAACGCATCCCCACAGCTCCCTGTGAAAGAGCCAGGGCTTGACTGAATCTCTCAGAATACTTTCGGCACAAGATCATCCTCCCCTTAGCCGGAACTCTGAATAAAACCATCCTGATGCCCAGAAAACTTCATTTAACCAGTGCTTCTTCTTTTTCTTCATGTCTCAGTTCTGCCATTGGGACACCTGGTACACACAAAAGCCTTTATTTACTATGGGGAATTTATGGCACAGCCAGAAATGGAAGGGAATGCTACTTGATGCCTTGAGATCACTTTGCAGCTCCATCCCACGCAACCGCCTTGGAAACTATGAACTGCTTTGTGGCCCCGTTTGGAGAAAAAATCCATCATTCCCAGCCTTTCCAGGTCACACTCTCTTTTTCAGCCTCCTCGAGGGCACCTATATTCACTTCACAGGCACATATGAGGAACTACTGAAAACTGGAGACCCTGATCAGTGGTGTTGGGTAAAGAAGAGGTGAGGAAGTGAGGAAAGCTGAGAGATCGTTCTGTGGGGGTCACTGCAGTGTCTCAGATGTTTTCCTGAAGCTCAGGACATGCTCACTGAAGTGTCTGGGATGTTCAGCAGAGAAAGAGAATTGATCCTTTTATTTCCTCTTGGAGTTATTGTGTCTCACTCCTGGAGAGGTGCTGACCATGGTTTTTCCTCTATGGCAGACAATGGGTGAGAGGACTGACACAATCCTCAGTGGGAACAGAAGCAGACCTCTGAAGTGATCAACACCCAAAACAACTGAATTCAGGCTTTTATTTTGCAACTCATCCAAAAGGGAGTCTAGGGCTTATATGTGTGGACAGGATGAGCCATGGGCTCATATCCAGAACAAGAGGATGGACTCACTCACCTCAATGCTCATCATCCCATTGAAATGGTTTACTGGGTGGGTGGGTGGATGGATGGATGGATGGATGGATGGATGGATGGATGGATGGATGGATGGATGGATGGATGGATGGATGGATGGTTCCCAGCAATACATCAAACAGGGACAGGAGGAAGATGAAGATTCCAGTTAGCTCCATTTGGTGCTGTAGATGTAGGTCTGAATGTCTCCCTGCTAAAGCAATACCAAGGGCACTGCTGAACTTCCTTGTGTCTCTTATGTTGCTCCCTTTTCATGACCAAATGGAAGCTGGACAGTTTGGTCGTAAACTCCTGGGAATCTGTGGAAGTCAATGACAAATTCCAGCCAGCTTGTAATATCATTAATGAGCAATTAATTATTTTGGATGGGAAACCATCCCTACAGGACTGCAGCATGGAGAGACACTGTGCTCTGTAAAAATAGAAAAAAAAAAAAAAGAGATAAAGCTGTGACATTAAAAAAGAGCTTCCTTTCAGTGAAACAGATGCTAAAATATTACAAATACCCTGACAGACTAAGCTAAGATACAAGCTAAAAAGGAATCCTGTTTGTTAAAAACAGGATTTGACACTTCTTTCTGTACTGCTTCTTCACCAACTGTCTTGCCCCATCAGAGGGACATCTGAGTTGGGCTACGGTTTCTTCAAGGAGTGCAACCTGTGACACAGACAAAATAATTCCTGCCCAACACTGAGCCCAGACAGGTATTTTTGCTTTTGCAACAGTGTCCCACGCTGACTGCAGCAGGGCACCAGCTCAGCACCAGCCTGGAAACTCCCCACCTGCATTCGTGCTCACCCAGGACACTGGTGATGCTCCATCTCCAATATCAAGCCAGGGGCAACTCTGCCCTCATCCAGGGGCTGAATCCAACCCTGGGCTAATTCATCTTGTGACTTATAGTGCAGTGTCTAGTTTGGAGGCTTGAGGTTGGAGGGGATACGCTGAGGCTCAGGAGTACCTTCTTCTGGCCATTTTTGCTCAACCCACTGCTTTTATTTGCATGATCTCCATGGCAGGGTCTGCTGTGGTTTGTATGTGTGAAATGGCAGCTGAAACACAGCTTTGCATATCTCCTGGGCCTGCCTTAAGGCTGGATATGGTGACATTTTCATGTTATCTAAATTAGACCCAACCTCATCAGATCCCAACTGCTTCCAAGAAAGTGCAGTGTCCCGTCTGCTCCCCGTGATGTCCCCCAGGCACGTGCCACCAGGGAGGTTTTTCTTACCACAGCTTACAAGATGTGGTTCTCACTGCAGTTTACCCCAGACAAGTTTACTGTTCTATTCTGTCCCCACCAGTCTATATTTAGGACTGGCTTGTAGGACTGATTGCTGGGTGTGCCATCGCACTTCTGCCTCAACCATGAGATGCAGGCGGCTCCATTCTTCCCATTGTTTCATTGCTAAATCACTAATTCATTTTACATTAAAATGTCAGACAGGATTTTGAAAGCCTTTCACACAAACATGAGCATTTACTAGTATAAATAAGCTTCCTTATGTTATGGGTGTGCTTCCGTGCCCATTGAATGAATAAAAGAGTATGACCTCTCAGTCACATTATTAGGAGGCAGATCTAGCTCTGATTTTTGGTTTTACCCATTCCTGATTCTCTCAAGACTTCCAGAAAGTCACGTCTACAGCTGATTCTTTCTGAGACTGACTCGAGGCATGTAGAAACACAGGCAAGGAGCTCAGTGCCAAGGTACAATCTTGCCAGTACACACATAAGGAAAGAGAGAATGTGGTAGGTTGTTGGGCCAATTTGTCCTTCACATCCACTGCAGGACAGATTTAACCCTTCAGAGTGCCATGCAGAGCACAATATATGCTGCTTGACTCTAATTTAAAGAGAAGACATAACATTTTCTTAGGACTTTCTCAAAATCTGACGAAGCTGAGAATAACTATGAGGTTAAAAACAGGGGGCAAAGCAATTATGGTTAACTTGCAGCCTCATATTTCTCTGGAAGATCAAAGTAACCTATGTATTACAGGAAAGACTAATTCCCAGTGCAGTGTTTCTTACCATTTCTGCCACTTCTTCCTTAGTTTAAAGTGGATTTTCCTGTAGAAATTATTCATCCAACCTCTTATATTGATATATATTTCCATCTGCCATATATATATATTCATAGATATAGATATATTATATATATATTTGTTCATTCCAGCTGCATCAGTCCCATCTCCTCTTTTAATATCAAATATCTTGGTTTATGACCTCCAGGAATTTGCAAGAGGAATACAGCTTGTAGTTCTGAGCTTCTCGTTTTAGTTTTAAGGCTACAAAACAAAATCCTAACTAAAACTTCTTTAAAGGATTGTAGGATTGTTCAGTCTTTAAAAAGATGTTACCTCTTTCCGTGGCACATTTTGTTAGCCATGAGAGTCACATGTTGTACCAGCATGTATCTCCTATTCAGATTTATTAGTGATGGATGTTAAATAAATTTATTCTAGGAATTAAGTTGGAAAGTGGACAGACCAGCCTTATTGCATTTAAACTCATAAGCCTGACACTCCCTCTCTTTTCTATGTTCGAGCAACTTGAACAACTTTGTTTTAATAGTTTGCACACAAAGCGCACACTGGCATGTCATCATTTTAAGGAGAGTTACATTTTGACAGCAGGGTGGTACAGTGAAAATGAGGTGAGATGAAAGAAAGAGTCCTTAGTTAGGTTCTAAATAACTGACTAATGCTCAGGTTTTATGTCCCCATTTAACTTTCACTGGCTTGAAGTAACTGAGAGGGTCAATTAATCCTCATAACAGGAAGCAATTGCATTGCTGTTCCAATCCAGGCTGCAGAGAAAAAACCACCATGTTGTTTTCAAAGAAAGCAACTGCTGTAGCAAGCCAGGGTCCTGGACAATTTATTTAGTGTCAATTTGTGACAGCCCCCAAGATCTGTGCTGCCATGTCTGTGCATTTAATGTCATGGACTTGGACATAATTGCTTGTCATGAATGTTGCAAAGTCCATTAAAGAGCTTATTCCCTTCAGGGGAGAACCACAGCTGCACCTGTGATTCGTGTGGCAATGGCTTTGTCTGCAAAGACCTGATGCAGGACTTCCACATCGTTTGTTCCATGGCCCATAAGATATCAGATATGACCTATTCCTAGCAGCTTAAGCAGCTGATAGATTTGCCTTGGTGGTTTGTTGAGGGGTGTGCCCACGTGGTGGGCAGGTATTTTATGATTCATTATCTCTATTGCAAGAACGGTCACATGCATTGTGCACTGAAAACTGTTCATACTCTGACAAAAAAAAGATTATTAGATACGAATTATTGGATAGGAAATTTCCTCATTATTCTTCCCACTATGTTCACCACAATGGTATCTGAGGTCTACAGCTAAAAGAGGAGGTGTGAGCACAGAGTGTGGTGGTGCCTGGCGTTAGACAATGAGCAGACTGAAGATGTTTCCTATCCACAGGTAGGGGCTGGGTAACTCCTGGGTACCTAGAAAAGGAGGTACCAACACTAAGGAGAGATAAAAGTGTGGTTTGAATTTTTTCCTCAGATTATTGTGCCTTCTAGTCCTAAGTCCCCTCCAGGGAAAAGGTGAGGACTAAGCATCGCAAAAAGAAGATTGTTACATATGCTTTTCTCTTTTCAAAGGGGAGTGAGTTCTCATTACAGCCAGTAATGCAGTGTATGGAGCATTCGCCCAGGATGTAGGTGATAGGTTAAATTCCTTTCTATTACTGTGGAAGTGCCTCGCTGATTTCACATACATTATCAGTTCTTCTTTGATGCAGTGAACGTGCACAGAGATCAGATTCTCTGTGCTCCTTGCAGACTGTCCATTTTTACTGGCTTTAGCTCCTTTTCCCCATGCAGACTTTGCATCATATCTTGTCTTTGAAAGTATTAATAGTTTCTTTGCCACTACCTTGATGCTGGGAAGCAACATTAGACCCAAAAATAAATCTGCCCAGGATTCATTTAGCCAATGGTTTGTTTCATTTTCTGTTTTATTTAAATAAGCCATCCTTCACATATGTAAGTTGCTTTGTATGAAACTTCATCTGTGTGGGCCTGTGAATAACGCCTCAACACCACCTAAGTCTCTGAGGTTTATTTCCCAGCATCCTTCCCTGTTAGAGGCAAGAATAAATGGCCACTGAGCAGCATTAGAGAAAAGAGAGACCAATTCCCATGGCAGCTGCCTGGAGAGACGAAAGGCAGGGCCTGTGGCTGGTGTTTTATCGATTGCAATGCAGACACACACTTTCCTATGATGCAGTGCCACTACAGACTGACATGGGAGAGGTTTTCTGATGGACTCTGAAGGTTTGATGGCGTTGTACCTGCTGAACATCAGCTATCTTGCTTTAATAACTGGGAAGCTGTAGGTGCAAAGCTTAGGGGATTACTTTTGAGGTACGGATGTAGAAAGGCTCTTCACAATGAAAGTAACAACACACAGGTGGAGGTGGATTTGTTATGAATTGAAATCTTTTTCAGAGGCCAGATTGACACTCCTCATGCATGTCTGCAGTGTAGCTCCAGCACAGGACACAGAATCACTGCAGGTTAAGCACCGGATACAGCATTCCTGCAGGTTAGGCACAGACCCCCTTCCACAGATCAACCACTTTCAGACACATTTCACCTGTGCAAAGTCTTGCATCCTTTGACAGGGACAAGAGCTTTTGCTTGATGTGTGAAACAACAGGAAACAAGGCTGCTTGGGATTTGTCTTGTTAAAATTCCCAGTTTTGCTGTAACTTCAATTGCTTGTCATCTAATTAGCCAGCACGGTTACCAGTGCTCATTCAGATAAGGCTGAACTAGGGGAAAGCTGGTGCTTCTGACTCATCATTTGCAACTGTATGAGATTGCAACTCTATCAGATGTCCCCTTATGAATAAGACTCACAAAGTTTAATAATTAATGTTTCCAAAAAATGAGCTGATGAGGCAAACAATACTCATTTCCTTCAGTGAAAAATCAGCCTTTCTGGTATGAGTTAATTCATAATCATCTGCCTTGAATTATAACACAACAAAAATTATTTAGTCCACTCTTCTATGTAGAAATAGGAAAAGAAATAATTAGCATGGGATGACAGAACTGTAAAGGGTATCTTTAGTTCAACCATGGAGTCTGCTACAGTAGCCACATGTGGAATTCAATATTTTGATTACAAATGAGAGCACTTACTACACTCCTCATTGTATAAATGATTTTGCAGCCATTGGTAAATAGCATTACGTAAAGGCCTGACTCATGGGATGTTATATTAAAAAGGACAAATTGATGGGGAACATCCCATGAAAAGCCTCAACATTTCTGCAGATTGAATAAAATTATCAAGAAGTTGTAATCACAAGTTTTGCTAGAATATTTTCTTTTCATACTGTATGGCAGACTCCCTTGAAGCAGTATGAAAGGAAAAAATTAAAAAGTAGAATCCGTTATTCTAAATTGATTCTTAAGTCCTGTTTAGCAAAAAAATATTAGGAGGAAAGGAAAAACTGAACTTCCAGGAAAACAATCTTATCAAATTCCTAACTAGAAATTGTATGAAGAGTGGTAGTAGTGGCTCTCTAAAATTGTATATTCAATTCTCATCAGAGGTGGCTCAGAAGAAAAACTTTACGCAAAGCTGATACTGTTATTTGTCAAATCCAAGGTTTCGAGGGGAAACATCATTGCTTTTTGAGTACTATGAAATGAAGAAGAAATGCTATTGTTGGTGTTCCTGCTTTGTCTATTATCTTTTAAAATGAAGGAATGATACCCCACTCAAATACACTGCAGTTCAATCACTGATGATTCAGGAGTCCCTCCCATACTCCTATCAAAGATTCTTCAACATCTGCAGAATCTGAGCTTTGGTTTTTAAACAAAATCATTTCTAATCTCTGTGTTTGAAGAGGAAAAACTTCAACTTTCAAGTATGAATTGAGTGCAGACTAATGTTATTCTCTGTTATGAGCAGAGATAGTAAATCAATAGCAATATGAAAGATGAAATCCCTCCCCATCTCCTACCTTTCATCTCAGTAGGCTGAAGACTCTGAAGATTGTCTCTGAAGGGTGGTTTTAGTGTCAATGTTGTTATCAATTCATTTTTCTGACAAAGGCTAAGGAACATGGAAATAGGACTGAGAGAGCCTTCTGGGTTACAGAATTGAGCTTCCTGCCATGGCAGAACTACAACATACAGCCCTCTCAAAAAATAGTGCTATTTTTTTAAATCTAACTTTGTTTTTTTGGCCCACACTATTCTGATTAAAGGTTTCACTGCTCCAGGGTAGCAGGTACTTTCTTCTAATACCAAGGCCAAGAACATTCAAGATCAGGTTATACCCATTTGAGAGGAAGCCAGTATCACTCTGAAATGTAAATAGCTCTCTCCTTCCGTGATGTTAACCCCACAATGAATTCAGCAGTAATCACACCCCTTTCAGCCTTTACTTGCCAGACTAAACAAGTGAAGGTCTGTAAGTCTCCTTGAAGCTGGCCACCGCTTCCTTGATCTGGCTGGAATTGTATAGGCTATTTCCAATAAGGCTCACCAGTATGTTATATAAGTGGCAGTAGTATTATCCTTGTTTTGTTGGGGAAAGTCTCCTGAGAATCTTTTCCTCTTTTTAATTCTGGCCGGTCTGAGAAGAAGAAACCAATAAGAATTATCCAGACTGATGAGGTTATTTAAAACATGCCTATGGGCACCCTGCTAACAGAGTGCCAACTCTTTTGACTGATGAGACAGAACTGGTGAGGCTGAGGTCCCCAGGCATCTCAGAGCACACACAGTCTGGAAAGAAACAGAGGAACAAGGAGCATTAGTTATTATTTCTTATGTAATTGTTTTTGTAATACATTTTTTTTAAGCCCAAATTCTCTTATCATGTTCATTTTTTCTGCCCTGGTGGTGGTACTCTCTGCTTCACGAGAGACACCAGTAAGAAAAGCCAGGAACTGCACAGAGCAAGGAGGAGGCTGGTGCATGAAAGGACCTGGTAAGCCTGGCAGAGGGTGGAGAGAGCTGGCAGAGAGAAATCCATCCTGAGGACACTCTTTGTCACAGCAGTGCCATTGCAGGGTGCCCCTGTCAGCCCAGCACTGTACATCATCCATCTGAATGGTTGCCTTGTGACATGGCAATGTCCCCACCATGATGGGAATTCTCAGAAAAGATACATTATAATAAAATGCAAATAGTGTATTGTCTCTGTAAATGCCCATAGCTGAGTGGGCAGCATAATGACATTAATTCAAGCCTCTAAACAATATCACTGCTATTGGTATTGATCTGACACCCATAATTGATATTAATGGGTTGTGTGTACAGTTTAGTTACTCCCTTCTAAAATATCACCTTGAAATTTTCCACTGCTGATAGCACACAGGGGTGAGTCCCTTTCCAGAACCGGTAATTAAAATGTGGCCACAGACAAAGGAATGGAAAGTAACAGAGATGGAGAGAGAACAGCTATGCAAGAGTGTTTGTAATAAAAGACGAGAAGAAAGACAGAGGATAAAATGGTACTAAAATGGCTCATACTATGGACTGGCTATATTCGTACAGAATGGTCATGTCTTTTGCTGGGGGGAGGTCTCTCAGTTGTACAGATATAGGATAAAAATTTGATTTTGCTGCCAGTTTGGCCCCAGACACTCTCTAAGCCTCTCACTACGGTGAGGCTCCAGCAGAAGGAAAAGGGCCAAGCAGGTTTTGCACCTGGACTCACACAGATCCGAAACTACTGCAGCAGCTTTTGCTGGTGGGCAGAAACATCACAGAGGGGAGCAAACCCGAGCTGCACTGCTTGCAGCACGCAGTCACCACTAGAGAGGGCACTTCAGGCCTTGTCTCAGGCAACACAGAGTTTGCACTCAAGTACCGAGGTGAGAACTTCCACTTGTGGTGCACGCAGACCTGCTCCACCAGAAGGGTTTAACTCTAACCCATGGCATCTGCTGGGCTGGGCTGGTGGAGATGCAATTCAAGTTCCATTATGGCCGAGTCCATAAAGACACCTTAGCCTGAATTTAAAAGCACTTCAATAAATCTTCCATCCTTATGAATTCTAGATTAGGCTGAAAACAGAAGTTGTGAGGTCTGATCACTAAGAGTGAGCACTCAGGACCTCTTTTCCAGTGTTTCGTACTGGTCTTTCATACATTTCTTGGGGAAATGAGTGCTGTAAGTCAAGCTTAAGTAACGCAACATTTCCATTGCAGTATCTCTACTTCATCTTATGATGAAGCAAATTCACATGTTTGCTTCCCCAGCCTTTCCACAGTTGGTTTTTCCACCCTTTTTTTCTGACAGGATATTTATTTTCTCTACCTGTGCGAGCTTGAAACTATAACTGCAAACTCATCTTCCAGTGTCTTCCAGCCTTCCAGTACCTGCATTCCTTAACTGTTGATCCTATTGAGGACGACAAGGGAAACCAAGGGTTTGCTGTCCTCATAAATCTTCCAGAATGTCTGATAGATACACAGCACTCTGGAAAATTTGCTGATAACCTGTAATCTTCAAGAATCCCATAGAAAAAAATAATTAATGTAACCAGAAACAAGAAGGAAAGATGCATGTTATCTGAATGTAATTCCAGTGTCCTTAGAACTAATTGCTTGAAATTCTTGAAAGAAATATGATGCGGTGTAAAAGTTGCAGAGTTTTCTCACTGCCCAGGAAACATGGTGCTGATTTTACTGGGCTTTGCATGTTAATTCTGTGCAGTATCCCTGATAATACTCAGACACTTCTTGCTGTGTGGGTAGGACTAATGCAAGATGGTACTGATGCAAATATAGCTTGCTTGCTGAAAGTGAGCTGGAAAATTGTTTCACATATTCACTAAGCTACACCCCGTGAGTCACATATCAAAATGCATTCAGAACTGGATGTTATTTCTGTGCATCAAGAACATAAATTAGAATCCAGGTTTCATAAAGACAGCAAAAGATGTATCTATCAGAATGGAGAGAGTATAGGGGAGAGAAACTATTGAATTTCCCCAGTTTAATGAGTCATCACAGATCACCTGAGCCACTGTCCCTAAGCATGTACATGTCCTTCCCCTCTGGCAAGTGTGGAGTAAAATACTGAGCAGAACTGATTTACAAGCTGGCAGGAGTGACCATGTGCTCCCTGACACTGGCCCAGCTGATGTCCAGTAGTGTGTCCAGCCAGGAGTCACATTCTTCTCTGCAAGGTGGACACTTACCATTTTTCTTGTTCAGACTCAGGAAAATGAGCTGCTACCAGCACTCTCAAGCTCCATTTTTGGAAGAGAACAGAGCACCTGACAGCAGAGCTTGTGCTGGTAACTCAGTTTCTTTGTTGAGACATGGATCTCCAAAGGTCTTTAAAGGTTGCTTTGATCTGCAGTGGTGCTGAATACAGCATCTTGCTGTGGATTTAATAGGATCCAGGAAAGCTCAACATTCCTGGAAAACAGTCTGCTTAAATCTGTCGGCATTAAATATATTCAAAGGTTTGTTGGTTTTTTTTTTTTTTTCCTGGTTGTTGTTTTTTGTTTTGTTTTTTTTTACTAATTACGTAAGATGTTGAATCAGCATTTTAGCATCAGGGGTAGTAGACAACTTTTTGAAAGCAATTCTAGCTCTGTCTGCACTGAACCAGTCACCCTTTTCATGAAGTGATTAAGGGAAAAGATAGCCACTGCCAGGGTACCCTGCTCCTTACTGACACTTGTAGCACTGGGTGTCTCAAGAGCTGTCATTACCTTTTCACTGGACAACACAGTGATTTTTATTCTCCAAAGAAAGGTGTGTAACTTACTGGCTGGATGCTCCTGTGGATTTAGAAATACCCTGGAGTACCAGCAAGACCAGCTGCTGAAGAGCACTCAAGTTTCAAGGCTTCTTCCCTGACCTTTTGCACATTACCAAACATGGCTTGATTTTTATATGAAAAAGTCATATTAAATGATAGTCTACATCCACTTTTTGTGGGAAGCATGGCCAAATATTAAGGTAGTCTACATATGAAACTCTGTATTAAGGTTTGTGATGAGCTCCATTCCATATTCTCATTTTAACCATTATTGCATCCCCATTTCCTGACCCTGCACCTCCTACGTTATCTCCCAATATGAACTGCACTGGATACAATTTCATTTACACTTATTAAAGACAGAAACCATCTCACTACATATCTTAAAGATACTTCTGCATTAAAAACTACATTTTATCTTTCTCTCTGAAGTAATTTCTACTTGAGGTATCTAAGTCTTGATTAATGTACGTATATATCTGATGCAAGAGCAGTGTCAAGTATTCTTCTCCATAGCCTTTTACAGCGTGATTTGACTACAAAATGTCTTGGAATATTCATATGAGTACTAGAAAGCCTTTTAATGGTTACAGTTTGGGAACATTTTAAACCAATGAGATGAAGGTCAGATGGGATGGGGCTTTGAGTAACCTGGTCTATTGGAAGATGTCCCTGCCCATGTGCCAGATGATCTTTAAAGTCCCTTCCAAAAAAAAAAAAAAAAATTCCATGATTACATGATTTTTCCACACATCAGTAGCTTTTACTCATGTATCAACCTTTTTGGCATAGGATATAATCTAGCTTTTTGTCTGTAAGTGACCTACAAAGAGAAAAAAAAAAATAAACCTTAAGCTCCTTTTCTTTTCTGTTCAATTTTTAAAAATAAACATGAGTTCTTGCCTTTATCCCTTTCTGCTGAATTTGGCAGAGGTGACAAAGACACCGGAGTCCTGCAGACTTCATGGAAATGGACAGTGGGCAGAGGAAGGAGACCCCAATTACTGTCCCAAAGAGAAAGGCTATGGGTCAAGCCCAGGTGCACTGAGGTGTAGGACCTTGCTATGGGGACTGGGCACTGAGGAGGAACAGGGTTGAAATCCCCATTCCTTCATCAGGGTTGGAAGGCAGTGAAAATGTGTCTCTCTTGCCCTCCAGCTGGGAAGGCCAAATGTAACAATTCTGATACATATTTACCACAGAAAGACAGAGTAAAAAACCATTGTACATTTTTAATCTTATATTTGAACAGAAAGGACACAAATCCAAACCAAGCAAATTTCCCATAGTCATTTTTTACAGCTCTCCACAACCTATATAACTCGAATTGAAAGCAGCAGGTATTTATTCTGTCTCCCTAAGAAAAACTCAGGCTCTTAATATACTACCAATTAGAGTTAGAATTATGTATGGATTGTTTTAATGGTTTATTGACATGCTAGTGAACTAAGTACCTTGCTTTATTAGTATCATTTAAGTCTGTATTAGAAAAGCCATTATAGAATTTCATTCCTAATAGCAATAATAATAACAATCTAGATTTTTGAAGGAAAGGCAAAGCTATCTGTCGATTCCACAATACAACAACATAACAAGCAATGATCCTAATAGCATATGAAATTCTGAGTTGATCATAGAACTGATAGCAGAGTAACTCAAGAGTTTCTAAATGCCACTTTATTCACAGTGGTAATTTAACCTTCATGTGATATCCCTAAAATAATCAATCATATCTACATTACACAGAGCATTTTTTTCTGATATATGCCTTCCCATGAACTTGTCCATCACCGTTGTGCCCCAGGGTTACCCCTTTCTCTAAACCTCAAGTAGTTTCCAATAAAAAAAAAAAAACAACAAACCGTCAGTGAGTGGTTACACTGTAACATTTCATAACTAACTAACTAACTAAATAAAGGCTATAGTGTTGAAAAGTATCCATTACATACAATAACAATGAATTGTTTTGCAACATCTGTTTTATGCTTTCAAGCTACATGAAAAGCGCTCTTGTCCTGTGCCACCTAAAAACAAGACAACAGAGAAGGTTTTTACTCCCCTTTCTGTAACACAAATAAGCATGAAGGGGCAGAACTTTGGCTAATCCTTTCAGGTGCCTGGGAAAATGACAGCTGAAATAATGGGGCAGGTGGTGAGCCAAAGCAAAGGCTGAGCACAGGCCACCAGGTCTTGCCATTACTGTTACCTGGAAAGGTCAGGAAACAGCAGTTTCTAGGAGCAAGGGCATTTGACATCCCTTGCTTGGTCTGAGCCTAAGAGCCAGCAGCTCCCTCCTCACCCACCTGCAGCACCTCCTTCAACACCAGTCCCGAGGGACCATCCCTGCAGGGTCTCTCCTGCTTGTCACTTCAAGGTCCTAGAGTACTCAGTTGGCACAGCCCAGGCTGATCCCTCATCCAGGCTGAGCAGAAGGTGCAAAAAAACCCCTGGAACTGATGTGCCCTGCCCAAGGCTTTGGGTCAGAGTGGGGCTTTTCAGAAGCAAAGTCATGAGGAGCACAAAGTCCCCAGTTTGGCGGCTGGGGTCCCAGGGCACAAGGGAGTGTGAGGAGTGTGGACCATGAGCGGCAGGGAAGACAGAGACATCTGGCTTTAGAACTGAAAGATGAAGCTGGGTATCTGCGAGAATTGTTCCAGGTGTGTTCAGAAACCAGGGCTTTTGGCAAGGGAACACATTACATGAAAGAATACACATTCATGTAATCTGCATTTTCACCCTGCAAATGCACTCAAGCATGATATCGAGTGACTACTCAGGCTAAAGATATAATAACGTCCTCTTCCCTTGTATGTGTGAAATTGTCACATCACAATTTTTTTCAAATGAACTCCCAGAAAGCATTATAAAAAATCTAGAGTTAGTTCACCTGTGCTGAATTAACACCAGAGCTCAGAAAGGGGTGAAATCTTGAAAAAACTGTGAAAAATATTCTTTCCTGCAATGCAAACTGGTTTTTTTTTTTTTTTTTTCCCCCAGAGGAACTACATATAAGAAAACCAAGGACTCAAGTTAACTCCAATGGGAAGAAGTTTTTCTTACAAATAACAAAAAATGACAAAGCATCAGGACATTTAACAATATTCTTATGCAAAGAAGGTTGAGGAAAATGAAGTAATTACTTGAAATCTTCCCCTGGGAAAAATTTCATCTGAAAAAATTATTTCAACAGTGCATGACACTAAGTCTTCTCTATTACAGACAGTCACACCAATTTAACTGGTGTAACAGTTCTGATTTTGGAGTAATGTCGCTTTTACTTCATCTTGGTTTTGATTTGTTCCCAACTGAAGCAAGCTAACTGATATAACTTCAGTTTCATCTGAAACACAAGTGGTTTAGGTAGTTTTTAACTAAAACTTCTTAGAAGCAATCTGTAATCTACTCCCGTTATGTGACTTGGAGGCCTCACATCAAAATAAAGATGTTCCTATACAGACTTGTACCAAAAATATACAAAGGTTTGAATTTCATCCCGTCTGGTTTTTCCCTGCTCATTATTACCCAGACAAACTCAAGGTCGGGTACTCAGTTGCTCCCAGTGGTTCAGCACTTCATAGATCTGATAACATTGCAAGGCAAGGCAAGAGCCCTCCTGAAGTGATGCAGGAGAGGTTTGAAAGGTCAGTAAACAGATCAGTCAAAAATCAGACCAAGAAACAGTAGAAAGAGAGCAAGAAAAGAGAATGAAGCAAGATCAAAGTGTGTGATTAAAAGACTACCTGTTCTTGGGATGCAGGGTTGCCCTGTTTGGAGAATACTAAGCTCTCCTGCTTTCTCCAAGATTTAAATCACAGAAGGTGAAAACCTATCCCTCTTAATTCTGGTGAAAGAGCATTTTTGTAAAATCCCAAGGACAGCCTTAACACCAGAGGGAAATGTTAGAGGCATTTTAATGAATAGAAATTGTCTCCATTCTAAAGTAAAATTACTTTCTTGTATCCCTAAAAAATGTTTAATGTTAGATAAACATGGTATCTGTGGAATTCACGGCATTCCCTGGAGAAACACACAAGTACTATTAAAGAAGTTTTCCTCCCAACACCTGATGATGTAAGTCAATGTTACTCTGTTTCTACATGGCTAGATGTTACCCCATTCTCTGGACCACGACCCAAAAAAATTAAATTATTTCTCTCTTAGCTCCAATGCCTCTGGAAGCCAACAGACCTTGGACAGGTGTCTGTACTTGAAAGCATTAAGAAGATGAAGGAAGAAGTAATTTTAAACTTTGGAACTGAAGTTCCCAGCTGTCAATCCTGACCTGAATTTCCTGGACTGTTTAAAATACAAATGTAAAAGCTTGTCACTGAAAGTTAAACAGTATAAAGATGATTAATCTAAGCTGCCGACATGGGGTTGTAGGCCGGTGATGCTGTGTTTGTGGACTTTCAGCGTTTCCTGGTAAGAATAGCTCCCAGGGCCAGAGAGAAGAGGGGGCAGGAAGCACTGTCTACTGTTATTAAAATGGTCCACTGAGCTCATGCCTTTGAGGAGCTCAGCCAAACAAAGAGTCAAACATTAACCTTTTTAGCTTAGAAAGGAAAGAAAAAAGTCCATGCACAATGAAAGCCAGCAGAGTGGTGAGCCATCGCCTGTCTGCAGCCCTGGTGCTGCCCAGCTGTTTGGTCCCTCTCTGCTCCCAGATGTGGCTGCTCACAGAGGTGCTCACCGTGGGGTGCATTTGTTCACACAACGGGGACACCAAACTCCGGTTTCTCATTTGAGATGTACACATTAATTCATAGAATCAGAGTCAATTAGTCTAGAGAAGACCTTTAAGATCATCAACTCCAACCATGATTCATTAATTCACTGTGTAAGCAAGGTGAAGACTAAATCAATGACCTAAGCATTTTGCAGAGAGCACACAGAAATGAAAACAACTGCTGATTAATCCTGTTTCCAGAACTGAGCTCAACTTCCATGTAATTATTTAACAAAAATTGACACGAATTCACAAGTAAGAAATCCCTCTTCTGTGCTACCCTGAGGCAGTGCTAAATCATGCACCTTAAATAAAAAGTTGGGATGTGGCTTCATGTTGGAATCTTTTCCTGCAGAGCAAGTTTAGTGTAAGATCCTGGGTTTTGCACTCATGAATCGAGTAAGAAAATGTCATGCAAAGAAGAAAACTTCTGGGCCATTTTGTTGACAGCCATGTAAACAGCAAACAAGTGCCATTTAAGATCTGGCAGGATTTTTTGCAATTGGCCACTGAGAATTTTTTTCAGGGTAAAGTTTTAAAAGACAATAGCAAGAGAGATCTTCCAGAAAAAGTATTTCTATGAAGAAGCTTTAGTACAGTTCTCTTCAAAGAACTGTTCTCCTGGTCTCAGCAAGTCCTAAATTTCAGCTCATACAGAAGTTGGTACTGCAAACCTGAGTACAGAGAAATGTTGAAGACATCTGTCAGAATCTCATGGCAATTTTAGAAGGAAGAAATGGCTCCTGAGAGAAAAATAAGTATGGGAGTTTCAGGACAGGACCAAATTAGACAATTTTCTAAAAAAAAAAAATTATCTTGCCTACAGAAATTGATCAGAGGTGAAGAGCCTGGCCAGAATGAAGCAAACATCTCTGGACAGCTGGGAGGAATGAATATTTACTTCCCAGAGGGCATCCCTGAGGTTGCACTATGTTTGCTGGAGGCTGAACAAAAAGTGTACTTGCTTTTTGGGAAAAGGTATCTAGAATCAGTTGAGCCAGCACCGAGGTGCACAGACTGAAAAGTGATAAAGAGCTAAGACTGCGTACTAGTTATTTGGATTTAGCTGAATTACAGTCTTACATGGATTGTAATGGTGGAAGTGATGATGACAATATTTTCTGAAATGTAAAGTTACTGCTTCAGAAATGCAGAAGCTTTCTACTCCTAGAGAGACAGAAGGAATCAGTTGATGCAGGTAAGTAGTGAGATCAGTAATTGTCACACGTTTACTGCCATTTGTGCAAATTTGCTAATGGTAGATGTCAGACGTAAGACAGTATGTAATGGGAGCAGATTGTAAAGATAATTATAACACTTCTCACATTACAATTCAAGCTTTTTCTTTTTTTTTTCTTTTTTTTTGGTTGCTAAGTAAAGAAAAGATTGAAAATGTAAAGGTGGTGCCTCAGACATTGTGAAAGTGTATCAGAATACTTCCACTGTTGCTCAGATGGGTACTATTTTTGCTTCCAAGCGTCACTGATAATTCAAATTCTACATCTTGTTGGCATAAATGTTCAAAGTCTTAACACTAATAAACTAGCTCCCATGTCAGCTGGGAAAACAAGTAAGAAAAGATTGGGAGGAGTGTATTTTTTCTGTGACCACTTAAACATTTATGTCACAGAGTTATTGAAATGTTTTGGATATATATCTGTTAATCTGCACTAACAAAGAATAAACTATCATCCTGATTATTTTCAAGAAAGCACAGAACTCTGGTAGGACTATCCAAAAATATCTTAAAATATTCTTAAGTGGAATGTTTTGAATTTTTAGAATGCATCATCATTGCAGATGGTAATCTTAATCCTAACTGGGTGATAATAATGAAACTGAAATGGATTTAATCTATCTCAGATAGTAGAAATTGGGCAGAATGGCCAATGGTTAAAATATCCTTTCATTTGTAACAGAAAAATCAGTATTTTTTCCTCATTTCCTGAATAATTTCACATTTCTAAGGGTTTTTCTTGTTGTCTGCTGTGAATCCATGAAAAATTAAAGCAATGTTCATTTGAACATGTTAATCCATGTCAGTAAAAAGAATCTTAAGATGTTTTCTGGGTATCAAAAGTTATTTTTGTACATTAATTGAACATTAACCTGTTATAATTTTCATGTTCTTTAGGTAAGATGGAGATGGGCATCCCAGAGAGGCATATTAGATAACTGAATATTACTTATATTGGTTTTACAATGTGCCAACACTTTTGTATGACATCTTAAAGCACCAATCTGACCTTTTTTGGCTAAAAAATATAATATAATGAATTAACTGGAGGGCAAGCTACTAAAAATTACTCGGGGTTTTTTTTTTTTTTTTCATCCATGAATGTTTTCCTAAAAAAAAACTTCAAAGGAAAAAAAAAAAAAACCCAACAACAGAAAAACAGAAAGGAATTTACTTCAGGAAATTTTCTGTCCTATACTCAACTCCACATTTCTATTTCAGTAGATTGAAAAATTCACTAAAAAGTTTAAAAATTCTGTTGAAGAAAAGCTGATGAATTTTTCAAAAACTGTAAGCATCATTGAAGCTTCAAACATTAATGAAAGGGTGAACAGCTACTATTCCTAGAAGACCCATGGTGCGATGAGAGACCAGCTGTGCACGTGTGTGTGTTGGGATCTTTCACTATATTGCAGAATATTCTTAGAGAATATCGGGACATTTCCTATCTCCAGATGCCAGTTCCTTCAATTTCTCTGAACTTGTGAAATGTGTTATCAATTCCTACCTCAGACAGAGCAGTGGGGAGGATCTTTATTTTGTGTAAACAGGCTTTGCCAGACTGCAGGAGCCTAATAAACACATCTTATGTGGGACTAACTTTCAAACCAAAGTTAATTTAAACTGTGCCAAGAAAAACTTTTTATTAGATTTTTGCTTTTAATAAAAAGAACGATGTATGAAAACTATTAAAATGCACAAAATACCATTGTAAAACATACCTTAAAGTTGATAATAATCAAATAGTTCCTTTAAGAACAATGGAAATGCAACACTGAGAGAGAAATATCTAATTTATTAAGGGAAAATATATTTCCCAGGGTTTCCTTTTCCTTCATTTTTCTGTGCAGTACCTCACTTTTAGCCAAGAAAGTTCCCTTTTATGCTTCTCAGCTCAAATCCAGTTTCATCAGCATGTGAGCTAATATGCCAAACTATGTGCAGAAAGAGCTCAGGCATGAATTCATGTTTCCTGCTGCCAGCTGTGCTACAAGGCCAGTAAGGTCTGGCACAGGGACAGGAAGCAAAAGGAACTTCGCAGTTCCCCCATTTCCAGAGCTCATCTGCAGTGGTGTAAAGGAAGAAAACATTTGGAATTTATGAAGTTTCCTCTCAGCTGTCCAGGGTTTGCTGCACACTTTCCTGTACACTGAGGTAGATCAGTCTATCCACAGTACTCATTTGGCTCCCCTTGGATTCACTTTCATGAACTACAGTGGGTCAAGAGAGGGACATCTACATTATTTCAAAGTATTAAGGCAGAGAATCAAAAGCCAAGATGTGCAGCAATTTACATCTGCCACATGCCCATGGTTATTAAATGGACCCCAGGTGTCTAAACAGTTTGGAGAAATGGAATATGGCACTTGCTTAGGTGGCACAAGAGAGAATGAAATCCTATGTGAGAAAGGCTGAGTCCCTTCCCTTCCCTTCCCTTCCCTTCCCTTCCCTTCCCTTCCCTCCCTTCCCCTCCCTTCCTTTCCCTTTCCCTTTCCCTTT